>JAUIRK010000993.1:1327500-1762079 GCA_030549495.1 Nectonema munidae
GAGTATTGCTGTGGATCATTGTTATAAAGCAAAATAGTGGTGAGCTTTTGTTGCATGCATACCGAGGTGGCATCATCATCATTGAGTGTAAATTGTGATATAAACAAGACTTTCTCATGACTGCTGCTGCCTATGCTCGATATAGACCTGTTTTGAAGAGCATGAGGAAAAATTCTTAACGAAGGCGATATAACTTGAACAAAATAAAAAATGACTTTTATGTGAAATTTTAACACTAAGAGGAGCAAAGGTGAACTTATAAAAATTTTCGATAAAAAACTGTCAAAGTGAACCAAAATTCGAAAAAGATCACATGTTATTAAATGACAAATTAACGCATTCAACCCTAATGACACGCCAAAGTCCCGTAAAATATAAATCATCTACTTTATGTTGTTACTTGGTTTTAAAAAATTGGGTCCAATAGTTCTCGCTAAACACTTGACTACCTTTGATAACTTTAATCTTCAAATACAAATGAAAGTTATTTTAAAAGTAAATGGCAAAAAGAAGAATACCTTTGTGAAAAGTTGCAAAATTGAATCTTTATAAAAATAGCACATATGAGGAACATTTCAAGAAAAGAAAGGAGCGGAAAAGGGGATTCCCAAATTAAAATACAAATATTGGAAAGTATGTTTCTAAAAATTGTTGCATTTTCGATATTATTCATTATTTTATGGGATTGTTTGTCCCCAAAACACTATATTTTATCTATAAGTTAAATATGTCCTATATTTTTTAGAGTTGGCATCCAACACAACATTCATTCTTTGGCTAAATAATAATTAATAACATATTAAACTGAAATTCCCGCAGAGAAAAATAAGTATAACATATGGGGATAATTTAGAAAATATATGATTGCTCGCGAAAATAACTTTGATTTACAGTATAAAGGTATGTATTGACAATCCCAATATATCAATTAATGTGCAATAATCTTCTTCAAGGTGGAACTAAAAGTGTAAGTAATAATTTGTGTGTCGTAAAGCGTTTTATTCACTGTTCCAGTCTCTATATATTTTAATTGATAAACATGCTATTTATTGGAGAATGGAGAACACTGTGAATATTTTTAAAATGAACAATTGTTCTTGATCAAAAAAAGAGAAGCAGGTGAATCACTATTTGATAAAGAAGAAAGTATTTCATTGATAAAAGAAAGTAACAATTTAAAAGAGCTTCTATTTTGTAAAGCGATGCTGGGTAAAAAAAGAGCGAGATTGTATGCAACTTCTTTCAAACAATTTAGTGTTTATTTATGACCAAAAATGGGATATTTAAAAAAAAAAGTTGTTTAAAAAAAATAGGGTCGATGAGTTAGTTCATTTACAAAGGCATTAATTTATATTCTTAATGTCACGATGTTGCAATGAAATACTATAAAGAATACGCGTAATGAAGAATTCAATTAAAATTTTATGAAACTTAAAAAACATGTACAAAACTAAAAGCTTTTTTAACCCTTTTAGGCACAATGTGTCCGAAAAATCCTCTATATAAAAGCTCAAAAAGAAAGAAAGCAGAGGATAGAAAACCAATGCTTGAAAGGGTTTTAAAAGGGGTTCACTATCCTGGAGAGATGGTAGGTAGGGCTGGGAATTAAAGTATAGTATTGTCCACGACTATATAAAAAATCACTTTAAAAGAACTGGTAGAATAGAATTTTTTGATAAACAAATTATTTTTGTTTGAAATTAATTTTTTTTCCAATCATTTTAAATAAAATAGTATATCATTCAAGTTATAATACATCCTAATTATTTTCACTTTTTTCCAGGATGAAAGTATTGATTTGGCATTTTAACACACAAAAACGAACAAAAAAGAATATTGCAAGCACTAGATCCATGTTTCTCAACGTGGACGATGTGGACCGACAAGAGGTCCACACTCTTTTTTGGGGGGTCCAGAACAAAAAATAACAATTTGTTGAAGAAAAGTTGTGAAATTGAAATAAATTCGATATATTATAGTAAAAAACTGAATTATATGTGAAAGCTTTCCCATTCTCATATCTTGTTGAATCATGTTTGATCCACGCCGTGCTCTTTGTCTGAATTGAAAAGATTATTTGAAAAATTTTCACTTTTATAAAATTTAATCAATTTATAATAGATAAGCAGGACTAAAAATGTATGCCATAAAAAATGAATTGAGTAAACAAATACCAAATACTGATTAAAAACGGTTAACTCGTTCTTATATTTTTGATAAATTAAACCACTTAAAAAATAAAAATGGTAGCAATAAAAAATAAGGGAGGGGTCCATCAAAAAGGTCAAAGTTTGAAAAGGGTCCATAAGAGAAATAAAGGTTAAGAATCCCTGCATGCTATAAGATTGTTTCCCGCTTCATCGGGAATCGAACTGAGAACCACTAGATAGGGAGACCCTACGCTCCCACAACTAGAGCATCTGCCGACATTATACATACATATTCTAGTATAGTAATACACACACTAGCATTCCATTAAACAAAACTTTTTTTCTTTATTTCAGTGAGAGATACTTGGAATAGTCAATAATCAAATCAATATGAATTGGAAACGGAAAAGCCTTTTTGCATAATTCAAGAAAGATATCTTTTCTTGTTGTTATCAAAATGGCGTTGAATGCGATGTGTGATGGAGACAATATAAAGAAGTGTGTAGACGACTTGCAAACGAATATCTTTGTAATTGAATATTTTTGTCGATATATGAATATCGTTAAGACGATTTAAATTATATCGCTTAAATTTGCATCAATTGGAAAATCAGCTGCTTAGTGAATCCTGTCCGCATTCATCGTGAAATTTTATGAAGGAGAGAAACAATTTTTCTAAAACATAATTTCCTCTCTACTTCATTTGACATAGAGAAATGGGGAAACAAATATCTTAAATTATTGTGTTATTGAAAAGATAATGACACAATTAAAAGTCTAAAAACCTGTTTAAGTGGTATTATATCTAAGCCGCGTAGAGTGTTGAAAGTAATCTTATCAAATTTGAAGGACCACATAAAGTCTGACTAAAAATAAAATTACACTAATTTGCATAGATCCTTTATAACGCGGTTCGCGAAATCCAAGCCACAAATCCGCGTTATATTGGATTCGGCGTTATAATGGATCTACATATGGTATTATATTTAACTATTAGTGTAGTCAACTTTATCCCATAAAGTTTGACTTAATTTAAAATTGCATTAATCTCTCGATGTGAAATAATATCGAAGTGTTTGGATAGAAAATCTCACCTTCTTATGGTTCATAGTTAAAAGGCCAGAAAAGCAAAACGCCGAAAAACAAAACGTCCGAAATCAAAATATATTAGATATGTTCAAATCAATATTTGTATGTTTTAGTTTTCAGACGTTTTGGTTTTCGGACGTTTTGACCTGGCACCCCTTATTATAATGCTAACTTTTTAAAGTAATTTATGTTTTCAATTTTCTTTTTTGTTTGATCTTTCTTTATTTTTTGAGGCTTCTTTTGATATACTGAGTTAATTAAGGCAACTTGTGACTGATCAATACCCACCCTGCTCTACACTTAGTTTCTATATTTTTCCAAAGCAGTGATTTGTGTATCTTGTTTTTTATATTTTTACTTTAACATTGTTTTTTCAAACAAGGTGTATATATAAATAGTATAGATATATGATTATGTATAAATCTATATATAATTCTGAATTGCATTATTTTTATCTATTTCTTCAATTCCAATGGTTGTACACGTTCAGCGGCTTTTAGTAGTCTTTTGTATGTGCCCGCCCCACTGGTGGATCCAAAGAGCGACCGCCTAGGCCTCGCCCACCCCTATGGAGTCAGGTCTCAAAAATTCTTGTTTAAATTTTTCACGGACCCTTCATTCATCAGGATTTGTATGGTATTGAAATTTCGTCTATTTGGTTTTTGTTAAGAAATGTTGACCGAGACGATGATGACAACGTCTGAACTTTAAAAAACCAACAAAATTATTATTTAAAATTTGCCCCCTCCCCCTTCTATAGTCAATTTCTGGATCCGCCACTGGCCAGTCCATACTACACACACAACATATGCTATTACCATTTCATCAAGTTATTTGACATAATAGTAATTAATTACAGATATATTACCATTAATTTTTTTGTAACATCATGTTTATTTGTGCGTCTCCTTTATGTAATTAAATTTCTTACTTTCCTTCTTAAACTTTCAAGATAATTATTTTAAGCATTTGACGAAAGATTAATTATACAGAAGTAAAATTATAATAAAGGGTTGAATGCGGCAGTGACGGATCTAGAGGGGGGGGGGGGGGATGAGGACAGGAATTTTGAAAAAGGACTGATTGACAAATATCCAGAATGATGTATGTTCATATCACCTGATACTACAACCCATGATATTGATATAAAAAAAAAGTCAAGGTCAACAAAGAAGTTCTTTTCAATAGAAAATTTCTGGAGTAAATTCTTTGCTAAATAACCCCCCCCCCCCTCCTGTTACTGAGGAAATAAAAATAGCCTTTCACGAATAGGGTTAAGACTTTTTGGAAGATATGGAATACAATTGATTAAATTCTAAGCGTATAGATAATAAATTGTTTTATCGGACCGAGAATAGGGGAATTATGGTATAAAGCTGATCAAAAATAAAATAATTGATATTTTAGATGCATCACAGAAAAATCAATTCATCAAGAAAAATTTGAAAATGTACACCATTGATTCTCAACCTGTGGTCCGTAGACCCCTAGGGATCCGTGAAGGTTTTTTAGGGGTCCGTAAGAATATTTGCATCATATATAATAATTTATAAAATATTGCAGAAAGAAAATGGGAACTATTTTTCACGTTTTAATTTTATTTTTTTTACAGTACACACACACTTCATATAATTTTTTGATAAAAAGTAGAGTCTGTAATCAATATAGGCCGAAGCATCACCTTCTTTATTTTTAAAAATAGACTTTTTCTTTATCCGATAAATGAAAAAAATGTAGGAAAGAGGTCTCTTTTTTGGTTATTATAGATAGCTTTGATCAAAAGGTTAAAATTTGGCAAATAGTGTTCAATTTTCTACACATTATTTTATCCAGTGCTTAAAAAAAGTTTAACTGGCAATAATGAATGTAACCTTCTTCGTAACTTTGATAGAATGTGAGTTTTATCGGGAGTTGGCCCAAATGATAAATTTTTTGGTGTTAGGGGTCGGTGGGATAAAAAAAGGTTAGCAATCACTGGGCCTAAATGGCGCTGGACCAACGACCATTTTCTTTCATTTATTTATTCTTCCTTCATCAAATCTTTCCTATATTAGTCCCGAGTTCAAAAATATAGCACAAAAACAGTTTTCTAATTACAATATCAATTCAGTTTGACAAGTATAATTTTTTTTACCTTTTTTCTATTTTTTCTTCTTGACATTCTATTTTGTCTTTTTGGTATTCTATCTGAATTAGAATTTTTGATTTTGTTGTGTTTATATTGTATTGACATGTGTCATTTTTGTTTAAACTTTTTTGTTGATATTTTAACACCATTTTCAGGTTAAATTTTCAAAATTTTTCACAAAGGATACGCATATTTCTTATTTGAAATCAAAACTATAAAATAAACTTATATTAAATTTTTTCAATAATTTTTTTTATTTTTTATTTACTTTTGTTTTCTCTTTACTTTAGCAATATTTTTTTGTCTTTTAATATTTGTTTTGTGAATATTTAGTTAGAATTGCAAAAAGACAATAGAACTGATAAGAGAGACAAAAGAATTGCAAAAAGACAAAACAGCATTAAAAAACACAAAATAGAACCAAAAATTGTACATTTCAATTTACATAATGAAAATAAAAAAGATAAAAAAATTAATTACTCTTCATCCTAAATTGCGTGCACAAGAGTGAAACGGTGCAGCGAACTCTTCTCAGAGATTTTGAGACGTAAGTTGGTCTGTTTGAATCATTCCTTCACTCGTTATCATTGTGTGTATATTATATATAATAATTATTACTTTGATATCTTTATATCGGCCAGTATCATATGATATCAATGGGAATAATCGCGGATTAACATGAAGGAAAGCCCACAGTAATTAATCAAACCAAGGATGAGTATTTGGCAATAGTTATGCATTTTTTATTTTCCAGCTGTTTCATTGCTTTTGGAAAGAAAGCAGTATGAAACTTCATATGAGATAAGACCATATTGTATACCAAGTATCAAATTAGTTCCTTCCTGACGTTTCATATAAAATATTTCATCTGTCAGTGTAGTTTAAAATTTTAAACAAAGTCTGCTTTCCATCAAAATACAAAAGTGGAAAACTTATATAGAATATTCTCTATCTACGATATATTGGTTTGCCAGATGTGCCGGTTTTGCCGTTGCTTCAATTGAATCTCCGAGTATAAATAAGAATCCTATTGTTTCATTCGAAACAAATGTGATTATTTATTCCTTTTTGATATAAAGCTCCTGTTTTACTTTCAAAGTATTTTTCATAGCTCAAGTCGAAATGTCAATATAATGACACTAGAAGAAGGCAGTGGCGGATCCAGAAATTGACCATTGGGGGGTAACTTTAAAAAATACTACCGTACAAGTCTTGATGCTTAAGAAAGAGCAAAATCAGTAGGGGGAATTTCTGAAGCCATTCTTCATAGGGGGGGGGGGGAGCTAGGCCCAGGTCCCCCCCCCTCTGGATCCGCCAGTGGAAGAAAGCTTCGACTTAGAAGAGCACTAGTTAAAAAGAAGTTTATAAAGTCACTAATATAAGCATAAAAAACACAAACAATTCGTTAGAAGCAAATTGCTTTAAAAATCATTACAATAACTTACTCATAAGAAATGCTTCATATTCGTCCACCATTTTAAAGCGAATTTAACGGGTGTGACTTTCTATCTAACACCAATCCTTATTTTTGTAAATCTTCTTCAATCATCTTTATCTTCAACAAAATTCAACGTTCCATTTTATGAACATGCTTTTTAAAAGTTGTCTGAATCACTTTTATGTGTGAATTTTCACATATTAATCCTTATATTTCAAAAAGCTCTCGAAAAAAGCTTTTCGAAAGTGTTCATTGAAAATCGAACAATAAATAACAAGCACATCTTCCTTTTTGTGAATGATGGAGAATGGTGGAAAGGTAAGAAAATTAGTATTTTTGGAAAATGTGAATGCAGTGTTACCGCGAAAAGTTGTGAGGATACGAAGAGGATTGCATTGCATTTTGGAAGGCAGTTAAAAATAACAACTCTAGCATCATATCAAAAATGATTTAGCAAAATAACAAAGGGATTACAGAAATTGCGTGAAAAAGGTGCAAAAAACTTTTAAAATAGAGATCCATGAGGTGAAATGAACTTTTTGAAAATAAAGATAATTAGAAAAAAATGCGAACGATTGCGTGAAGAAGTCACACCAAGTTTGAGCGTATTTAGAATAAAATTCTTAAAATCTACTTCGCACACTGTAAATAAAATGTGTGGATTTAAAGTAGTGGCTCCCAACCACGGGACCGTGAGGTATTTACAGGTGGCCTATATTGCCAAACAGTGAGACAATGGATCATAACATCTTAAGAATTTTAATTATTCAATACACAATTGTGTCTTTTAAGGAAATGAAATTGCCAAAAGAAGAGAAATATTAAAGAAAAATTAGGGACTCCAAAATTATACGTTTTTCAATTGAAGCTTTAATAGAAAGGTAAAGTAAAAGTACCATAGGGTGTTTTCATCGAGAAGGCACAATTGCGCCGCTTCTATCGAACTATGAGGAAAGCAGGCTTGATGCAGGATCGAACCGAAGACCTTGAGTTATCGGATCCAGCATCAAACCAACCCTACTCACGCTAAAGATAAAACATAAAGATGAAATATAAAAAGAAATATATTTAGAATGCTTAGACTACAAAGATAAAGCTGGAACGGTAAATATTCAAGCATCAGTTGTTTTCTGTTGAGCTACATCATTCTAAACTTTTTGTTTTTTTTCTACTCAGAGACTAAAGAAATTTTTGTTAAAATTATTTTGTTCCTGTAAGTTCTTCATCAAGTTCACTTGAATCTTTTTTTTTTATTCAAATACACTTAAATCCTACATGCGTGAGTAAGTTTGGCTAGATACTGGGCTTCGATAACTCAAGGTTTTGGGTTCGATCCCGCAGCAAGCCTCTTTTATTCATAGTTCGATACAAACGGCGTAATTGTGCCTTTTCGATAAAAACACTCCGCGGTACATTTACCTTTTTTGACTTTGATAACGTATCTTATTTTTAAGTTTTGTTAAACTCAATATTTTGTAGTTTTTAATGTTAAAAAATCCTCAGTATTTGAGATTTTGCAATTCCTCAGTATTTTATTTGTATTCTGAACTGCCGATCTTACATTAACAAAGAAAAACGGGGCGAAAAGACTCACCCTCGCCCCAATAATTTTGGGGTAGCACAGAGTTTAGCTCTAAATTGTTTATTTTGCTTTTCTCCTTCACTATGGCGAAGAGATTAGCGCCATCATCATGACAATAATTTCATCTTTGAATTCCTTTTATAGAAACTACTTGTTGTACAACTAAAATAAAAACAGAATACGTCAATCAAAAACTTTAGAGTTAAAATCAGTACAAAAAGTCTCCCTCTGCCCACCCATGTGCACGCCTATAATCACTATTATTCTTATATGTACCATCTTTTAGTTCAAAATTATTTTATCAAATTGTCTTTTTTTTATTCCAGAATATTTTTACAGTTTCGGCTAATTTTTAAAATTCTTCCTTAAACTGTTACATGCAAACATTTATTTTATATCATTTTGTTTTTCATATAGCAATTTTTTCAGCTATTTTTTCTTAAAATCTTTTTTGTATACGTTTAAAAACCAATTAATATTTATTTTTTAAAGTGTTTAATTATCCATATAAGTTTTAAATATTAGTACTTAACTATCTATATAATTTTTTGTAAGAAAAACAAAAGATGTTGCAAACAAATCATTCAGTTTTTAAAGTTCTCTTGATGGTTCCAAGTTTCTGAAGAATTAGGAAAGTGTGATCTCTCAGTCTCTGGACCTGAAGAAAGTGATGCAGAAAATGATTTTAATTTTTGTTTCAGTAAATGCATTACCGACTTCTAAGAAAAGAAATTAAAAAGAATAGAGTTCTGAAGATGGAACAAATACTGAGCGTGAAAAAATAGAAAGTGCACTGAAGAGAGAGTACGATTTGGAGATGATAGACTAAAAATAAAAATCGCCTTACTTGATACCAGCAAAATAAAGGCAGCTTAAAAACATGGTGTAGGGCTATTTTTTCACCAAAGCGGAACAGAATAGCGCTAGTATGTCACTCATATTATGTCATTACTCAATCTACAAAAGTTTATGAAATTAAATGTATTGTTAAATGCTTATATATAAATGCAGTCTAGCCCAGATTTTCCGCCTGCCAAGCATACGGTCATAAAATTACCCATACCCGATTTCCGTTTATATTGATTAACGCTTAATACGCCCGATTATATGCTCCTCAATGTCCGCCAATATATTTTACAAGAAAGCGTTCTTTAACAGTTACAGCAATTTACGGCCAAGTCAAAACAAATTTAGAGCCTAAGCAATTTTGCCATGATTGATTAATTAAGATCAATAATTGAGTAATTATTTTAATTATATTAATAAACATAGATCAATAATGGAAAGTTATTTGACGTGAATTTTCAAGTCAAGAATGGCAAGAGGAGAAGGCTTTTAAATGTATTCAGCATGTGGTGATAACGAGGATAAACTGATATTTTCCACGTGTTTGCGCACGTTGTATGAACTGCTTTCATATCCACTTTGCAAAAGTTTTTCCAACCAACTCCAATCTATACTTCTGCTTTACAAAGCGTCTCACGCATTTCTGTAATTATTCTTTCCATTGGAAATGGCACAATTAATCGAACTGCAGAATCCTGATTTTTTTAAATATGGGAAAGTTTCATCAGTACCTTCATATAACTCAGTCGCGATTCTTTTTATTTTTAGGAGTATTTAAAAAAGTTTTTAAACCCATTTTAAAATTAAAACAGTTAATTATTTAAATTAACTTTAAATTTTATTCAACTCGATTTATTCATATTCCAAATCTAAATCAATAAAATAATTAAATAAAAATTTTTACGCGCAAGACATTTAAGAATCACTTTGACAATAGTGTAAAAACTTTTGTTGAGATGACGGAGCAAGAAATTAGTTAGCTCGGTAACTAAAGATATCAGCAAAGCTTTAAATCTTCTTCATGATTCGATAGAAGGAGAAGATTAAGAGAAATTAGACAATTATAGGCAAAAAATATACGTTAGATTTTTTCACAAAACAAATTGCAAACCTATTTCTATCTTTTTATTCCTTATCATCATACTTTATCTGTTCAATAAAGACATTTGTTAAAAATATTTTATTAAAATCCAAGTTAATCAGATTACGTTATAATTGGTGTTATAAAAGGCGCATAAATAACAAAAGGGAGAGGGGAAATTATATTCTTATTCAAAGAAAATTATCTTTTTTTCCATTACTTTTAATTGACAATTTGTCCAAACATCACAAATCTCCTTTTTCAATTTCCCACTTTCAAAAGCGAGCTAGGCTTGATTGGTTTTAAGTCTGATACAGAAAGCTTCTTTCAATTCATCGCAACCGCCTTAACCCATTTACGACCAATGTTCCTATTTTGGAACATAAGTAATTTCATCTTCGTCTGCTTTTTTCAATGACTTTGAATATAAATCGTCTGCGTTTTTTTAGATATCGTCTGCTTTGCTTGGTCTTAAATGGGTTAAACTATCGATTTGACATGGCCACATTGGTTGCGAAATAACGAGGTTTGAATGCATTTGTATTATTTAACTGGTTACCGACATATATCAAATTTACAAAAATAAAATCGCTGGCGTTAGTTAATTAGAAAGACTTACGTGGATTGAATATAAAAATTTCATATTTCTAGTCTTTAATAAGGAAATAGCATAGGATGCATAAAGTTTGGAAAAAATATATCAAAAATATTGAAAGGAATAAAGAGAGAAGCAGAATATCTTTTTTTAATAAGATGCTCTATAATATTAAAGGTATATATATAAAAGAAAGAATAGTAAGGCATAAAGGCAAGTAAAACAAGTGTACAAACAAAACGTAAAAATTGAGTACAAAATTAGAAGTGAGTGTCATTGTTCACATTCACTAGGAATCCTCAAGCCAAGCGTGTTGTAAGCACTGACTCGCATTAGCTCTGTGCAGTGGATTCAAGTGAAGCATGGGCAGAAGGAAATGCGAAAACAAAATGGCGTCTTCTTTAATGAAATTGTGCTCTCGAACCAGGATCGACGCGAGAGAACACGGCTCCAGCTTGGGTATGTTGTGAAGTTGGGCATTGCTCGCAAAGAACTTTTTGCCGTAAACACTAGAGGTGATGACTGACTCAGGCACATCGCCACCAACTAGTTCAATCATGAGAGCAAGGTGGTCTTCGTCCGTTGAATAATTTTCTCCCTTATGCGGATCAAAGAGGTAACTCCCTGTCGCAAGTTCGAAAGCTAAGCACGCCACGCTCCATATGTCTGCAGGCGGGCCGTAGTCAGCGTGTAAGATCGCCTCAAAGCTGCGATATTGCCTGGTTTGGATGTAATTGGTGAAGTGGTTGTAGACCCAGCAGGCATTGCCTAAATCAGCTATCTTCACTTTGATCGAGGGCGTGTCTCTGAAGGCGGGATTGTTGACAACGTTGTTTTCTTTATTATTATTGCAGTTTGAGTTTAGGTTTGAATCCACTTGTACATCTTCAACTTTCAAGGAGCGGCAGACGCCATTTTCCCCGTTTTTAGAAGCGTGGTTTAGAGAGCAGCCGTTAGTGAGTGAAACGTGGGCCAGTGAATGATTTAGTTGGGCAAAAAATTTTGAATTTATGACAATTTCTTCACTTTTGTCCTTTAACGTCTGGCTAGTTTCGAAAAAGGCCCTTTTTTTATGACTTTGTACAGATAAAACGATGAATTCGTAGATCTGACATTTCAAAACTTCTAAAATTATTACCCTTTTACTTTGCTTTTTCTTCAAACGTTTTTTCTGATTGGCATTTAACTTAGAAGTATTTGAGGAAAGAGAGAACTTTCCATGTTTGATTTCTTCAAGGATTTGCCTTGCCAGTTCAACAAAGTACTCATCTTCATTGATAATTAAAATATTCTCCGGCTTAATGTCAGTATGTATTATTTGACACTCTTCATGCAAATATTGGATGCCTTGTAAAACTTGTTTTATGATGCGCTTCACGTTTATAAGTGGTATTCCTGCGTAATCGGAGTCTTTGATCAGCTTGAGGATGTTAGGTCCAAGAACATCAAACACCATGCAAATATGCATACCATTAGGACCGGTGAGTTTGAAATAATCAATAAACGTGATTATTTTATCCTTGAAGCAGTTTGTTTTTTTCACATCATGAATTTCTTTGAGTATTGAGATTTCATCTAAAGCCGTTTCTGTGTAATGCTTCTTACTCTTAACGATTTTGAGAGCGACAAAGCAACGACCCTTAAGATTCCAGCAAAGCCAAACTGTAGAAAACTGTCCCCACCCCAACTTGCGAACGACAAAATACGTTTCATTATAGACATCTCCGAGCGAAACAGGATGGTAGCCGCCAAAGCAGTACTCACGGGGCAACTCCTCTTCTTCAGAGTCTTCATCTGTGCCTGAGATGCTCTTTTCTTCGCAACCACTACTACTCTTTTTCAGCGTAGTCTGCGGACAACTCTTGTCTTGAGGGCTGTCCTCATCACTCCCAACACTTCCTTCTTTAAGTGTCTTCTTTTTGTTCGCTTGTGGCTTCTTTACTTTAATTTTTGACTCCATCAAGTATTGCAAAAGGCCTTCCTTATTAAACTTGAGTCAGAATCTAAAAAAAGAAAATTTCAATCATCCCAACGCTTCATAAGATATATTTTCTTAAGCCTCTCATGGCCGCTATTTTTACTATCTCGCATGGCCGTATTGGACCTCTAGAGGCCAATACGTTTATATATAAAAGTTAGATCCAAAACAATTAAATAAAGTTTATTTCTTCATTAAAATAATAGGGAGGCACTTATGAGTGAAAAAACAGTGAGATCATCATATCCGAAGCAAATATAAAATGTGAATTATAAACTAGCTATTATGTATAAAAAACATTAATTTTAACGAGATGTGAAAGGAAAAAAGAAATAAAAGTTATATAGAGATATACGAAAGTCCTAATTTTAAAGTGCGTAATCGGTGGAACAGTTCGTGAGCTAAGTCCAAATTTATTGACAAAAGTTGTTCGTAGAAGGAGGTGTTTGCAAGCTCAAGTTGCACTGTAAAAGACGCTTATGCATGCTATTCAAAAATTTTAAGCTAGACCTTGATTTTATACCTAATATTTCAAATATTAAGTAAGATATATTTCATTATTTACATCAATTACATATACGAAAAGGGATTTATGTCTTTTGGCGATATAATCTAAACAAGAATCTGCTCATACTATGGCTTCTTTATTTTTGTTGTTTATCAAGTTCCGTTGATAATATTTAAAAACTTATAAGAGAAAAAAAAGTTTGAAAGTCTGGCTGCTCAAAAATATAGGTAAATTTTTAGTAAAGATTGAAATAATTTTTCACAAATTGATTTTTAAAATAACAATTTTTCATAACAAATTTTTATTTCATATTTTGAAATTAACAAAAATGTTATGTTCTTTAGTCGTTTTAATTTTTTTCCGTTTTGAAAAAATAGACCGAGTTTGAGCTAGGATTGAAAACCGCTAGTTTAGAGAAATGCATTGGTTATATTTGAATTTTATATATGCTTGGATTTGAAGATCAAAGTATTTCATTGGATAACTTCTACAGTAATAAAAGAGTCACTTTTTTGAAAACTATTATTGAAAGGAATCATATGACGTTCAAAATAAGATTTATTTGTTTCGATGGTCTATATAATATGACACACAATTGGCTTAAATTATAACTGTATGCGTTTACTCAAAAATCACTTCTTTGATATTTTGTCGAAATAGTTTTATATTGATAATGATTTTTTAAATGTAATAATATGATGCATTACAGTGGCAGATCCAAGGGAGGGGCCTCATGGGCCTAGCCCTACGTATGAAAAATGGCTTCGAAAATTACTCTTACATGTATAAAAAATAAATTTTTGCAATTTATTCATAGCAAAATAATGTTAAAAATATAAAAACATAGGTAATTAGTGATTCTAAAAGACATAATACAGCTGATCTCTGAATACTTTTAGCAAAATTGCAAAAATTTTTAATAGATTTCGCCCCCCCCTATAAGAAATTTCTGGATCTTTTGACCCTTTAATTGTAATGAACACTGGGTTACATATATAGAATTTAAAAAAAAACAGGCTAACTTTGTATTCACACCAGTAAACGAGGAACTCATACAAACAAATAGCTACATGAATCAATAATTATTATGAACGATAAACACAATCAACTGGCCGATGGATACCGGGTATAGTTATCTAGTTGTAATTTATCTCAATGATTACGGAATTTTTGAAGATAATTTAAAGTCATTAGCTAATTCTTAGATATCTTAGAAGAAAAAGTAGAATGATTTCACAGTTATCTCTTAGCAGAAAAATTTAGGCAGGGCAATTTATCTCAAAATCAAAAACCGAAGATTAATTATGAAATCGTACCGAATTTGTCGGTACCAAGGTAGAATTGCGAATCTAACAAAAAAGGAAGAAGCGAAATGGGCAAATAAGATAAAAATAAAAATATTCAAAGTTATTTCCTATATAATCAACATAGCATACTTCTTTGTTAAAATCGGTACAACGATGTATATTTTATTTAATTTTTCAAGTGTTTTGTAAGACAGGAGCATACTCACTAGCATAGGCAAGCTAATTAATGTTAATAAATTTATTAATATGGGAAAATTCATCTTATTTTTCATTTATTCCAAAAAACTTCAAAATTTTAGAAAGGAAAATACATTATGAAAAAAGTTAAAATTTTATAGATGGTGCTAAATTCTCATTTTCATGATTTAGTTTAAAAATCTTTTTAAAAGTTATAATATTGAAGTAAATAGATATTTTGAAAATTACAGGGTAGTCATATTTTAGTATGTCCATAATTTTCATCAAAATATTTCAGTCAAAACAATACATGGCGGCTCAGGACCTATACGATGAAGCATTGAAAAAGGCATCATTCAACTTGATTCAGAATCTAAAAAAAGGACATTTTAATCATCATAACGCTTTATAAGATTTAATGGCGTTGTTTTTCTTAAAAGCCAAAATTGGGTTCGCTGCATATCAGAAATCTTTTATTAACCCACTCAACATTTTGTTACTTTTACTGAATAGATATTATTACTGAAAATTTAGGAAATAATTGAAAAATTGAAATTTTTTTATTATTTTGCTTCGCTTCAATGTATGCATGAGCATCAGTCTACGTTCAAAAAGTTTTGAATTTATGGAACTTCAATTTATTCTTAAAAGAAAGTCTAAATACAATACCTTGTACCAAACTGTGCAAGCTTGCCTCTCAAAGTGTTGAACAAAAAACAGAGAGAGAGAGAGAGATCCTGTCTTAATTAACACACAAAACTTTGTGCGAGTGTAGAAGGGCTGATTAAAAGGTAATGGAATCAAAAATTGAAATAGTATATTGACATGGAGATCCGCAGAGTTTATCGGGCGATCCTTTTAAGAAAGACTGGATTAGATCAAGGATTTTAGCAGGCATGTCTACAATTATTATTTGGCATAAAAAGAAACGAGTTACGCTATGGTAGGATCGATATCATAAGAGACAGAGATAGATAGGACTTTTATGAGACTAAATTGTCTTAAGTAATTCTTTAAAGAACTGCTATGTTTGATTGAAGGTGTCTCGAAAGTCCCTAAATCACATCAGAAACTATTATATGCAAAATATTTAGGTAAATACATCAAAGACAAAAAATGATTATGCTCTCTGCTCGAGGAACTTTTTGATAAAAGAATTTTTATTTTAAACCTTTTAAGGTCAATCGAAGACAGCTCGGATAAAATTAAAAAATTTTCTGCCTTCAGATAAAAAAAAACTCAGTAACAAGGATAAACCGAGAATTAGTTTAGAAAAATTGGAGCCCTAAAGGGTAAAGCTAAATGAATTTCAGAAGTTGGTAATAGTTATTTCGGCATAATCTTTTTAGACTCAATTGGCTCGCAAAAAAACTTAAATTTTGAATTAAATAGGGTGAGTTATGGATCTTTCTAAAGACTCGCAAAAAACCTACCTTTTCAAGTAAATATCACAATTTTAATCATTGAAATTAAAAGGGGACAACTTTTTATTAATTTTGGTCAGTATACTAAAGGAAAATTAAGAAGCAATGAATGAAGCTGTGATCACAAGACTCTTTGTGAAACATTCTATTGCTTGAAACATCTTTCAAAGTAAAAATGAAAAGGTAATTTGTCTCCACTGTTCTGGTGAAGAGTTTCACAATGACTATTTTAATAAGCACTTGCCTCAAAATTACAAATGTATCATCTGAATAAGTAATAATATAGAGGATTTCAAAAATAAGGGTTGTAGTATTAAAAGCACTTGTTTCCTCTCTCTCCACCCCACACCAATTATCTTTTAATGAATATACTTATAGGCAAGTTGGGGAGTCAGAGGGAACTTATTTGACTCCAATACAAAAAATTCGACACAGATTCCGACTTCAAATACTCAAAAATTTAAAATATTTGGAACCAACTCTTACTTCTACTTTTGACTAAAGAAGAATCACTCCATATGCTCACAAAAAACTTTTTTTGCTACTTATTGGTTACACCCCCCCCCCCCTCCTTCCCCAAATAAAATTTTTTATTTTTATAATGAATATTTTAAAAAAATTAATAAAAAATAAAAAAAAATTGCAAAATCAGTTAATTTACCACAAATGATGCTTCTACTTAGATTTCATTTCTGCTTCGAATAAGTTTGCTTATATGTATGAGAAATACCATATGCTCTCAAACCTGGCAAAAGGAATGTGAAATTGACTGTTGAATTTATGATAATCTTTGTTATCTTGTATTAAATATGTATTATTATTTTATTTTCAGTGTATAATTAGGCCCTCAATTCAAGAAAAAACAAACTTATATAATTCACATTTTCATAAACTTACTAGCTTCAAAGGGAGTTGGTTTTAACCTTCACGCCGTCTATCTTTCTACCGATGTTGGCTTTCCACATGCTAGCAATTATGCAAATGTAATTAGTTTAAAAATCAACTTTTCTCTTTTTTGATGAAGACATTTTGGGATGGAGAGGTTAAAAATGGGAAATTTGAATTACAAAGTTATGTTTGGCTTTTTTGAACTACTGGAATAACATATTGAGAGAAAGAAAGAAATAATAGTTAAAAGATGTCTAAAAATGAATAAAATAAATATATATTAAAATCTTCCAAAAATATTAGAGAGAATACTATTTAAAAGATGTCCAAAAATGAATAAAATAAATATATATAAAAATCTTCTAAAAATATAAAAAAGTTAATTATAGTTATATAAGTAAAAAAAATTAAATCTATATTTATCAGAAGTGTCTGCGGGCAGATTAAAAAGTATTTCCTGGCCTGATTTGGACAGCGGGGAGTAGGTTGCCCTTGTATGTTGCAAAGTTACAAAATGGGTAAAAGGTATGAAAACAAGAAAAGAAATAAATCACCCTTTGCTATAAATAAGTATAATAAATACATGGGCAGGGTAGATTTATTAGCCAACCTTTTGTCTCAGTACAGACCGAAATCAAAGCAAACAACATAGAGATGTAAACTTTGTAAAAAAACTATCGTTTGCAGTGCGAAACATGTGACTGAGTCTTCATTTGAATTGTTTCGATCAATGTCATCATTGAATGCTTTTTACCATTAATTTTTTGTTTCATATTTTCATTGTAAATTTAAAATAAAATTTTTATATTTCTGTATGATATTATCAATGTTCAAATATGGGAACATGTGAAAAATATTATTAAAAATTTTTTTTTTGAATTGAATCTTCTATTTTAAGCTTATTGCATAAAAGTGATAAATAAAATATATTATCGAATATAAATTTATTTTAACATAACTCTAGATTTAATGGGTAAACAAAGATGGCTAAGTTTAGACATTTTTTAAACTTTTAGAATGACTGGGACGTGTAGCTTTAGTTATTAATGGGGAAAAAATTAAAGGTTGGTTCTGTTCAACTCAAGTTTGAATAAATCTATATTAAAAATGACTATCAAAAATGTAATATCAGAAGAAAATGGAAGAACATCATGTTAATGAATCCTGAATGTTAGAAGAGAGAGAAAGATATATACAAAAAAATTATAGTTTTGTTCAAAAAAAAAATCAATTAGTAAGTAAAATCATCTTTTATTTTAAACTTTAGATTAAAAAATTACAGCTAAATTTATAATATTTAAAAATGCTGAAGAATTGAAAACAAATTAAAAGATATAACAAACAAAGCTAAGAAAATAAGCTCACCGATGATTAAGATTTAAAAAATCCATTTAAAAATTTGAGAAAAAAGACTAGAAAATAAAAATTATAAAAAATTGGAAAAAAATTATACTTTTCTTATATTTAAAAAGTTTTGAATTATATGAGAAAATATAAAAATTAGTTCTTATAATTGAGCCTCAATGGGATTTAGTGTTTTCACAAGCCCTGGGCATGGCTAGTGATCCCGATTGTGAGATCGACTCGTGCGTGGGTACAGATTAATTGTTAAAAAATCGTAAAATTTATTAGATATTTTTTCATATCTCCTATCTAATTGTGTAAAGAATGATTCCCAACCTGTGTTACGCGGGATATAGGGAGCTCGTAAGATTCGTTGAAGGGCTGCCAAATATATTATTATTACAACACACTACTATTCTTTGTTTGTTTAAATTATTTTTCTACTTAACTATTTTTTATATAAAATTTTTAATATTATTATAGTAATCATTATATTTTATAATAGAATATTTTAAAAAATTTTCAGAGTTATTTATTTTTGCAAACTATTATCGATCTTAATAAGCGTAAATATTTAATTTTATCCAAATTTTGGCAATAAATCTAAGATCTAGATAACTAGAGGTTCTAATTCAGATTTCTTGCAATTTCAATTTAAAAATACTTTCTTATAAGGAACAGCTGTAACAACACTAAAGAAACATGGTATAACTCCTCAAAATATTCCATTGCAAGTCTATCGCATACAAAATCTCATACCAATAAAAACATCACTAACCAAATAGCACTTGAAATACTTGAAGATTCTTGTCTCCATTACCTCTGTCAAACAATTAAGAAAACAAGGCCTTTCTCAATGGCATTATTTTTAAAACTACAATTACCTAACATTTAGGCCACTTATCCAAAAATAATTTTTCAAACCATGTCTTTCAAAATCCAATAATTATCTTAAATTAATCTCAAAAACATTCACGACGATCACAATTTAATTATAAATAAATATCTAGGTTAAACTTTGTATATTAATCTCAACCACTTTTGCCAAAGCTGGCCTACCTAGAAAACATTCTCTTATCAGTGTACGATGTATTGTCCTTAACGAACCTTACACAAATAATTTAACACTCCCTCCATACTTTTAGTCTATTTCAGTATTCAGCTTGTATACTTATAAAATCCTCACTAAGATTCTCTCACCTCCTCCAATTCTCTTCTCATGAGTTTTTTTCACTATTGTTTATTCCCAAAATTCTCCTCTTTTTTTATTGAATTTACACTCCTCCTTCAAAAATCTATTTCTGATGAATTTATCCACTCCCTAAACAAAGCGATTGCGTACATGAAACCATTAAATCACACCCTCTAATTATCTCAATAGACTGCAATGCCCATCCTACTTTTGGGATCATAAAGAAAACATCCATGGCATCCAAACACCTTCTTTCCTTTCCTCACATAATCTATGCATTTGCGACAGCTCAAAAGGCCCTACATTTCTTAAAATTATAAACAATAAAATAATCTAATTACACATTGATCCCACCATAAGATCAAAACTCACACAAACACTTATTAGTAACAAGAGAATTTCAGACACACCATCATCTTCTAACCATTATTACATTACACAACTATATTTTACTCCTATATCTCAAAAAAAGATTTCCAAATATTCTACTACACACCCAATGGTTCACGTACCTTAAAACACTAATATCAACTCTCTGGGCACCTATACTTGCTTGAACTCAAACACAGACATTTACGCTGCACTATGTCTCAATGACGCAATTTCTTCTTGTATCAAACATTCGACTTCTCTTAACTCTTTCACACGAAGACAACACGCCCTATTTTGTTCTAAGTGTCTTTTGCTTGCAGAATACAATTTCTCACAAAAATACATTTAACAGAGCACAGTACCCGGCCATCATCCTGAACATGCATGTCTAAAAATCTCTGAACTACATAATTAAATTTACAAGCAATTATCCTCTTAACTGCTCCCTAATCTTTTGCGAATTTCTCCAAATCTTTTTTAATCAACTAGTTCTATGTTAAATTTGGTGTTCCGCGTTTTCTTTTACCTTCTATATCTATGTGCATTACTCTCCTCACCCATTTATCTCCATCTTCCTTTCCAAATTGCCCATCCATCTCAGTCTATTGGTTTTTTTCCAATTTATTAGATATAATTTCCTTGACTGCATATAATAGAAAGGTATGGTATATCTGAAAAAATTATTTTTACAACTCTTAACATACTCAATCCGCGGATGGATCATTTAAGTTTTTAAAAACTTGCATTTGTTTACAATTGCAAATATCCTCATCCGCTAAAAAATTAATTCTGAAATTTGAATCCGTTTGAATGTTAAATTTTATATTCGCATCCGAGGATACAAAAAAAATCACATCCGATTCATCTCTAATATATATGTAAAAATTTGGATTTTGAACTGAGCAGCAGAAGAAAATTTTTTCTTTGTTTGGGTTAAGCTCCGAAAGAAAAAAAAGATGTTAAGAAAACATCACTAAAAAGACATATATCTTTTGAAAAGATGTTTATTGTAAAAGATATTCTAAAAACAAGACTCGATCAACATGTTAGTTGTAGTACCCTAGTTTATGGAACATGTTCTGATAATATTCATTTGTTTATATATTTTAGTATAAATGGTAATCATGCATGGTATAAATACATATATTAACGTATTATGCGTTAATTGATCCTTTCAGGCATTTTAGACATATAAGTATTTATCATAGAAAAAAATTTTTGTTTCAAGTTATATTTTTTTAAAAAAGTTATAAAAACATTTCTCAAAACTTTTAGTTAAAACAATTATGTCTAAATTTGTAAGGGTTATACCTGTATTAAACGACCATTCAAAGTAAGACCTAATTTTGGTCGCATTAGACAGGTGGTAATTAAAAACAGGGTGAAAAGATATCAAAATATTGACTTCAATAAATTGTAAACCAAAATGCCGTAGAAGATTGAATCACAATTATAAACGTTAAAATTAATTTATTTAAACTTTAAAATAATCAGTTATCCTTTATTGTTGTAAGGATTTTGCTGACATTTTGTCAAGCTCAAAACTTTTTTTCACCATGTATTCCAGAGCTTTTCTTAGCCCGTTATCGACCAGAATAATCAGACGATTTCTAATATAAAGCAGAAGATTTGTATTAAAAAGCATTAATAAACGTAGACGATTCACGTTTTTGTAAAGTCGACATATGTCGACTGTGGTTGATAACCGGTTAAACGATTATCAAGAGGAAACTTTTTTAGTTTATCGGCAATTTTTATTGCTTCTTTTAAAGAGCATGGGCCACTTTCTTCTGTTTCTTTATCACTTTCAAAAGAACTCTCGTCTTTTTCTCTTTCGATGCTTCTTTTGCAGGTAAGTCAAAATCGCATGTGTACAATTCTTTATCGATATTGGCAACAGCTTCATACTCAGCCTCGAAAACATCTCTACTTAAATTTTTCACTGCAGTAGGTATTTCTTCTTCAATCTCAGGATTCTACACAGAAATGTTTTCTTTATTGCGAAATCCGGCCTTTATGAAACATTTCTTGATTGTGCTTTCTTCAACTTCTTCCTATGCTCCACTACACCATAAAATTACATCCAATATTTGTGTTGATTTTAAGAGTTGACTTGCATTAATACATCTTGATTCATCTCTGTCCATTTGTCTCATTATATGGAAAAGCTATAGAAAAATTAGCGATTCTTCAATAGATTAAAAAACACTTAGGCAGGTTTGACTATTGAAATGAGTCAAACCCATACAGACGTTCTATGGTTAAATATCAGGTTATTCCTTATGTTAGAGAAAGCATACTTAAAACTGTTTTAGGGTACACTAGTGCCCCCCCCCCTAATGAAAAATATTATCCCGCCCAAAGAAAAAAAATATCATTCGAGACAGGGACTCAAAGACATCAATAATTTCTTTATATGATTTAACCGTACTCAGTTTGTTTTTTTACATTTTTTTCATTACAGTATCAGTTCATTTTCAGTAAAATTTTTCCATAATCATTTATGTATTCAAGTTTCATGCTTTCATGAACAAGATTTAATGTGTTTGTTATGTGTATATTTTGTATATATTGTGATTCATAATTTTTATCGCGTAATTTTTACTATATTTCAGATTCATTGATTCTACTATATATCAGTACTAATTGAAGATGAAGCGACAAAAGACTTCAACTAAAGAGTCAAGGTGAAGCAAAAAAAGTCAGGGATGAAGCTGAGCAAACTGTCAATGAATCAATGCCATCTTGTAGCTTTGAGCCACCTTTTTTCCAAGATATAGATGAAGAAATCGCTTCAAAAGAGGTGAACGAATTGCCCATCGTAACTTACAGAGACACTGTATAACATCAGGAAAATTCGTCATCCATGGCTCACTCACAAAGGTCAAAAACTTTTCTGCAAAACTTGCGAAGACTTTATGAAAATTGCATCAACTGGCTTACGTGTAGAAAAGCAGTGGAGTGAAATAGGCGTCTCAGGTGGAGGAGTAAAGGGCAAAGAAAGAAAAAAGTTGTCCGAGAGCGAGAACTCGAAATCAAAGTCTAATCATTTAATTGTTGAAGCTATCAAAGACAGAGATAAGGATTTAATTACGGCTTCCATCAATGAACAGCGTTTACAAGCTTCAAATTTCGTGGAATCTAGACACCAAGAAACGGTTCGAGTATTTAGGACAGCGTATATGATTGCTAAAAAAGACTTGTCTTTCAAAAAGAACAAAAAAATAATAGAACTCCAACAATTGAATGGACTTAAAATGGTATTACTACTATTTAGTGATCATGCTTGCAAAAATATTATCACATTTATAGCGCAAGTAATGAAAGCTGAACTCATTGCACACATACGAAGTTCTGAATATTTGCACTTTTCAATTATGGTGGATGAGTCAACCACTGTAAGCAATTTGTTTGTTTAATTTCCTATGTTAGACTTGATGTAAAAGGAGACGTTCAGAATTTATTTTGGGAAATGTCAAAGTTAAATGATGGGAAAGCTGAATTAATTTCCCAGACCCTTTTTGAGTCATTTGTGCCTGCGCTTGGCATCAAAGTTGTCAAACGTAAACTTTTAGCTGTTGGATCTGATGGCGCATCTGTGATGATTGGCAGGGCCGGCCCTAGTGTTCGCGGGGCCCTATGCAAAATGGATTGCGCGGGGCCCAGTGTGGGAAGGAAAAAAGATTATAAGTGAGAAATAAGATTTTGAAAAAAAGAAAAGGGATTTGTTTTATTAGTTTTTCATTAACACAAAATGACGATCAAACTAACTTTACTTTGCCAACCTTGCGTTTAGAGAATTCATACAATATAACATCAAAATGGAAAATGAGAAGCGCGGGGCCCACTGCAGCCGCATAGGTTGCAGTGGGCTAAGACCGGCCATGATGATTGGTCACAAAGGCGGTCTCATTAAGAAATTTTCTGATCTCATTGGTATTCCTGAATTGCCATCTTTTCATTGTTCGCTCATCGACTTGAGCTCACTGTGCACGATGCAATAAAAAGTGTCACTCAAGTTAATCACTTCACCATTTTTTGGACAAACTCTATTCTACTTTATCCCCCTCTCCAAAAAAATCAATGTTTGTTCGAAAGTGTTGCAAATGACTTGGAGTGTAAACTTCGTAAAGTTGGTAGGATTTTTGATGTGAGGTGTTTTTCTTCATTTCCAGCTGTTTATAGTTTATGGAACAACCATCAGACAATTCATGCTTTATTCTCTAAATCGGATGCAAAGTTGAAGAAAATGGCTAATATTATGGGGCGATTACAAGTTATTGAACACATGTGTACTATCAAAGACTGTTTACATGAACTGAAAGCATTAAGTTTAAATGTAAGTCTCTTGATATTTTCTATTTTTTGTATTATGTATACATATGTTTTTACGTTCATTTCTTTTTTAAGATGCAAAAACAAGCAGCTAATCTTATATCAATTTCAGCAGAAATCCTTCGAAATTGAAAATTTTTGAAATTATACAAAGAAAAAGTAGGACCATCTTTTCTCGAACACATGGAGGACTATGAAAAAGAGGGAATTTTAAAAGACATTAAATTATTCGGTTCTCCCCAGTCTAATTTCCATAGCCAATTCATTCAAGCTCTTATTGACTATTTGAGTAGTCGATTCGATTCAAAATTGATGACAAATTGTAGTTATATGGACCCACGAAGGTGGCTAAAAGAAGAAGATGAGTTGCTTACTTACGGAGACAGGGAAGTGATGGACGTCGCACGATATTTCAAGCAGGATGTCTTTTCCATCGTTTTCGCATTTCGCGAATTCAAATCAGGGGCTCAATCAACCGAGTACAAGAATTTTTTGAAAATAATAAATACTTTTCCCGTTTCTACAGCTGAGTGCGAACGTGGGTTCAGTGCAATGAACGACGTTTGCACTCTAGAGCGAAACCAAATGAGCGTGCAAACTTGTAGTGCTATACTTTTCATCAATTTAAATGGATCACCAATTGCCTGCATGGATTTCGGCAAGTATGTTCAAACTGGCTCAACAAAAATCATCGATCTGCCATCAGTCAAAGTCGCCTTTCGGAAAATGGGTCTACTTTGTCTTCTAAACATACACTTTTTTCAATAAAATAAATCTCTTTTTTTTGTATTTATTTCGCGGTTAAGATAAGTAATTTTAATAATTTTACATAATAGAATAGCATGAGAGCCCTTATATTGTTTGCCTTTGTTTAAGAATTTGTTTAACAATAATTTTTGAGACCCCAATAAAAATGTCCTACTTCGCACACTGCTGCTCTGCATAAATATAACCAACAAAGCAACATACAAAATATTGAAGTTTAGGAATGCTTTGACAGTAAACATTTAGAAAAAATAAAAAAAAGTTTATTGAAAAATATGGAAAAGTCAAAATTATTAAAAATATGTATAACAATATCTATGAAAAAAGAAAAAAAACATGAGATAATGATTTGAGCTATCTTGAACGTTTTTATACAATGTGTGCGTGCATAGAGAGATAGTTGAAGTAAAAGTGAAGACATGCGTAGTTTAAAAGATAGAAAATTGATCAACAACAACATCAGTTCATAGTAAAGTTAGATGCAGTAGTATAAAGTGTTATTTAGAGTGAAGAAAGTGATATCAATTTTTATACTATATAAAATGGGACGTATATATTAGCAGTCTTATTCGCATAAACTAGAAAAATACAAATGTTTCAACGCAGACTCTGCATTAATTCTAGAAAGAGGATTGTACAGAAGGAGTTTCTGCAAATAAAAAATGAAAAAAATTATATTATTTCTTAAGAATATAGGCGAAAATTTTTAATTTTTAGACAATCAGTAAGATATAAGAAAGGCTTTTTCAACATCTTCAAAAACTGCATAAGAAGATTTTATGATAATGCTCCAAAAGTTACATTGATAACGGTAAAAAATACCAAAAGACGAATATAATGTAAAAAATGGTGCTTAGACTAACAAGACAATAAAAATTCATGCGCCATTTCGTACACCAAATAAATGGTTTTATTGTTTTCTATTGGATGCTTGATCTCGCAGCACATAACTGAAAAACTTTTTTCATAAAGCGCTTTAGAAACTAAGTTTGTCTTTCGGGTTTATTCCATCCATACTCCATATAGTCAAATCTGGTATATTATTATTTTTATCGTTTTGCGTTTTACATATGTGAACTATCATGTAAAATTCTTTGTATCCGCAGATGCGGATGCAGATGTCAGAATTAATTCTTTCAGCGAATGCGGACATCATAATTCATATTTTAAGCAAAGGCAAGTTTTATACTTCTTAAAAATTTAGAGAGAAGATGTCAATGTTTGTGACTTATAAAAATTGAAAAATTGTGAAAAATCTTTGCGGTATATAGAAAGAAGAAAAATGTTTGAAAATTGCAGATGGGGATGTTATTGCGGATGCTGAAACTTAAATGATCCGCTGATGAGTATGTTAGAGAATGCAAAATTTTTTGAGGATAATTCGCATATTCGGATATCCGATACATCTCAAATGTGAACATATATTCGGCATATTGCTTTACTCTAGCTTTTAGCTTTTAAATTTTTATCACCTTTACCATTTATCATTTTATCTTAATAAAGAAAGTTAGTTTCGAAAGCGCTTGATAAATAAAGTTTTCAGTGTGTCCTCTCAAATATATCTATTCCTTTCTACAATCATACGCTTGTCAAATCTTTACAGAATAAATTAATTTTTTTATTTTGGGCATAAATCATTTTACAAATCTATTTTTTCTCCTTTTTAAATAAATTTTAGCGTAAAGTCTAATGACATTTTTTATAACTAAAATTTTTTATGTAAAATTTAAAATTATTAAAAGAGGTCAAATTTTGCACAATCTAAAATGAAAAAAAGAATTAAAAACTTAACTTTTCAGAAAAATAAAATAAAAATTTAGTTTCCTAAGTTATAAAAGTTAAAAGTTATAAATTATTATAGTAAAATATATAAAAACGGGAAAAAATATTTGCGATCAACTTACTGTTGATGAGTTTACACTGAACCAAAACAAAGATAACATTCACACGATATAGTGAGCCTATTTATCTTGACTTACGCGTGTAATTCTCGTGTCCTACGTTTTTATGAACTACAAGTCAAAATTCTCTGAATTTGTAGTCTTAATGAGACGATTTCAAAATTTTGGCAGACTATGATTTTTATTTTTTTAGAAAAATTTATTTTTTATTTTGAAAGAAGTCAAAAAAATGTAGTAGTAGTATGGGCTTCAATGTTAGACTTGAAAGAGGCCTTTTATGGGTTGGCCACCACTCGGTTTACCAAAACTGCTTCTGCTTTTCAAGTATAAGTTTGCACTTTTACATATCGGAGCTTGATTATCCCCAGGCGTCCTGCGAAACACAATACTCAAACTTAGAGTGAATATTTTGTGTACATTTGAAACATTTTAAAACATTTTATTATTTGTCTCTAAGCTTGCAAATAATTTTTATTTTGCCGCCATTTTGGAAAAATTGAATAGCGCAAAATATGTGCTTTTTAAGAGTAAAAGTAGTTGTTAAAAGCATTTATACTCGAAAAAAATCTAAAATCTAAACAAAATTAAAAAAACAACACTCTTTGAGAAAAAATTTTCTAATTCCTTTTCAGTAATTTGAAAGGGGCTCGCCCAAAAAAATAGTTAATGTAATTAATGAAATAAAAATATTTTACACGATTCAAATATTGGATTTAAAGCCATTTACGAGAAATAAACCGTCTGCTTTTTTGAATGAATTATAATGTGATTTGAAGCAGGCCAATTTTAATTTTTCGGCAACTGGTGACCGATGTAAAGATTAAAAATTAATTTTTATAAAACTAGTGAAGATTGAAATGAGTGTTAAGAAATTGTGTACCTTTAAGAGATCAATGGCAGCAAGAGACATTTCGGGTAATAAGCTTTCAAGTGAAGTTTTAGTATATATTCGGAAGTAATTGAAGTATTCAAAATTTTGACCATCTGTGAAATCTTCTTTGTTGGGGTAACCGAGTTTTCTAGGACAAAAAATAGTATGTCATTCATTCAATTATAAATGAGCTAATATGATGGTACTAAATGCATTAGACCACCAAAACTCATGCAAACGAGTCAATGGATACAAAATAAACCGACGAAGGGCTCCAATCATTCAAAAAAACAGGGTTCTAATTTAGACTTAACGACATTATATTCGTCATCTTAAGAAACCTATATTATACTGCCATATCACGAATAAAGATAGATTATTGCTATATATCTGAGTCAAGACGCCCTACCTTTTCTAGATACACACCTTAATGGTGACACACAAAAATCCCTTCAGAGGACAAAGTGGAAACGTATCTCTTTTATGGGGTCCAGACAAAATCCCCCCTCCCCCTGGACAAAATCCCTTCTCTTAAAATGAGAAAGAGGACAGAACCCCTATCTCTTTTAAACATAAAAACTTGATTTTAATATTAGAGTTTGTATTAACACAAGCCATAAATTTGATTTTAATATTAGAGTAAAACAAAAACTTGATTTAAATATTAGAATTAGTGTTAACGAAACACAAAAAGGAGGTGTACAGACAAAAGCCCTCCCTTCAGAATGAGATAGAGGACACCCCCCACCCTCCCTCCCCCCGAAAAATCATAGCATAATTGAGCATGTATATTACATAACTTTGTTTTTTAGTATATATTTAAAAAAATTCACTTTAATTCAAGCAAATGATACAATGTTAATCAAAATTCACTTTATGAATTTAAAGGTAAGAAAGAATCTCCTCCTCATGAGAATCTCCTGGGGGAGCTTTTTTCAGGGGGATTTTGTCCAGGGGGGGGGGGGTTGTCCTACCTCCCCTTTTTATATATACTAATTATAAGTCACAGTAAAATAAATAACAAAATATAATAAACTCCCGAAAACTCAAAGTAGGATATGTCTAAATTGCAACTAAATCAAAGTAATTCATGCCTATTTTGAAGTCAACTTTCGTTAACTCGAACTCAAGGTTACATTTTTCTCAATAACAAATATTTCCGATACTCTAAATACCTAGTTTAAATGACAAATCACTATGAGTGTGAATGACGTATGCATTCATTCATCTCGTTGTAGACCATTTTCAGAAGAAAAATCTTCCCTTTAAACGAGGAAGCCTGAAGTTTCGACATTTTTCCCATATAATTTATTGTATTTTTGTATATATTCGTTCTTCTTTTTTCTTTATAAAATAAAATATTCTCAAAATATTTTTTTTCTTAAGTTTTGCTCCGCCAAATTAGCGCGTGGGCAGTATCACAGAATAGTCATGATCGAAAATTTATTCATTTAACAAAATTGACGACATCGTATTACATAACACACAACTTCCATTTACTCGGAATAATTTGATAGATGCCAGGACTTGGAGTAATAAGGAGTTTACTTTAACACAAGGTTATAAATATTTGGCGATAGAAAGTCATGATTGAAAAATCCGAAATACTTATTTTCGACACAGATATTTGAAAAACTGAACTAAATTCGATATATACCATTTTTAGTTCTATTTTTTTCCTTTTCCATTCTATTTTGTACTTTTGCAATTCTGTTTCCTTTAACTTTTTTAAATTTTAGTTTTTCATTTCCTATTTATATTACTTTGACATGTATTGTTTTTAAATTTTTGGATGACAAAATCTTATTTTTCTTCATTAACTTTGGACAAACACTAAATTCAAAAAAAATTGAAAAAAGAGAATTGCAAAAAGAGAAAATAGTTGTTAAAGGACAAAATTTTATATTTAAAATTTAGTTAACCAGTTAACTTATCTAAGTGGACTTTAGAAAAATAAAAATAAATTTAATTTAATGCTTTTTAATACAAATTGTTAGATTATTTTGATGGTTAACGATTGAAAAGAATATAAAATTTTGGTGCAGCAGCATCAGAAAACACTATATTTGACGCATTCCCCATAAATGGTTGGTCATGCTTGGACTAACCACTAAAAACATTTTTTACAATTATTGTTAACTCTGGTGCATATAATGATCAACAGGATAGGAAATATAGCCAGCTACAATTAGAGCGATAGAATGGGAGTTTCTTTTTAGCACTTAAATACATTTGATCTTCTTATCCTTAGGTATAAATTAGTTTATATTATCACATTTAAATTTTTGAATATAATGTCAAAATGTATACCTTTTATTTTTTTAACCTAAAATATCCTATATTAATGAATACTTTATTTCATCAAAAGATATTAATGCTTCATTTTTAATATTTTTCGTAAAAAAAGGAACGTAATACTAAATAGTATGTTGATTAAAACCAAATTTATACTTTTTTATATTACAAAACAAAGATGATTTAGGTCAACTATAAATAGTCTAAATTAATTTATTTCTACCACCAATTAAAAAAGTTTTCCAAAAAACGAACTCTGAAATTAATATTTGGATTTAAAAGAAAAAATGCGTATACATAAAGGAATCTAAAAATTATTTTTATTTTTTTAAGAGTAAGAAAGAAAAATTTTTTTTATTGAATTTCATTGTGGATACTTAATCACATATAATGGGAATGAAAGAAGAGAGAACAAAACATAGCCTATACCACCACATGATCAAGTTTATAGCACTTGTTAACGTCTTTTCTTAAACCTAACAAAATGTGAGTATTTTCGATTACTTGTTTAATGTTAATAGCGTTTTTATTCAGCAACCTTACTTGATAGAGCAAATGATTTACATGTTTAAAATGAGAAATCCTAGAATATGTAAGATAACATGGATGAAAAATATTTAAAATGCATAAACGCACATGAGATACATGTTGCAAGCGGAATTTGAATGCAAGATAAGCTCTTGAAGAGAAAGAAGGGTCAGCTAAGAAAACTACATGAACAAGAGTTATTATCATCATTCATTCTTGGTATTGAATACATTCATTAAAATACATTATTTATACAAAATAGAAAATAAAAAAGCAAAATTTAATTTAATATTTGAAAAAAATAAAGCAAAATATTACTCAATAATCTTTCTTAATTGATCTATTTCAGAAGAACCACAGAATAAAGGTCTGAAAAATAAAGAAAGTTCAATTTAAGAGATAAAAATAATTTTACAAATTCTTTGAAAGGTATACGATCTTAATAAGCTGGATATCTGTATGTCGTAGTAAGCGGTAAAGTAGTATGAAAAAGAACCTACATACAAGACTGATTTGGGTGATTCAAAATCATTTAGTCAAAAGTTGATTTAAAGAAAATATGAAAAGTTAATAAACTTAAATACTAGTGATAGGCTATACTTATTTCAAAATATAGGAGAAAGCAGAATTTATCAATCCGTTCAAAGATATTTTGAAAATAAGCTATGTAGTGAAAAATTATACATTTAAGAAAGAAGAAAAACAAGAAGATATTATCTATTTCTGCTTTATTTGTATTTTCTTATTTTTACAAACGAAATACCCTGTTACATTCTTTCCAATTCTCTTTTTTTTGGCTTTATTTTTCGCACTTTTATGTATAGAGTGGATGTTCTTTTTGATCAGCTTTCACCATTTCTTTCCATCCCTGATTTCATCTTCGTTAAGCCTTAAACTTCAGATCCTTTATCTCCTAGTATATAATCATCTTCGTTTTGATCTTTCTTTCTTTGCTTGCCTTTTAAATCGCTTATGCGAACACTATCTTGCCTTTTCTCATTGCATGCCCATACTACATCCGTTGATTTTTTTATTTTAACAGATAATTCTCTCACTTTCATCGTGATTCTATTTGTAGTTACCCTTCCTGTTACGTCAAGTAGGTTTCGCAGAAAACGACTTCATAGCCAAGTTATATAAAAAGTTCTATAAAACCGTTGGCTAATTACTATACTTAATTAGTTAGCCAACAATAGAGAGAAGAGAAGAGAGTTTATTCATTAATTTCCAAGAAATTTTTAAAAAAACGAGTGTAATATGCACAATGGATGTTCCAACGTCACTTTGGAACAATAGTAAGTAAATAATATAAATACATCATATAGATATAAAAAAAGAATACTAAATCATAAAATGAGTAAAATAAAATTTCAAACAATAGATCATATTTTATCAAAAGTAATAACCACGTAGCATACATTACAAAAAAACTGTGAGACTTAAGGCCGCTTATATGAAGTTACACAAAACTTCGTAAATAAAAGTTTATATTCAAAGTTTATAATAAATACTTCGTACTATAGTGTTTATATAATCATAATATATAATAATGATATAAAAATATATAAGACTTACAAGCTCGATAGAAAAATTATAAATATTTGTTATATGTTATATTATTATGAATTCAAAAACAAGAAGTTAAGTACAATGTACTGTGTTAAGAAAAATAACACGAATAACAATGAGATGTTTCACATCTAAATGAGTATTTTTCAATATACTCCTCTTAGCCAACTCTTTAAACAATCCAATACTCCGATGTATGTATTTCAATAAATGCGTATTACTATTCCAAAAATTTGATAACTTAAACTTAATTGTCTGGTAGTATCTCAGTCCATTATAATAAGGCAAAATGGTTGAATATTGATAACGCAGATCATATTTTTACAATCGACGAAATTGAAATCTAAAATTTTTTCAAATACATAAGACTGATAACGATTAAAAAGTTTAAATTATAGTTAAGGACAAAATAAAATTTAAAATATTTAAAAAGTTGAATGTAATTTAAAATAGCCTAAATCATTATAATTTTTTCAAAGGTCTTTAATGGAATTTTCACACAAGAGCTCACTTATTTTTCATAAAACCGCATTTTTAAAAAATAAAAAACTAAAATTTATTAAATATTTAAAAAAAAATTAATTTTTTGTTGTAAACCTTTTTTGAATAATTTTTAAAGTTTTCTTAGAAATAAAGTGAAATATACCAAACCTTTCATCATTTATTTACCTAAGAGCTAACAGTTTTTTAACCCTAATTAATATTAATTTTTTATCTTTCTATGATAAATTTCAAAAAATGATTTAAATGATAAATTATTTAAAAAAATGAGTTAATTTAATAATATAATATGTTATTAACAATAATTTAAACAATTAAGTTTAATTAATTAATTGTTTTTACTCCAAAGTTCATTCATTTTTGTCAAATGGCTTAGTTGCAAAAAAATATGTTGATAGATTCTGCATAATAGTGTTGCTTTATTAAAAACTTAGTAACACATGTTCTCCTTTAAAATTTGAGAGATCATTACTTGCGCTCCAAAATTCACTCGCGTGAAAAAATACAATTATGGGCATCATAAATAAAAAATAGCAAAAAGTTCAAAAATATGAAATCAAAATAAATTTAAAAGATAAAGCAAGACATACTTTCTTGTGTACAGTTCTGCAAATATGCATCCACAACTCCATAGATCTACGGAGAAGGAATATGGCGAATTTAGAAGTACCTCTGGAGGACGATACCAAAGTGTGACAACCTACATAAAATGGATAGCATTAAATGCGAAGAATGGACGAGCTACATTCCTTCTTTGGTACTTTTCTGTTAACTTCCTCTCTCCCCCCCCCCCCCACTCTAAAATTTTTTTTTAAAAAAGCAGACAATATTTTCTAAAATTGAAAGAAGATAATATTTTTTATTTTCATTAGCAGACGATTATTAGCATTAGTTATTTAGAATGAATATTTAGACGATTAAGTCAAATATGTAATGATGAGAATTCTAGCATTTCTTTTTTCCAATCGAAAGGAATTCTTCATCAAGAACGAAAATGCAGAAATGGTCATAAAATGAAACTGTCTGTTGGAAAACAAAATAGGTGGCAGTGTAAATCTCGTTCATGTAGAGAAGAAAGAGGAGTAAGAACAAATAATTGGTTCGAAAATTCTCGCTTACCTTTTCGGAAAGCAGGATTGTTTATATACTGTTGGGCACACAACATGTCAAGTATAAAATTTTGTGAACGTGAATTAGAAATAAAGCACGAATCAGTAGTTGATTGGAACAACTATTTGAGAGAAACCTGTGCCCAATATCTTCTAGCTAATCCTAGAGTGATTGGAGGACACAACATGACTGTAGAAATAGATGAAAGTTTGTCCACCAAAAGAAAAAATCATATTGGACGTATACTTCCTCAACAATGGGTTTTTGGAGGAATCTGCAGAGAGACAAAAGAAAATGTAATGTTTATTGTCCCAGACAGGAAAACAACAACACTTTACCCAATAATAAAGAATAGCATACGGCCTGGAACTACAATAAGTGATGACTGGGGTGCATACTGAATTATGTTTTCCACCAATGATTATCATCATTTATTTGTTTATCATTCGAAAAACTTTATAGATCCTTCTAGTGGGGCTCACACTCAAAATATTGAACGAATGTGGAGAAGTGCCAAAGAAATAAATAAAAAACAGAACGGCACTCATAGAAGTCTACTAGATTCATATATGTGTGAGTTCATGTGGCGAGAGGAAATCAAAGTTAAAGGTTTAAACCCTTTCGATACAATACTTAAACACATCAGATGCTATTGGGCTCCTCATTAGATAAGTAATATTTCAATTTTCACTTATCATTCTATGTTTTTCCAACATTGAAAAAAATTTTTAAGCGAAAATATATATTATAGCTGTATATAAAGTGAAATTATATATCTCTGTCTGTTATCTCCTTCCCACTCTAAAAAAATTCTAAATGATATTATATAATAATTAATCAGAGAAACGTTGATGACACAGTAAAAAGTAAATCATTCACTAAAAATTTTTTTTAGAGTGGTGGGCGGTGGGGGAGGGGGGAGAGATAACAGAAAAGTACCTGTTCTTTTAACTATTTGTAAAGTTTGCTAATTTCAGTAAAGAACTACGCAATGATTCAGAGCCGTATTGTAAAACTCCGATTAGAAATAGCAACAAAATGCGATTTCGACTCAAAGCTGCAGATGTCAGACTCCAAATCTCAATACTCAAACAAATTTGGCTACTACTTTTTTTATTATTTGTATTCTGATATATCACATTTTTAGTTTTATTTTATCTCTTTTCGATTCTTTTATTCTATTCATTCTGTTTTCTATTGTGTTCTATCTTATATATATATATATATATATATTTTATTTTGTCTTTTTTCGACTCTATTTTATGTTTTTTGATAATATTTCATCTTTTTCGATTTTTTAAGCTTTTTCCCATTCCTGCTTCCGATATATTTTTAGATTTTATTTTTAAAAAATTTGTGCAAGATTCAATTCCCTTGAAGTTATAAAATTGCTTCTTTTGGAAAGAACTCAGTTATGGAATATTGAATTAACTGCCAATATAAAAAACTTACAACAGAGGTAAGATTCATGTTGTAATTGTAATCTCTGGCCAAGCCGAAGTCAGTAAGTTTGAGTTTGCCTTCGCTTGTGACTAGAATGTTTTGTGGCTTTATGTCTCTATGGATTATTCGATGCGAGTGCAAGAAATGAACACCTTCTAGCAGTTGTTGCATCAGACTCTATTTGAAATGAACAAAAGACATTAAAGTTATAGGCAGTGAAAGGAGACATACTCTGATTTGGGGTAAGGGGAGGCCTGTTGAAGGAAAAAGAGTCAAGTACTTGTGCAAATCATGTTCTATGTGCTCGAAAACGATAAAAATAGTAATTCCTTCTTCTTTCTTTGCTCCAGTGCCAACATCCAGTATTCTGAATATAAACACAAAGGTAATGATACATTAGACTGATTTCAATGAGAAATTCACACTTGCGTTGATTGTGTCTAAGTGTAAGTAAGGAACGCTTCATTCTACAGCTGATTTTTACTATTAGAATTTATTCCTCAATTTGCTTAATACTTGACAGGTGTTCAACCAATTTTTAAATGGGACTTAATGCGTAAAATTTTGGAAACATATTATCGGGGGTAGGATTAGTGTAGAGTTAGCTTTAGTGTTAGTAAGAGTTTGTGTTAGGGTTGAAGTTAGGTTTAGTATTAGCACAATCGTACATACATATAATTACATATAACGTTCTTGACACAAATTTTGCAATTATTTACACGTCTTACACAAAAAAACATCTAGACACAACATACAGCATACGTATACATAGATATATACATACATATTGACATTAGACATCCATATACTGAAATTCTTAAGCTAAACATTTCAAGATAGATCGAACCCAAGAGCTTTCAAAACCACGTACCTAGTCAGCCTTACTCACGGACTGTTAATAAGATACCCAAATAGAGTCTAGACTCCTTAAATAGAACGACTTTCTCTAAATAAAAAAGATGCTCCAAGCTATGCGTCGACAAATCGACAAAACTAGTTAAAGGTTTTCAGTGCATACAGCAGCGATTCGCAACCATTTTGTTGATAGAAATTCCATCGCCCCGCTGTACGTATTATATGGTTGCAGGATTCCCTAACCAGCTAACCAGGAGAAATAGAGGTTTAAAATGTCATTAAGGAAATTGTATATTCCTCAGTGAATACAAACTAATATGAAGAGTTCATGGAAGTAAGAGAAATTTTTAACCTAAAGAAAAAATCAATCAATTTGGATGTAGATTTTTTTAACTTTTGTTTGAAATTAAAGATAAGTGAATGAAAATTCACAATTCCCCTATATATATCTCAGGATTCCGTTATTAAAAGGAAAATTGGAGCGATTTCTCAAATTCGAGACATCTGTAAGCTCTAAGGTTGTTTCTAATTTGTCTTCAGATTTTTTTATTTTGATTATTTTTATTTTTCGTTGTTTTTCCAAAATGTATAGGAGGAAGTTTTTTATATACTTTTAAGTGCTCTTACTAAAAAGCGAAAAATAAAAAAGCGATATAAAAATGCACATAATATATATGCATTTTCAAGTATGTTCAATTCAATTCAATTAACCAAAACCTGTCAAAAAGCGATTTAAAAATTGTGATTTTTATCAAATGGCTAAATTTTGCAAATAAATAGATTTTTTTACACATATATATCTATTTTAAAGTATGTTGAATTTCGCCCCCCAATAATTTCCATATTAAAATGGGGGGGGGGGGGGGGTTAAAGTTTACATTAAGCTTAAGTAAGAATGAAATAGAATTGACAAGAGAGCAGTAGGAATTCAGAAAAATTTGTTGTCTTTTTGGAAGACGCTTGAAAGTCCACCCCCTCCAATAATTTCAAGGATGTGAGCCTCTGATTCAATCACATTTTTTCATATAAACATCGCAGGGTGTCTAGTAGACTCTTTTCATTCAGACTATATTCACTCATATAAAACTCTCCAACCTTCAGCTATTTGTTTTCAGTTGTTTTCTCTATCAATCAAATATCCTTTCATCAATTCCTGTAATGTGCCTGATAGACTACTTCATTTTCAAATGAAAAGTCTATTCACCCACCCTTCAACAATTTTGGATTTTTTAAACTAGTGTATATGCGATATGCAAATTTAATTAAAATATTTTCGCTGGAAGTATAGTATTTAAATTTCACCAATTTTTTTTTAAAATATAAAGTAGTCTTATAAATTTAGGTATGCGCTGAATACACTCTTTTTTAAAGGATTGCTTGAATATTTGGTCTCACGTGATATTTCCAGATCAGTAATTCTGAAATTGCAAAAAAAAAATTCGCCCCCAATAATTTTGAGGATGTGCGCCCCTAAATCTGCACACCTGATTCTTAAATCGTGTGCGCCCCTAAAGCTGCACACGAATTCATCACATTACCATTCATCATATGAAAATACACACAAACATATAACATTTAAGTGTTAAAATGATCAACCATCTACAATATTTTGAAGGCTAAGGATAAATATAAAATTAAAAGCAAAGCATCATGTGCATCCAAATTTAGAGTGATTAAAACAAAGTTTACTGATATTGATGAATTGATGCTTAGCTGGTTCAAAACTGCACGCGACAAGAATATTCCTCCTTCTGGAACCATAATAAGAGCTAAGACCGAACAATTCGCTGAAAAAATGGATATTGAAAACTTTAAAGCTTCAGAAGGTTGGATTAGCAAATGGAAAAAAAGACACGATATAAAGCAATTTACAGTTTGTGGAGAAAGGGGACATGTAAATATGGAAGTTGTTGGAAAAAGAGTATTCATCACTTATGCGAAGGTTATAAGCCGGAAAATATTTTTAATTGTGATGAGACTGGTTTATTTTTTCGAGCTTTGTCGGACAAAACTTTGTCCCTCAAAAATGATGATGTCAAAGGAATCAAGTTTTCTAAGGAGAGAATAACAATAATGTTGACTTGTAGCACGATTGGAGAAAAGGTAAAACAATTTTTTTTGAATATTTTTTCTAATTTTAAATCAAATTTGTTTTTTATAATTTAGTTAAAACCCTTGATAATTGGGCGAGCTCAAAAGCCAAGATGTTTTAAATCGATTGACACGGAGCGTTTGCCGGTTACATGGAAATTCAACAGGAAAGCGTGGATGACTGGTTCCTTATTTGAGGAATATCTTGATGAACTTAACTCTAAAATGAGATTTCAAAAACGGAAATTTTTATTATTTCTTGATAATGCCTCTTCACACGTTAACTTTGAAAAAAGCCAGGTGAAGCTTGCTTTTCTTCCAGCAAATACAACATCCGTATTACAATCGTTCAAGGCATAATTAAAGTTTTCAAGAACAAGTATAGGGTGAAATTGTTACGCAGTGTGCTTTCGAAAATTGATGATGTGAATACAGGGAGCGATATCGTAAAACAAATTAGTGTTCTAGACGCTGTAAATTGGTCTTCCAAAGAATGGAAAGAAACGACTGATAGTAAGATTTCCAAGTGCTTTAAAAGATGTGAATTTGATATAAAACACTTAGTGATGATAATGAAGGAGAATTTGAAGATAAAGATGAAGAGTATTTGAAGGATTTGGTCAGTGAAGGGAATGATCTCGCAGCTTTCGATAAATATAAAAAAAATAGATGAGCTGTTCCAGTGGAAGAAGTTGGAAATGATTGGGAGAATGCTTTTGAAATCTACTCCAAAAATCTATCGAGTAAGGAGGAATAAAATTTTGAAGTTGCGGTTGAGAAAAAAGATGATGAAAAAGATAATGATGATCAGAATTTGACTTTTAAGGAAATGGTAAATATGATAAATGAGATCAAAAAATGATGTTTAATAAAAGCCTCTAACTACGAAAAGCTGAATGAAAAACTTCAAAACCTTATGGAAGAAATTGAGAGAGAAATTTTAATGGGAAAAAAATTAAAACAAATAAATTTAGATCAATGACTAATAAAAAAATAATTTTTTTTTATTTATAAAATTTTATAACTTAGACTTTAGTTTGTATAAAACTTTAAAAAGAGTGTTATAGGCTTTCTTTATAGAATAAGTTTTGTTAGATTCGGTTTTTTAGTATAAAAAATGGCCGTTTCGAAAAACCGGAATTTCGAAATACCGGAAAAATTTTTCGGTCCGGAGAGAGTCCGGTTTTGGGAGAGTTCACTGTATTATATATTTGAAAAGTTTTAATCTTTTTTTGTCACGCGAGGGCTATGTAAACCCTTTGATCTGATTGGAGAAAAATTTAGAATAATTTTTTTGTTTTAACTAATCAAATTACGAGATAATGCGACCAATTATTTTAAACGAATTATTTCACGTATCAAGCTTCAAACAAAATTTATAATATAGCTACGAGAAACATGATACTTATCAGGCATAAATAATGAATATAATTTTAAAAAAATAAATCTGAAAAAGACTTTTTGAGTGAACAACATAATTCATTACCGTTTGATGATGGGTGGACAAAAGTATTAATTGCAGGGCATAATTAGATAACCCATAGCAGCGCTCTAATTTAAAAGAGAAAAAATTTATGTACTTCATATTTCGTGAAGTATGTTCATCTTAATCAAGAAAAAAATAAATAAATAAAAACGTATTAAATGCTTATATAGAAGATATATAAAGAGTTTGATACAGAATATGGAATTTATATTTTTTAATACAAAGAAATGCACTTACAGACATAAACTGCTTAAGACATAAAGACTTTTTAGGCTTTTTTATTTGCAAAATCTTTCAAAATAGGTCCATGATCAAGTGCTTTAACAATTTAATTTTCTGTATTTAGCTCTTAAAATACAGAAGACTTCAAAAGTATTTCTGTCACCTTGAATGAGGGCCCAACTTGACAAAATGGCTTAAATAGGCTTTGCCATCAAAGTTCTAAATCCTTTCTAAACGTGAAAGTTAGCATTTTCGCGATGCTGACAATTTTACAAGCCTACTTATAAATTGAGATTAGATTATTCTTTGCATTCCTTCTTCAAAGAGTAGTAATTATGAGAGGTATGTTAAATTTAGGAACATCTGAAAATATTGAAATGTTGATATAATTATCTAATTTGTCAGTGCCTTTCTTCTTGCTATGATGTAGGTGAATACATTGGAATTTGGCAAATCTACTGTGCGTGTAAGTCAAAGAAGAAAGTATTTTCAGGTGGTGAACATGAAACTTATTAATATTCATAGCAAATATTCAATTTCATTTTATATCTTCATTTTTACACTACTTATTATCTTAGTTCGTTAGCTTCGCAGATACAAAAAGGAAAGAATGCTTGATGTTCATAGACATTTTCATTAAAAGAATCATTTCTCCTTGGCCCACAATTTTATTAAATGTACCCAGTAGAAGAATGGAGTTTATAGAGAGAAGTGCGTAAAACATGAAGATTTTTTCACAGGCGACCATTAAATTTCATCGCCAAAACATAAATTTAATTAGTTTAAAAAGAAAGATTCTTAGTCTCTAATCGCATGCAATGGAAAAATATTCTTACATAACAAGACCGATATGGGTGGCCGCGATGAGGAATCGATGCCAAGATCCCAGGAGAAAGAATCTGTGCTTCCACTAATAAGCCATTTGCAGATCAAGACTCATTTAATGAAGAAACATTAGTTGAAGAAGCAGATGAACAAAAATGTTTATCTTTACACATAATACACAAATACTATAAAGATACTTTTGAAAATAACACTAAGGGAAATTTTTTAAACTCGCAAATCGAGTAAATTTATCTTCCTTGATTTACAGTAGTTTGTTGTTTTTAAAATAAAAAGCAAGTATTACCCACTTTCATATTGTATAACCTTTTATGCCAATAATAATTTAAAACACATTCAAAAAATTTCAATATGGAAAATTATCTTTCAAAATATTTGATCAGATTGGCAATAGAGTTGGATTTCGATATGATAATTACTACCAAATATGACCACATAACAATATAAGGTACTATTTACTTCCTCATACAATTTGGAGCCCGAAATTGTGTCAAGGTGAGCTTCTAGCAATACAACTATACATAGACCTGTTAAAAGTCGAGTCTTAGAAAGTCGGGCCACATAATATCCAAACCAGGACTGAACTAGACCGTCTATAGTTTGAGCTGGATTATAATATATAGGGTAAAGGTATCGTCGGATGTTTTCACTGAGAAGGCACAATTGCGCCGCTTGTATTAACCCATTTAAGACCAAGCAAAGCAGACGATATCTAAAAAAACGCAGACGATTTATATTCAAAGTCATTGAAAAAAGCAGACGAAGATGAAATTACTTATGTTCCAAAATAGGAACATTGGTCGTAAATGGGTTAAACTATGAGGAAAGGAGGCTTGATGCGGAATCGAAGTCAAAACGTTGAGTTATCAAAACTTAGTATCTAACCAAAACCTCATTCTCTACCGCAAAAGTACAAAAATTAATGACGAGATAGAACTGAACCACTATGTTCAACCGGGGCGTGAACAGCTCCATTTTTTCCGAGTTTCTGTGTATATAGATGTGTAGATGCAATCATTCTGTGTGTGTGTGTGTGTGTGTGTGTGTGTGTGAGTGTGAGTGTGTGTGTGTGAGAGTGTGTGTGTGTGTGTGAGTGTGTGTGAGTGTGTGTGTGTGTGTGTGTGTGTGTGTGTGTGTGTGTGTGTGTGTGTGTGTGTGTGTGTGTGTGTGTGTGTGTGTGTGTGTGTGTGTGTGTGTGTGTGTGTGTGTGTGTGTGTGTGTGTGTGTGTGTGTGTGTGTGTGTGTGTGTGTGTGTGTGTGTGTGTGTGTGTGTGTGTGTGTGTGTGTGTGTGTGTGTGTGTGTGTGTGTGTGTGTGTGTGTGTGTGTGTGTGTGTGTGTGTGTGTGTGTGTGTGTGTGTGTGTGTGTGTGTGTGTGTGTGTGTGTGTGTGTGTGTGTGTGTGTGTGTGTGTGTGTGTGTGTGTGTGTGTGTGTGTGTGTGTGTGTGTGTGTGTGTGTGTGTGTGTGTGTGTGTGTGTGTGTGTGTGTGTGTGTGTGTGTGTGTGTGTGTGTGTGTGTGTGTGTGTGTGTGTGTGTGTGTGTGTGTGTGTGTGTGTGTGTGTGTGTGTGTGTGTGTGTGTGTGTGTGTGTGTGTGTGTGTGTGTGTGTGTGTGTGTGTGTGTGTGTGTGTGTGTGTGTGTGTGTGTGTGTGTGTGTGTGTGTGTGTGTGTGTGTGTGTGTGTGTGTGTGTGTGTGTGTGTGTGTGTGTGTGTGTGTGTGTGTGTGTGTGTGTGTGTGTGTGTGTGTGTGTGTGTGTGTGTGTGTGTGTGTGTGTGTGTGTGTGTGTGTGTGTGTGTCTGTGTGTGTGTGTGTGTGCGTGTGTGCGTGTGTGTGTGTGCGTGTGTGTGTGTGTGTGTGTGTGCGAGAGGATGCCGTGTGATTATAAGTTCTAATTCCAGTATCTAATCTTTGATTATTGAGTGAATAGATGAAAACAATAAACGTGTAAAAGGTTAAAAGTATACATTTTAGAAATGCTAATATCTTACTTTGCTTGAAAGCATTAATAAGAAGTGTAGAAGCAGATGTAGTGTACTAATGTAGAAAGAATGCGATAAAGAAACTAAAATATTCCTCTAAATAAGGAGAAAAAGCAAAGGGATTACCCATACTAAATTATGATAAATCGCTTAATCCTTGAAACAGTTGCACGCAGAACACTACGTCAAAGAAGAAAACTTTGCCATTCAACAAAAGAACAGCGTGGGACTTTTGTAAGTTAAACTAATTGATCTAACACTCATTATTCGGCAAATATTTAAACACAAAATTGCTATACTCTTATTTATATATACTATAAAAGTAAGCCTTATAAGTCTTTATTTTAATTCTTAATATACACTATACTTAGTTGAGTCATTACAAAATTTATTTTATTTGGAAACGCATACATAGACTGATATTATGAAGTTGAGCAAATCTAACCAATAATATAACCAGATAAAATAAGAAGAAGCACTAATGTGATCACTTTAGGGGTTTTCATCATAAAAACAGTGTCTCTCTTCACAATATAGAGAGAGCACAAAAATAATTAGTTCAAATTAAATAAATATAAGGGACTTTGAACATTTTTGGATTTTAAAAATATGGGTAACTATGATATAATAAAACCATATAAATAAGTATTTCCCAATAATAATAATAATGGTTTTAAACGCATTTAATCCTATTTTCAACATTTATAATTAAGGATATATTTATTCACTCTATTTTGGGATTTTAATTTTGGAATAAATTTTATCTTTTTTTATTTTATGAAAACAACTATACTACAATCCTTGATAAAAATACTTTATCAAAGTGATTTTTCTTCATATGAATATTTTGTGGGTGAGATTTTGTTTTTCATGTGATCAAAAATATTAATCAGCATTACCTATCTTTCATAGGAAAACTTGGTCGTCCCATTTATATTACCATCTCTAACTAACAAACTAATTAATTCAGTGGTTCTTAACCTCCGTCCAACACACCCTTGTGTGGTCCACGGCTGCGTCTCAAGGGGTCCGTGAACAGTTTTTCATTTTTATAAAAAAAAAACTTAAAATGAGTAAAAATATAATCAACCAATTTGTATGTGTAAAAATACCTGAAACAAAAAGCTAACTTTTAAAGTTTGAATAAATAGCAAGCGATTGCCTTTTGTGTTTTCTCCTTGAATTTACGTAAAATTTGCTTCGCTACCCGTATTTGACGTGATTTGAGATAAGAAAATAATTCATGTCAATAACATAAAGTACAAATATTAATTCCATACTAAGTTGTTATGACTTTTAAATCATAAAATAAGGACAGTTAATTGGACAGGGTAATAGTGGAATGGGAGAAAATCAATTAATGCCCCTATTTTTAGTAGTAACAATCTCAATTATATTTCGCACTGTTGATAAAGAGCACAACTCAGAAACTCAGCACCCAGTGCTAATCCCTGTTTCCAAAATGTTAGATCACCAAAACCAACAAATTTGCCCAAAACTCGCACCAGCACAAACCAACGCAAAAACCAACTCCAAAGAACTAACCAGTTAAGTAATCAACTGACCAACTAAATAATTCACTTATTAAATAAAATAATTGTGGCGAGTTTACAAGGGATAGGAAGGGTTCGTAAAAGTTATTTGGTGAGAGTTGACCAGATGCGGCCAAAATGGCACCCATCAATTTTTGTTTTGGTAAGCGAGAGAAATGTAAATTCATTTTACTTAACGATGTTTGCGTGGTCGAAGTTGCGGAGATAACGAAGGTAAGCGATTTCACGAATCAAGTTGCATGACAAGCCTTTGTTATTGATTGGCACCACCAACTTCTTCAAGGCGTAGAATTTTTTCGGATTTTCACTATCTCTTGCTTTGTACACTGTTCCTTCAGCGCCTTTGCCAATTACTTGAATTTCGTCATAGGAGCGAGTTGTATACGTAGTATCGGGAAGCATAACGTTACAACAGTGATACTAGAGAAGCTGGTCTCTAATTCGTCATGTGGTTTCGATTAAATGAGTTAGATCTGAAATGAAAACAAAATACACTATGTATAACAATTAAGGCTGCCTTGAAAAGTCACAAACATGTGCTGTTGTTTGTAGGGTTGCAAGTATAGCGATTATAATGCAAAGACTAGCCACGTTCTCGTAGAAACAAGTAGCCAGTCACAAGAGTAGTATTTTAAGTCACATATCATCTATTCGTTATTCAACATAATAGGAAGGTTCATCACAGATAAATTTGATTTCTATGGCTAAATACTTAATCACACTTACACTTAACTTATATCAGGCTCACACACAAAGCATATGCAAGTGAAGGCGCATAAACCACAAATGTTATACCTCGTTTAGAATGGTCGCATCTACCTGTAAGTGTAGAACTGCGAGGAAATTAAACACAAAATTGTGAAAGTAGGTACCTATAATACTTCTTGAAATGCCCCAAAACTGAATAATACAATCTCAAGTTGAGGATTGGCTGCTCCTATTTTTTTGATGTTATCACTCATTTGAATTTATTAAATTGATATCAAAAAATAACTAATATCGGGTGCAATGCTTAAAGCTTTTAAGGCGACTTCCTCGAAAGGTCTTGTGTTTGAAGCCCTAAGGGCTCTCTTTGAAGAAAGCTTTGAGATCATATAACTTCTTGCGAAGGGTTGGGCTTTCTTCATATGATACAATTTAAGAACGCCTGAACTTGGGCTACTTTTTAAGCTCTTTATTGAAGCTTGGTCGAATTTTATTTTGTTCTGCATTTTATGAAGAATTTGCTCTGAATGGGTATCTCCTGAAGAATTTCATTTCTTTAAAATTATGAAAATTATACATATGTGTATACAGACTCGGAAGAGGAGTAAGTACGCCCACCCCAAGCTCATGAAACCCCTTAAGATATATAGATATATACAATTTCTTAGAATCACTTTCCCCTCGCTGTGCTTAGAGCATATTGACGGCGATGTTAGTATATAAAAATTGTTTCCCTGAAGAACTTCCAACCTTTTGGATTCTTGACTTAAAATTATTCAGGCGATCCAATTTTTTAATTTGAATTTATTTTGGCTTATTTATGTTATTGAAGACGTGACGAAATAAAATTTCTTAGGAATATTTAAAAAATAAATTCTTGAACTAAGGCAAACATTATGCTAAAAAAAGTTGAAGAGAAAAGGTAAAACAAGATTGAAATTGAACACACTGTTTATCTGAAATTAATTGAAATGATAATAAAAAATTTCTAAAACATATGACAACATATAAATTATGAGATACTGATTTAAAAAATGGGTATATAATTATTCCGGTTCCCCGGAATAACAACCACTCCAGAAAAGTTTTTTCGCACCAACTGAAGAACAACTATCCCAAACTACTCTACTGAAGAATAACCATCCCAAGAATATAAAATTGTTTTTTTCATATTATTATCGTTTATATATATAATTACAAAAAAAGGATGTTCGCTTAAAGTAATCTGTGGATTATAACGTACTAATATATTTATAGGAGGTTATTCTATAGGGGAGGCGTGAGTAAGGTTGGTTAGATGCTGGATTCGATAACTCAAGGTCTTGGGTTCAATCCCGCGTCAAGCCTGCTTTCCTCATAGTTCAATACAGGCGGCGCAATTGTGCCTTCTCGATGAAAACACCCTATGGTACCTTTACCTTTATTCTAGTAATTAATCTTATAAGAAGTACTAATCTTATTTTATCGTTAATATAAGTTGATTAATTTCCTTTATTCACTTCAGCTTTTTCAAATAAATAGAGATGTACCATTCTATATCTTGAAGGCATCATAAACCCTCCTGAAGAATAGACACCCCCAAATTTTTCCTCGTGAAGAACAACGACCCCATCAAAGATCTTTGCAAAAGGGTGAGGGCTGTTAGCTCTCCTGGATCCAAGGCCTATGCAAAGGAAATGCATTTACTTTGTACACACATATACCAACCATAAAAAAATTGTAGATAAATAATTTACATGTCCACTATTGAGTAGATGAAGGAAGAGGGTGCCTGTAAATATTTTCAAACAAAACACATCCTCAATAAAGGAAACAATAATAAAATATTCCTCTACCTATGATCTCTATCTCAAACACTAGCAACATGATGAGTGTTCATAGGAATGAATAATGTGATCACTGTATAAATTCTCTTTGTACAAGATAAGAAAATGTTTCATTCTCCTTGAAAGTATGTAAGGAAAGGTGTGTGTATGTATACCACAAAAGAAGCATAGCATAACACCTGTAGCAGATGACTCTTAATATCTCTTCCAACCTCCTAATAAATATGCTAATTAATAGTTGTGTTGTATTATTTATCGTTATTTTAAAATATTCATTTATCTTCGTAAAAAAATTCTCGTCAAAGAACGTATTTACCATTTAAAAATACACCATATACACTTTTTCTATAATAATAAAAAAATTAATATATCAATATAAAAAAATTTTTTATTTTACTTTTATTGAATGAAAGCTTTTGAAGTAAAATAGCAAAAGATATTTAAAAAAAAAAGTAAGAAAAATTGCTCATTATAAAACTACATTCTGGTTGAGTATTCCTCTACAATCACAAAAACTTAACATTTTTAATGGAGTTATAAAAATAAAAAATATTAATGAAATATTTTCGAATTAAAAAATATCAAAATCTTTAAAAAGTGCTCTCACTCTAAAACAGGGTTCCCCAAACTTTTTAATACGTTTACCCCTTCATAGATGATTATTTGATTTCTCCTCGACCCCCAGAAAAGTTCTTGAAGAATTTCCCATAAATATGAAATCATTTTTTGCATTTCTGATGGTCACCAACAGTATATTAAATGTAGCCTAAAAATAATAGCATATAAGATAATATTTTATTATTTGTTTATATACAAATATACAACTTTAATGACTATCTAGATTTTTCCTGCCTAGAAATTTGATTGATTCTCCATAACATAAGCGATCCCTTTCAACTTCTATGTAATAGTCGACGCCTAGAAAACTCTCATCGACACTAGGATGTCGATATGGTGGATTTTGTAGACCCCTGTTCTAGAGGACACTGTCTCCCAACTTGGTGGTAATGATCTTTAAAAGTGGTAGAATTGAAAATTTAAGAGATTGAATGAAATTTCTCAAAAATTTAACTTTTATCTTTTAATCCATAGGACCATATGAGAGTTACTCCTTTAAGTTGTTTTCTACGTGTTTATAGAAATGGTCTCCAAGATGCAGCGGGTCTAGACGAAAATTTACGCAGACGCCATTTTATAACACTCATTTTCACAATATTCAAAATAAACGAACCAAAGCAGTGTGAATCAGGGATCCTTTAACGTATTCCTCAAATTACGCAATAAATATTACCCCTTTGAGGACAAATTTGACACCGGTGCAGCAAGAAATTAAAATCATCTGCTTTAACCGAAGAAGGACAAAAATTTTGAGGAGTAATCGTCTGCCTATATTTTTAATAGAATTTGATTTATAGTGTCACCAGTGTTCTACTGTCCGTAAAGGGTCAAATATTTATATTTCATTGAAAATAAAACAGACAGTTAGTCTTAAAATGCTGGTCCTCAAAGGATTAAACTAGCATCATCTCACGCATGTGAGATTAGAATTCTTCTTTCATTCAACCAAACTAATTTTGAATACACTGATATGCTGAAAAATGGGAGTTGGTAGGATTAATTCAAATGAGATAGATACCATACAGTTAAATCTCTGATCAAAATAATCAGTCTATCATTTAAATTTCAAAGAAACAATTACTTTGAAGTAGAAAGCTCATTCAAATCAAATACACGAAAAAGTCACTAAGTATTTTACTTGTTTGCTCTAAAATGCCAAAGAAAGGGAATCCACATGTGTTTGTGTTTACGCCAAAATAATAATTTATAAGAATCCCGGTTTTACATTCACTAATCTTATATGTTAAAAAAAAGTCTAGAAAAATTTAGCCTCAAATGTTATTGTTTATCTCTTTTTTAGTATAAAAACGCATCTTTTATCTTTAAAGTATTTTTCATATTAATTAATTAATATCTTTGTAAGAAATGCAATTTTTTGTTCTTCACTTTTTTCAATAACATTTTTGTCCCAGTTCAACAATTTCAAAATCTGGCAACCCAAAAGTATATAAAACATATTTTAGGTTTTATTCAGTGTTAGGGAAAATATTTGGAAAAGTACAAATAAATCAAAGTATTTTAATAACAATCGAGAAAAGGAAGTATGTCGGTCAGCTGAGAGGGAGTCGTAGAAAACTTTCTCCCCTATCCGATGCCCCTAGAAATATATACAGTTATAAATAAATGAATCTTACAAGACATACAATTGAAGAAGCGAAGTAATATAAGTATTTCAATGGAAAATGATAAACAAAGGTGGTGATGTTTTGAAAGATCTAATTATAAGAAATAGCCAAGTTAGCACTATAGAAAAGGCTAATGGTAGTTGCCAGTATGTACGAATGAAAGCGTAGTTACAGGTATGCACATATTTTGTAAGCATATATATATGTTTAATAATGGTGACCACGCGCAAATATATATACTATCTCGTTTATATGTTTATTTACTTATAAACGCTGGGTGTATCAAGGATGAAAGAAGTATATGGCTTTAGGGATTACATATTAGTAATACTTGTATTTTATATTTATATACCCAAATGCAGTATTATCATCTACCATGAACAAAACCACGTTCATGAGTATGATATAGACGCTAAAATGAATGAAAGTATATGATGATGATGAAAATAATAATAATAACCAAAAGGGAATTGAAGGCAATGCTATTATATACTCGGTATCCGATTTTAATTTCGTATTTGCATTGACAATGTTAAAAAAATGTATATACGAAAGAAGACGGCATTTCGTTCGCATGATCACAAAAAAAAAAAAAGAGACGCGTTGAGATCAAAGTTGCAGAGATGGAGTGTAAAACGGCCTACTTTGATTCCGAATACTTATAAAAATCCGTTGTGGAGTCGAATATCTTCAAATGACCGTCTGCGAGTTACAATACTCAAAAAAATGGCTCCCACACTTTTTTTTTATTATTTTTATCTAAACATGGTCATATTTCATATTAGAAAGAAGTAAAATAACAAAATATTTTAAAAACAATATTTCCCACAGATATGGGGCCATTGAAAGATAAAGTGAAATTTTTTTTCTTCATTTTTATATTTATTATACAAATATTTTAATTTTGAGAGACAGAAATTCACATTTTTCTCATTCCGACTCTATGAACCTGGTAGAAATTGCATTGATACAGAGAGAGAGGAACTCGATGCAGTATAATTGAGGAGTATCCGCAGATTTAGTGATGATTTTTTTTATAGAATATAGAGAGCCATGTAAATTTTGAAGGGCGAGATAGAATTTAGGGCAAGTCACCATAATATCCGTCATAATTCGTTATTTTTATATTAGACCAATAAGACTGCTTAGAGCAGTGCTTCTCAACCTTTTTTTACCCATGAAACCCTTTTCTCTTCTTTTTTTACTTGGTGAACACCGTCATAAAAATTGGACATAGAAAATATTTTATTTTTATATTTTTCACTAATAAAATTTTTGAGTTTATGATAAAGAAAATAGTATATAATTAGAATTCATATTGAAATGGAAGCAAATTTAATGCAAATCATTTATACTATATTAATAAGTGAAATCCAAAATGGACCAACAAAATATCATTGTGGACCAATAATATTTATAATATTTCGCCTGTGGACTCCCTGAATTATTATATGGACCCCGGTTGAGAAACCATCACTTTGAGCCTAGTATCGTACATATCTTTAACACCTCCAGAATCGGATGGCTAATTTTAATTTCAATCAGTATAATGAGTGTGTATTCCTCATCTATGGCATCTTGTGTCTTACCATTTTACTCGAATATTTTGAATTCATCACATATTTCCAAAGTTGTATGTAACTACCCAAAATTGGATAATCGAAAACTGCATGAATTGTAGGTAGAATTTTATGATATTGGATAATTTACAGATAGCGACGTCACGATCGGAATTCGAACATCCGACGACTGAATCAATGAAAGAGATTCGTTAAATGCCGTCTTTTTCAGCCTACATTTTAAATATGAGGAATTCATAAACTCACTGGTTTCAAAAGATTTTTATTTTGAATGTAAAGTAAGTTAAAGTAGGGGGAGCACGTCAAGGGCGAAATGTTGGAGAAATGTAAGTGGCCGCTGGAGTCTTACCTGTTAATTGTTCATTTTAATTTTCTCCTTCACTGTTGTAACATTATTAATGCCTTCATCATGAAAACAATGTCATTTTTGAAGTCTCTTTACGAACTATTTTTTATATACCTCATATAAAAATGAATGAAGGAAAGTTTTTGAATTTTAATCACTAAAAATATTCCCCCATCCCCTTACGGTGAACCCATGTGACCTGTGGGTGGAGGATCACTGGTTTATCTCATTGCCTCCTCCTTCATGGCGCGAGCTTATAAGAAAAATGAGGATATTTAAAACAAAAATATGAAGATAATGGAAGAAAGTATAATTAAATTACTTTTAGAATTTAATTGATGAAGAGAAAAATTCATCAAAAATCAAAAGTGCATAGCTGCTGATAAAATGAGATGGCAAATCGCTTTGTTGTGTAAAAGCGCTTGATTTGCGCAGATATAAAAGTAAAATTTTGATTATTCAATTTTTTATGTTTGTGCATGTGTGTGTACTACTGTTGTATAGTATAGTATAGACTGATCGATCCATGCCAAACTGTGCTAAAATGACAAAATGAAATGTGTGTGCGTGAGAGAGAAAATGCATCTAAAATAACCTTTTCTATATTCGCGATATTGGATAGGGCGCTTTTTATAAGCATACTTCGACATGTGGAGATGTCAAAAGAGTGGATCCAACTGAAATCACTTCGAGTTGACAAAGTAGCGAAAATGGTTAAATTTGACGTTGTTTTTAGTTTTTAGGGAGATTTTTTTTCAAATTTTTATTTATTAGGAGTCTGGTCAAATCTCACCAAAGCTAACTCCCACCAAATACCTTTTACCAACTCGCTCCAATTATATTTTAATTAATTAGTTGGATTTTGGTTGCTTAGCTAGTTAATTAGTTAGTTAGAGTTGGTTTGTGCGAGTTCCCTGTAATCGGTAATTTTCTTATCAGCTTAAAAATTTTAATTCCAGTTAATGAAAGAATTAAAATTTTGGTTATGATGAAAATGAAGTAAATAAAAAGCTTACATACTTTTTAGCTATTTTTTTAAATAAACTAGTTATATCTATTTTAAAGATTTGACGCAACTCTGACATTTGATCTAGTTCACATCGTGGATCTGTTTTTCATTAATGCTTGCTTCTGGCTAGGCATTATGAACCAGCTTAGATAAGGCCAAAAAATAGTATGATTTTTTGTGAAAAGCTGTTTTTGCCTTTAAGGTCATAAGTCAGTACATTTTCATCTTCACTTGAACGGAACTTAGATATCTGTCTATTCTTGGTGTCGATTCTTTCATTTATCCAAACTTTTTCTATACTCAAAAAAGAAAATAGTAAGTTTTTTATTGATTGAAATGTCTTGAAATTTCAACACATTATTTTTGTACATAGAAAGAGAATATATAATAAATTTTGTGAAAACCTTACAATTAAATATGAGTATCTTGTCGCAGCACAGAGCCATATAGAATGCCTCCGAAGCTTGGCCAAGCTCATAATATAACCACATAGTGGGTAGAACTATGGAGGCATTTTTATTTAACAGATTATATTATCTAAGGAAAAGAGAAATTATATTAAAAATGGCGCATAATTTTTGTCTAAAGGTGAACTCTAAATTGACTCTTCAAAAAACTAGTCACAAAAATGCGAAAAAATTTAAATCTAGCTGCTGTAATATTATATATAGTACTTGTGCAGTATGGTCAAAAAATTGGCTCTTCGGTATTGTTTTGTAAACAATTGATTTGTTGTGAAAGTTTTACTTTCATCCTTTTTTTGGTGAATCCAAAATATATGTACTTTCACGATAGCTATAAAAGTGTCAAATTGTTACCAATATGAAATGTTAAGCGGGTGAATTGCTTTAATTTACCTAGATTTTTTTGGCAACTCACCTCATCTCCACCTGTCACATGTGAGTCTTTTATATATAGACATATATTTGCTAAGATATAAGAATATTAAATGAGAAAAGAGAGTTTACTTTTGACAAACAAACATGTGTCTAGTGTAAATTAGAAAGAGATAAATAAAAATTGTAAGTGTTTTTACAGGTCAATAAAACCTAAAAATTTTGTTATTTTAAATTCAATTTAAACCTTCTTAGCCCCTAACAGTAAAAACAATCACTTTACTGTCTACATCGATACAGAGAAAGAAATAGCAACCATATTAAAAAATGTGAGTTGAAACTAAATTACATTCAAACAATTCTTGTTTGTTAAATCGTTATATATATATATATATATGTATTTGGCAAAGAGCGAATAGGAATCAGGCAAGACAAAGTTAAACAACTCTTGTAAATCATGAAATGATAATACTGATGAAGAGAGCAATGATGAGCTTTTAAGAGTTTAATACAGTCAAACAGCAGTAGTACACCTCATTCAAGCCTATTGTGAATGGAGATATAGGAGAAATCTTTATTTAAACCAAGCATGGCCATAGGGGTCAACAGTCTAGATTGTATGCCATGACCTGGCAGAAGAACGGGAAGAAGAACTGTTGAGTAAAAATATTCTAAGTAAATGTATTAATAAAAGTGTCCTAAACTTACATTCAGAATCATTCCTGATTTTATTAATTTTGAAGAGATACGATCTTTATTGATTTTACAAAAAATCTGAGCAAATATGACGTAATTTCTCTTGTTTTTAGGTATTTAAAGTCGTATTGTTTTTGTAGGAACTTCGCTTATTTTTCACCCTACTTCGTAAGTGTTTTCACTCGTAAAAATTTTAATTTGTAGATTCCCCTTTTCTCTGCGCATTTAGTTCATTGAAGGAAAAAATTGCAAAGCGGTCTCTCCCACCTTCATCATTAAAAAGATAAGTTGAAGCGATTTTGTTCATTTAACGGGTAAGAATCATTGAAGATTTAATGAACATTTAAGGCAGGAGTGGGCAAAACATGGAGGATGTGCGCCCGCGAATTCGTTTTATGTGGACCTCGCGCCATCTTAAAATTTATTTAAACATATTTTTCAAAATTTCAGCTTAAAATCAAAGAAGTTTTGGCAAGTCAATTAAATACGGAGTGATGAAAAACATGCAAAATAAGTGTGGTAAATCAAAAAATGATATATTTTTGCGCACGCACATTGAATGAGGCATGCGTGTACTTGTTATATACTACTATTCTTTTAACAGAGCCTCACACAATGACGTAGCGAAAAATAAAAAAGGGGTGCCACATAGGGGCACATTTTTTTCAAAAAAATAAAAACATCTAATTTCTCAGAAGCTTAAAAGTTAACAAAATTTTTATTAGAAAATTTGAAGCCTCTGCGATTTTTGCGACAAAAATTTAAACATTTTATCAATGCAGATAGATTTATATTAGCCCTAAATTTTTAGAGAATAAAAATAAAGGAGGGACGGGGGGGGGGGGGTTCTTAGCGAAAATGGAGGGGCACTGCACCACAGACCCCATCCTCGCTACGCCACAGGCCTCACACCCTTAAAATTATTAGAGGGAGGGGGTCAAACTTTTTTTTTATAATCTTAAAAAAAAAATTTCAAAAAAATTTGTGTCTGAAACTCAACTATAAAACAAGTAAAGTAATATGGAAGGTCTACTCACAAGCCAAACAAGTCTTCTTATGATATAAAAGAAATAAATTTGTAAAATTCAAAATTATTGGTGGAGCGAAAGGCTTTTTCACCCCTTTAAATCAAATGGGGGAGGGGGACCCGCCGTCGCCCCCTTTCAGATGTGCGCCCCTAGCTTTTAAAATTTTCATAGAACCTAATTTTATGGCCCGCTAAACCATAAAAGATTTCAATTTGGCTCCCAATTCAAGATTTGATGACGGGTATGGATAATTGAAGGAATTTTGATCATTAAGAATTTAAAGCAGGGGTGTTAAACATACGGCCCGTGGACTGCATTCGGCTCGCCAAGAGATACAATGTGACACGCTGAGTATTTTTAACATAATATAATGATTTAAAACTCTTGAGTTTTCCATTTTTGCATTTGATACATCGAAATAGCTCATGGAGTTAAAATGTGATTCTTTGATGAAAAACAACTTTTGTACAACGTAATTAATTGATTTTATATCTAATTTCTAAATATCCGAAAATAACTTCACTGACTTTGAAAATTATATGAATGTTTGGAACGACTTATCTTTGCAAATAAATTTTTTTAAGTAATGAAGTCAAAAACAGAACAAGACTAAAAAACTGATCAGATAGATGATATTTTAATACTTTCTGCTGCTACCAATTTAACTCATGATTTAGATGAAATTGTTAAGAGATGTCAAATTTCTGAAAAATCTAAAAAGAAAAATTAAGAATATAATAGAAGGAAATTGCGTTTCTTTTTGCCAAAATTAGATTAATTTTTGTTGGGTAGGCGCTAAAGATCTTCAGTGCTAATATTCTACAAATTATTCATTTGAAAATCAGATTCCGTTTTTTGAAGGAATGATTTCAACTTCTGACTTATGTGCTTATCATTAGTTATTTAAAAACATTTTTTTCATACATTTTTGTTATCATTATTACTTTGCAAAATTTATGAATATTTTCGTTCGCTATTCTAGAAAAGGGTATTTTTTAAATATAAATTTTAATAAAAAAAAATAAAATGTATTAAAGTTTTTTAATAACCAATTAAATATCACTTATTTAATCTACATTTATCTGTGTATGTGATTTAGAATTTTTGCTTAGAAGATAAAAATATGAAATATTAATTTCGAATAAAAATTTGGTCATTATAAAAAAATGTGTCAGGAAAATAAATTTAATTTTTTGCAATTAAGTTTTTAAGCAGAACTAAAATTTTTGATAGAAATATTTGAATTGTAAAATAGTTCTGCTTTTGAAAGTTTCAAACAAAATATGTTCAATTTCCGAATCATTTTTTTTCTATCAAAAAATCAAAAATTCTGAAAGTATTTTCACAATACAAAATAGTAAAATTTTAAAAGAAAGCAATGTCGGACATCATATTAATTTTTTTCTGAACAAACTTTTGCATTTTAATTTGTTTCTTTTCAACGATTGTAGCCAAATAAAAGTTCTTAAAATTGACCAATCAAAAAAAGTAAGATATGCCTGCTTTGAATAGTGTTGGGAGCATGACTTTTTGATTAAGACCACTTTAATCCACTTTTTTTGAGTTGAACCCGTTTGAATCCTTCATATTAATCAGAGTTTTTTCTTAGGGGAAGTATAACCAGCTTGCTAACTAGGTCATAAGGATATGTTATATTAGAAATACCTTTGGGCATCATAATAGATATTTACAAGCTTTAAGAATAACAAAGTAAAAACAAGCCAAAAACAAACTATAGATACTTACATAAATTCTAATATTAAAATGGGTTTAGCAAAGTATAGGTGGAAAAATATACGTCGAAAAAAAACGCGAAAAAAACGAAACATGATATTGCATATGTTGAATCCTAGATAACTCATAAATAAGTTTGCAAATAAGAGACAAATTCAGAGATGTCGTAAATAAGCTATTATTTTCATTAAAGTTTACATTGCTGGTTTCTCTATTATTTTTATATTGTTATGATAACAGAACTTATTTCAATAAAATACGTACTTATATATATAGCCCTTCGCCTTCCTTATCTTTATAATTTGAAATATACCATTTTTGTTTTGCAATTCTATTTTGTCTTTTTGTTAATCTATTTTGTTACTTTGCAATTCTAAACAAAAAACCTCATGTGCCTTTTTTAAAATAATGATAAAAGTCAATTAAAAAGATATTGCAAAATTAAAGTGAACATTTTAAAAAAGTAAATGAAAAATAAATTTTTTTTGAAAAGAATCATAAAAATTTGTAATAATTTAATTCCTGGGCAAAAATTTAGAAAATTTAAACTGGAAATAATGTTAAATTATTTTAAAAAAGTTTAAATAAAAATGACATATGTCAAAACAATATAAACACAATAAAATCAAAAAATTAAATCCAGATTGTAATAGAATTATAGAAATCAAATAGAAGGCAAAATAGAGTTGCAAAAGGACAAAATAGAACTAAAAATCGTACAATAGCTTCTGTTTTAGTTTATGAAAAATGTATTCCAACTAACTCAAGAATTAATAAACATAAATTATATTTAGTATATATTTGACATACATTTAAAAAATTTCCAAAAAATGAATTTCTGAAAAATTATCATTTGAAAAAAAATGCCCAATGACTTTAAGAGTAAAGATTTGCTGGATTATAACACGGCATTGAAAATGCAAGGTTTTAAACAAAATAGCCTGGCGTGAGCTCAAGAGACTAGAATAAAGTTTAATTAATCATTAGTTTTATTAAAATACTTAATTTGGGTTAGGGTTTATATTATTGAAAACTAATTATCTGTTAATCTATATCAATGAGTAGATATTGGTGTCTTATTTGGCCTGAAAGTGCTAAAGCCCAAAAAATTGTCTGGTTCGAGCATTAGATTAAAATGGTTTCAAAGAAATATAAAAAAATGTTTGTACTTTAAAATTGTGTAATTGCGATTGAAAAGCTTGAAGAATATTGACTCTGATCAATATGGATGGATGGAGGACGTTTGACCTCAATTTTTGGTGTTCATCCTCTCTACCAAGAATATAGGAGCGCGTGTGTTTTTGTGATTAGAAAATGCATGATTTCATGCATCACACTAAATGCGTCTGAACTATACGCTATAAAATATCTCAAAATAAATTGCAATAAATAAATACTTATGTTATAATCTCATCATCTTCACTTCATCATCATCATCTTCTTCTTCCCTTTAAATCATCATCACCCGTATCATCAAGAAGTAACGCAACAAAAACAAGAAGATAATAAAAGTAATGTAATAAAATTAGTCCAAAAATTTAATTAAAGCCATTTCACTGTATAAAATAAAAGGGTATTTTTCAACAAAATATATTATATTACTTATTCATCTAACATTACAGATAAAGCTTTTTGAATTAAATATATAGGTGAAATTTAGACTTACAAGGTGTATAAACAACTCCAAAAGCATCCTATTGGTTACAAAATAAAAATTTCAATAATAACAATTAATTGCTTCTAACTGAAGGAAAAAATGTTTGCAGAAATTAATTATGAAAAATAGAAAAATATATCTCAAAAAGTAGAAAGGAAATTGAACGAAATAACAGAGAAGATGAAGGGTGCTTTCTTGTGTTGTTTGCACAGGCAAGGAGAATAAAAAGTGAAATATCGTCTGCTTCTCGCATGCGAGTCAGCTGTTAAACGGAAGTAGACAAGAGATGAAGTAAAAAGCCTCCTTGCTTGGTTGCGTGTATATGTAATCGTAGGCAGCATCTTCCTCACTCAACAACACTTTATCACTCGCGTGAGTGAAGAATACTCTCATTCCATTGGCTAGAGCAAAGTATCATGCAATTTTATACATGTTGGTGTGGAGCAGCGAGGAGGAATGCACAAAAATTCTTTCTACCATTGAGAGGAATGCAAATTTTGGAACAAATATGCAAGGAAGGTAAATGTCATAAAATTGGCAACTTCATACATAAAATTGGGCCTTTCTTATTGTACACTAGATTTCGTCGATAAGCAAAACGAGGTTTACTATAAATGTTCAAGTTAGTTATTAAATATCGTTGCGACAAATATAAGCAGATTTTTTTTAAAGCTTTCAGTGAAAAGACGAAAAAAGTCGTTTTAATTAAAATTTTTTTTTGAAAATAGAATTTTGAGTGAGAAGACGCATTCTAGAAAATAAATTTTTTAGTTAAAGTAGTTAAAGTTTGAACTTAATCATAATATAAGACTTTTGAGTGAAGATATCTTTTAAATCGTAAAAATATAACATTTTTTGTGAAAAGACGCAATTTGAAAAATAACTTTTTGTTGAAAACTGTTACAATTTGACGTAATTAAAATATCTTTCTAATCGTATTTTTTTGTGAAAATAGAAGGTTTCAGTAAAATGATGCTATCTGAAAAATAAACATTTTTTGTGAAAAAATTTTTCAGTTAGAAAGCCACCATTTTTAAATTTATCCGAAATATTCTAAAGTATATATGTTCGTTAAAATACAACTTGATTTATAATTAATTTGGCAAGGTTTCTTAAAAATAAGTGTGGGTAAGTGGAAATTGTACATTTAATCAGTTAATAATTTTAAAATGGCACATTAGCACAGTGATAAAAATTGGCAGACTTATACTTGAAATTTTGTGCTATGAAAGAATTTATTGTGATATTTTGCGGCTTAAAAATAAATTTGCCATTATTATTTTTTAAATTTTTACTAATTAAAAAACTAACAAATTATAAAAATAAATTTTTGGAAATTAATATGGAAGAATTTTATAAAAAATTTTTCTTAAATGAAACTTTTTATTGAAAAGAAATGAAAAAAAATATAAAGAACTAACTAATTAAAGTGAGGTATACTACGTGACTAAGTCTGACCCTAATTTATTGTGATCAAGAAACTTGACATTTTAACAATTGTCAAGAAAAAAAAGACAATTTTCAAAACAAATTTATAGTTAAAGGTAAATTGAAAACGAATGTGTATATAGAGTATAAAATGTTAGAATAAAATTAATTGTGTAGGCATACGTTTTAAAAATACCAAAAGAAGTTTATTACAGGTTTTTTATTAAATAGGCTATTAACCTTATTCCTCCCGATGTAAAATAACTTTATGCAATAAATATCGGTCTTTTTAAAGTTTCAGATGATCACATTCTTTGATTCATTTTTTATTTTTATATATTATTAAATCAACTACAGTTCTTATTATTTTGTTATAATAATATAAGCTCTATCTTAAAAAACGAGAAATTCAAAAAAGACGGGACGACGGCTAAAATAGATGAAAAACGGTACTTACTTTTACGTTCAAAGACGTACGTCTTGTCAGCCTGTAACTAACTAAGCTCACAAACGAAGTGGCTACCTCACCAAATAAATAATTTGAAAATAAAGATAGGCAAATTTACTTTATGTCCCTTCCAATATCTTTTCAATTTATTTCCCTAACAAATTCCAATGTTAACATGAATTCATTGAACATTACAGCATCCAACCTTCAAACTTTTTCTTGAATCATATTTATCTTCTTTTAAATTATGTATACCAGGGACGTGCAGGGGGGGGGGTGCTTGGAGTTCTCAAGCACCTGCCCTTTTTTCTCCTGTTTAAAAATTGCCCTTTATAGAGGTATGTGTTATATGTCTAAACCAGTGACGTAGATAAAGATAGACCTCATAGTCATTTGTGTATAAGTTTATATAATTTTTTCTTAAAAATTTCTTAGTTTTACTTTTAAATAGTTCAGTAGACTCTATAATGATTACTATATTTCAGCCGTCTTCTCTACTTGAACACCTGCCTTTAAAGTCTCCACTTGAGCACCTGCCCTTAAATAATTCTCTGCACGTCCCTGATGTATACTTCTAAATTCAAAATCAAATACGGAGCCATATGAATTTGGAAGATTTTAATATAAAGCTTTTAAAACAAGTATGTAAATTATATACACTTGTCAGCAAAATGATCAAAAAATGTATTAAAAAGTAGCAAAACATATCTCAAAAATTTTTCAAGTCAGATGCATTCGTCCTTGAAATTTCAAAAAAAAAATAGGCCTTTGGTTATATAATTAAAGTGATTTTAGGAAGGCTAGCAAATTGCTACTCTTTGCTATATATTAACTTTCTATAGCTAAATTTTCTGTATTTATTAAAACACATTTGCGACTTTTGAATAGTAATGTCGAAATTTTTGTGTGGGACAGACTTCGTTCTTCCATTATACATAGGCAGACCAGAAGTACCGGTTTGAAGAGTGCAATATCGTTTTATTTATATTTTTAAAAGAGATGTATCGGATGCGAAATTTTTGTATCTGCCGATGATGATGTGTAAGCGGATTTCAAATTTGACATGCTATGCGATGCGGATGTCGGAATTAATTTTTTAGTGGATGAAGATATCATAATTGCTATTCTAAGCAAACGCAAGTTTTCTATACTTCTTAAAAATGTAGAGAGAAACTTACCATAAAAATTTTGGATAAAGTGAAAAATTTGGAAAAAAAGATTGCGCTATGTATAGAAAAAAGAAAATGTTTCAAAGTGGCAGAGGCGAATGTTGAAACTTATATGATCCAGGGATGAGGATGTGAACCCTTTGAGGACCAGAATTTTGAAGACTAATCGTCTGCTTTATTTTTCAATGCAATTTTATATATCTAAAGCAGACGATTTCAATTTTTTTGGGACACCAGTATCCCACCGGTCCTCAAAGGGTTAAGAGGATGTAAAAAATTTTGCGAATAATCATCAGCATCTGCGGATATCCGATACATCTCTCATTTTTAAACGTATCATAAATGCCCCATTTTTTATTATTATAACTTTATAATAACAAAATCTATATGTCTTTTACTATTGTCTAAAATAAAAGATTTTTGTCATTTTATTATAAATCTACAAAAAGAAGCCAGATTCACAAACAATAATTATAGATACGTATTCGAATTAACAGGATCATGATAATTAGTTTAATGGGTTCTGTCAACACTATGATATTTATTTCTCTGTCTCTCATGGAGGAAGAAGGGACATGCGTATTTGCCAAGACAAAAGCCTACTTCTGCGTTTTGTCACAATTTGTCCCGTTTTTGTCACAATAAAATATGGTGAGCGTAATTATGCAGAAAGCGAAAAATATTTTATTATAAAAAACACTTTTTACTCAATTTATTTTTTGCAGCGTTTTTATGATTTATTTGAAGTTATTTTTTCTTATTAGAATTTTTTTTTTAATTAAATTATTATGTCAGCAGAAGATTAGAATCTTGGTCCAGGGAGATTGTGTTAGAGTCTTGATCGTGCCATTCATATCTATCGTCCAGTTACGGAAGAATTTTCTTTCCTAGGATATAAATTTCATTTTTGTGAATTTATATTTTAGTTAAAAATAAACTTTTCTTAATTAAAAAAAGTGCAACTTGAAATTATTTTTACACATTTTAAACTTTGGTCGAAAATTTTAACAGTTTGAATAATTAGGAAAAAATTTTGAACAATCCTTTTTAAACAAAATTTCAAAGATGTACGCTCCAGATATAAATTCTCTGATCTTTCACTTATATGCTGGTAAATAATAATCTTGATCACTTTTATTCTGTAAATATCGATCCTTGGTCCCTCAATCTTCTGAATCATCTGCATCGGCAACATATGACACGCGAAACAATCCACAATAGGACGCCTAACCCAAAAAATAAACTTACACCTTGCTTATAACTATATATTTCAAGATGAAACATCATAGGTTTTTTTAGGATCGTTTTTGAAACTCTCCACGGTTAACTGTATTTGGTAATATTAAATTTCAATAAAAAATATCACTGGACAAAGTTAGCGAAATTGAACTTTTAGTTTTATTAAAGTGAAGTTGAAAACGCCTATTTTTTGAAATCAGTTGTAAGTTTAGCAGCACAGATCATAATCTTTTGAGAAATCCTACTTAACATGCTCAGTCTAAACAAGGAGACTCTTAAAGAATGGTGTCATCTTTTAAGGATCACCTACTTTAAGTAGAAAACTTTTCTCATTTTCCGCTAAATTTTATATAAGAAAATTGGTATAGTCGCAGAGACACGGGTTTTCGTAGACAAAAATAGAATTACTTTTAGATGCATACATTTAGACGTAAAGAGCTATGTTATAACGAGTTTCAAAAGTGCATACCCAAAAATTGGTATGATGGGGTTGGCACGCGAAATCGTTTGTCAGATAGACTGTTAGATAACTCAAAACCCATTTTACACTTTTCAGCATATTTCTTTGCACTTCATCATATTTTTTAGGCATAGGAATGTTAGGAAATCTTTTCACAAGAGAATCAAAATTTTGGCCTTTTCTTTGTGAGTAGGCTTTTGGCAAAATTTTTTGCTTTCGGCAAATACTTTGCTGTTGAACGAAAGCACCCAATTTAACAACAATAAAAATGAAACACGTGGAGAGTCATTCTTTGACTGTTACAAAAGACCAATGATTTTTATTTAGAAAGGATGTTTAAACATATTTTGAGATATATTTTTTACTTTCTTTGGAAAGTTGATGGAATGAATAATTAGTGCCCAATCACTTTTCTTGAAGTCTGCAAAAGTCCAAAATTTAAATATAGTAAAATATGATTATAACTTTTAATTCGTTATATAAGGAAGGACATAAAAGAGACATAAATCTGTGAATAAAACATCTTTTATTTTAAAAACAAACATTTTATATCATATATAAATGGTGTAACAAAAATATTACAAGTCTTTAAAAAGTCGGCGATATTTTGCTGTTTTAAAACACGGTAGCGCTTGATCATAATATATGTTAACTCCGCAAATAATTGAAATAGTTACATAAGATATAGCTACGTTATATCAGGTTAATTTATAATGACTTTATGGCGCAAGGTCCAAGAAAATCAATACGCTATATCCGAAATTTCGTTTTAGCCGATTTCTTGTTATAGGTGGAGGAGAATTTGAACAGGCAAGCAAATTGTTTCGTTATAATCGAAGTTTTGTTATAACCGACTTCGTTATAAACAGATTTCACTGTATCTCAGCCAAACTAGATTCATGAAATTTCATGGCAGATATTCGACTTTTACTGGCCATTGAAAAATTCCGGTTCATCATTCATTTGATTTATATACTTTCAAAGAAAGAATTTGGAAAAATATAGCTCTTAATATGATTGGTTATCTATTTTTTCAATAAAAAAAATTATCTTTTTTATTTAGTGTATTTTTTCACATTATTTTGTGTAGAAAATAAAAAATTTCATTGATATTTTTTCGAAGCCCATATTCCTCGCTAATTGCTGATCTTAAAAATCTGGTACCCTATACTTAAACTTTTAACCAATGGGTGTGACAGACGTTTGAAGCAATAAATTTTAACCAATGAAGAACATATTATTTGTTAGTAGGTTGCACACAGTCCCGGATTAACATAGTAGCAGATGTAGCAGCTGCTACAGGCCCCCCTCTTAGTTGAAAAATACGTCGAAAAAACCTTTAAAGTTATTTTTTAAAGTTTTTTTCAATTCTTCTTTTATATTTCCTCCTTAAAATAAATTTTTGCTCTTGAATTTTGTGGTTTTTATCTTTTTTGTAGAATCTAGATCAATTTTATTAATTTTTTTTACTTCCTGACTACCATTTGTAAATTTAATCGATCTGCTACAACCTCCGTCCTTCGTAGATCCGAAACTGGTTGCACAGTTAGTAAATTCTTTAGACAGTTAGTTAGTTGAATTAGGAGTCAAAAATTCATTTAGAGATCAATGACATGATAATTTTTGTAAAAGGAATCGTTAAAATACAGTTGAGTATAGCTAATCCCGAAACCACCAATTCAGATTTTCTATAATTTGGATAAATAAAATTCAAAAAATTACAAGACAAATGGATTAGATTACGCTTAGATAAAATGGGATTAGCTTCGTAAAAGTGTCAATATTTAGAGAACAGACTAAAACTTTTCAATTAAAAATTAAAATTTGAACAGAGGTATAGGAACATACTGGACGGCTGGCTGCTATGTTTTAAATTAAGGCTCTCGTCCTATTAGTCCTAAGTTCCAGCGAATAAAAAAGCAGCTGTAAAATTCGTTTCCGATTTTAAAAAATTTGTTTATGATGCAAATTAAACGAAAGAGCATGTGAAATGTATGCCAAACAATTCTCCAAAAAAGATTCTTCATAAGAAACAAATTTTGAAAATTTATTACTTTCAACGTCTATTAGATTTGGATTTTTTTTATCCATTTTTATATCTCTTTCTTTTTATTTCAATAAAATCATATTTTTTCTTAGTAAAATAATGTTATATTTTGCCTACTGATAAATCAACGAAAAATCGCTAATCCGGAAACAGGTCAATCCAGAGTAGCGCAAATTAGTGATATTCGACATATAGAAGTGTAATTAAATTTTAATTTTTTTACTTAATTACTTACCTCCATTAATGATTATGCAACTGGCTATTATAACCTAAAAAACACTATTATATCATCATCAAGGGTTACCAAAAAAATTCATGCATTTGTCATTTACTTCGACAAAAAGTTTAGCAATACTAATAATAATAATCAAACTTAGTGGGTCAGTTTGATGTTTAAGTGCAGGACAAAGCACAACATTATTTTTTCTATGCTGAGCCATAGTACTTCCAAGATAGTTTTTCATTCTTTTAAATATTGAATGAGATGTTGCTGATGTAGCAGCAGACACAGTCAAATACAACAAAAGTCAATTATGAACTTCGCTTAGAAGTATTTGAAAAGGTTAACCTTTTTCCCCAGCTTCACAAATGGAATGAACACTTGTAATATTCATGTCAAAACGATTAAAATACCATGTAATATTCATTAAATTGGAGGTGCCACGCCCCCTCCTTCTAAGCCCCTGGGAAGAACTGTACTTAAATCTGGATATGAGAGCAAAGTTTAACATTCTTCAAAGAGCGATTTCTAAATACACTGTGAAAACGATGAAAGGAATTTTTTTCGTCAAAACTTTACGTTTCCTGCTAGGAGTCATCGCAAGATACTTTTGGGATTAGATTCCAAACTAAACAAAAGCTCAAGACTAAGTTTTCCAAAAAAATGTTCTTTACCCTACACAAAAGTGCTATAATTTTTCCAATTGAGTATCATCATTTTTGTTTATAAACTTACACATAATATCTTTTCATTTAACCATAATTATCTGTCATAGTTATATTTATTTTTGTCATTAATTATTTGTCATTAACACTTCTCTGAACATCACAATTCTTCTATTCTATTAATATAGACTTTTCTTTTACAATGCAAATTCTTATATATATATATATATATGTAGTTATGTCTTTTCACGCGCTATTTGTTGAATAAAAGCTCCAGCCTTTCAGATTCTTTCTATTCATCACAATTTTATTCAACATCAAACCCTTTATGGAAAAAGCCGTCAGACCAAAGGAGTTCAACGTTCTCCCTAACGAAGAACAAAGCGGAAAATTATGGAAGCACTGGTTTAGAGGATTCACTTACTACCTTGACTGTTTGAAGGATCACAGTCCCAACAAGCTTAACTTCTCATCATTCACTTGGGACCTGACGTTGCTGAAAGCATTCAATAAGCGTCAAGTTATGAGATGGCAATAAAGCAATTGGAAAGTGCATACGTCAAAGTTCCTAACGAAGTTCATGCAAGGCACCTCCTCTCAACGCGCGTTCAATCAAGTGACGAGACCGTCGACTCTTTCTTTCAATCCTTGAAGGTGTTATCCATGAATTGCGAATTCAAAGAAGTAACTGCCGATCAGCACAAAGATCTTTTCATAAGAGATTCTCTCATCTCTGGATTGAGGAACAGTGCTATTCGAACCAGACTTCTTGAAAACACGAAACTTGATCTCAACACCGCAGTCAATCAAGCTAGAGCTATGGAGCAAGCTTTAAGCCAAAGCGAAAACTTCTTGCAAACATTTTATTACCGTAGTTGACGTCGTATCCTTGCAAGGAAAAGCAAATGGAAATCTAGAATACTCGTCAATGATAGTGAGAATGTACTTGTTCTTGGTTTCTGATGGCAAAGGACCTTTGAAGTCGATAGATAGTCTATCAAATGGTTTTGTAGATTTTACCATGTGGTCTCCGTAAGACTTGAAGAATCTTGGTTTGCATTTACAACAGACTTGGCAGTTCTTTGTCATCACTTTTATTTCGTCCATTGAAAAGGGTAGGTTCTTTTCTCTGACAAAGTGACTCATTCTTCGCACTCCAGGATGGATCAGTGAGTCATAAACGCTTTTTTGGCTAACGAAAAATGTTAAGAAATTTAAGACTTTTGATAAACATATTTTTTATTCCTCAGACTAAATTTTATCGATACTTTCATATTGTAAACCGAGATTATAAAATTACACACTAAAAATCAAGGATTATGTCAAAAATCAAGATCTTGGTTTAAAAATCAATATGTTATATTTAGAAGCAACAAAAGTTGACCTATAAAGCCTTTAAAAATTGACCTAACGACTTCAAAACGCAGACTTTATTTGCAAAAAAATTGAACTAAAAAAATTATTCTATAATCACTTGAAAAGGGACGCTCCTTAGAGAGAGAAGAGCTTTTGAGAAAAATCATTGTATATTTTTTTTTTTTTGAGAAGAGCTTCTCTATACATAATTCTTTTTTCATATGTTAATGTTTTTGTTTCGTTTTTCCACGTCGTTTATTCATTCCACCACATAGATTTTCTTCAAATTTGATATTTCTATACAAATCAAATGCGTCTTTCATTGTAAGATTTGAAGATTGCGTTTTTTCAAATATTTTATTTATATACGCGAGAATGGAGGAGTTGAATTTTTTTAATCCATATTGATTGGATAAAAATGAAATAATCCGTTTTTTAGTTGCTTTGTGAACTTTTCAGTGTGTAAAATCAACCCCAAAATTGTTAACTACTTGTTCTTTGTTTGTTAACTTGTTAAATCTACAGATTCTGGAGTATTTTCAAAATCGACTATTAAAAAGGTCACCTATTGATTAAAAGTTGACTTTGTTGACCTAATAATGTGATTTTCTTTTACACAAACTTTATAAAACAAAAATATTTACGTGTTCCAGAATAAGTGCTATTGGAAATCAAAAGTTGACTTTATATTGACTTTTAACTGGCCTGACAAAAGAAATCAGAAACTATCTCACAGAATAAAAAACTCCAACTTCCACCCCTTTGAGTCACAAACAAACGCTGTGACGTACGCTCTAATGTCGTTACTATCTGGCCTCTGAGATTGGCCAACGTTTATCTCAGGGCTTTATCCCAGCATGACATACCTCCCACAACACAGTAAACCACACGAAAACACTTCCATTGACGTAGTATATACACGTGAACGTGCATACGTTCCACATGTGTGCATGGTGGAGTTCAAGATGTTAACATAGTTAGAATTACGTTAGAATGTCAACAAAGGTAAAATAGCTAGTTTAATGCATTTCACTGAGATGATATCACCTCTGTCACTTGACAGTTGACAAATCAGTCAGGATTTTGAATTAATAATATAAATATTAATTAAGAATATAAATACATTCCACTCACTATAACTCGCATAGTGTATGCGGAGTGAATGAAACGCTAAGATTAATTAATACAAACTACTTTCAGGATGCCTCTATAAATGCAAATTTTAAACATAGAATAATGTTCGTGCAGGCAAAGGTAAAAACAAACAGGAGAAGTAAGTTAGAAAAAAAAACTTTATTCACTTAGGCCCGCAAAGTCGCATAGAAAATTCCGACTCTGAGTCTTAGCTTTAACCTACCCCAGTTATAGCATATTTTTTAATGAGATTTTAAACACTACATCACTTCATTAATGATTTTTTATTCTAAAATTTAGATTATTAAAATTATATAAAAAAAAATATATATTTTTTATTCTAAACAATTATTTGAGAAGGGAGAGATTTTTTTTTGAATTTACTTGTTTTTAATCTAGCATCAAAATAATTGATGTCAACGTAGTTTCTTAATTGATGCATGTATGAGCAATAATATCTATTTTTGATTATTATTGAAATTCGGATACAACTTCCATATTTTCTTCCGACAAATGTAGATTGGCTTGATTATTATTGTATAACTTCACAATTCTATCATTCCTAAATAAAATGGATTCTTTTGCTTTCATTAAAATTTTTTGTGATCAAATCAAATTAATATATAGAAATTTCTTTACGGCGTATTTATTTTGATGAATTATTATTATACCACATGTTTATCAGACATTTTCTCAGATACTTCAATACAACAGACTAATTAGTTCATTTAAAATGATGTTTTTGAATATCTCCTACCCAATGCTTCTCTATTTTTTCTTAATTAAAAAATATCTCTGAAACTAAATTCTAAAATCAATCATATTGAAAACACTAATTCTAAAATTTTTAAAATGATTGGATTTATTAAATATATAAACGGTAATGAGAAATTGCCAGATGGCAATTGTCCGGTTGGTTACCTCTTAGCATCTCTCATCCTCTTCTCATCCTTAGTTCATCCTCTTAGCATCCTCATCCGGGGATCATTTAAGTTTCAGCATCCGCAATAACAATTTTCAAACATTTTTTTTCAATTTAAGCCTAACTTTATCCAAAATTTTAAAATGTATAACATTTGGGTTTGCAACACAAGAAGTCCCTTTTGCAAAGGGCTAAAATTTTTGATTTTATTTTTTACAAAAGTCTTTTTTATTCTATATTATCTATGGAAATCGAAATTTACTACTTTATACAAATTTTTGGATACAAATTCTGAATTCTTTTTCTCTCATCAACTTATTTTATGAGACATATTAAGATTTTTTTGGTATTTTGTTATTGTCTGGTTACAGCGATCGCCCTAGAGAGATGTTTTGGTCAGTCTCCAGATGTGCATTTCCATTGCTGCCTAGCACCATGAGTAGAAAGTCTCCAACAGTTGAAATCTTTTAATCATTTTTGTGACCATACTCTCTTGAATAATGATAAATCCTTCAAAGCAAGATTTCTTTTAGATTATTTCAAAGAGAAGGCAGCCAAATTTTGGTTTTTTTGGCCATAACTTATCCATTGAGTAGAGGAAGCTTTGGAACAGTAACGCAAAATAGTGTTTTGAATTGCCCATTGCTAGACGTTAAAAATGGAGATAAAAAATAGAGGGTCATATGATTTTGCCTCCGATGATAAAGTTATTGTTATAAGATGCCTGAATACTAAATGCGTTTGTATTGGAAGCAATTTTTCAGGAATTTTAGCTTTGAAGTCCGTTCAAAATGGTCCAAGCATGAAAACAACGAGACAATGGCAGGTGTGGACTTGTCTTATTTTTTGGTTAACAGATATAAATGCACTATTAGATCCAAAAAAGTGGTACTGGCCTATTTTTACGGATATTATTGATACTTTACTTTTCAACGCTTGGAGATTGAAGAACTTCTTTAGATTTGCTAGCTTATAAGTAAGAAATTATTTTGGGCCTACTGAAAAAAACGAATTGTTTTACTTCAATACTAGAGTCCTTCAAAAAGATTGCCGCAAGAGAGAAAGAGCGATTTATTTACATATCAAAAAACAAAAATACAAAATGTTTCTCTATCAGAAAAAAAGAGAGCTGAGTAGTTGAATTTTTCAAGACATTATACATGATGAAACTGGACATTTTGTTCTGTACGAAGCAAAGTCAAAGAAGATGTTGGTTGTGTAATAAAAATACCACAAAGACTTGCATAAAGTGTGAAGTGGCCTTACACTACAAATGTTTTAATTCGTATCATAAAAAGTGAATAAACCTTCTCTTACAGCACCTGCACACTCTTCGGAAAATGATGTATTTTTTTTTAATTTTAAAATAAATATTATTTTTTTTGGTTTGTTATATCTATTAATAAAAATTTAATTAAAATATCCTTTTTCCAATTGATCCAAATTTAGGCAGGGTAAAAATGCGAGTAAAATAACTTTTTTTTAAATGCTATTAGTCTGAAGTCAAAAACTCTGAAGTATCTTGTCAAAATTATTCATTAATGTGCTTTAAGATTTTTGGAGATGCTAATCTTAATTAGAAAATGGTTATGAGTAGGAGCCATTAAAATTTTCAGTAGCTTCGACTCCTCTCAATGCGATTAGCTTGGCTCCTCCAAAATTATTTGGCGCCATCCTGCCTTCACCAGCAAATTTAAGTTCAAAAAGAAGTAAAACATTTTAAAGGCACAAAATCATTTTCTCTCATAATGCCATATAAGCTTCAAACTTGTCTAGCGTTATAGCAGGTCTTCTTGTATTTAATATTAATTGCGGCACCACCGTGATTAATTAAATACCAAAATTTTTTATTTTATTTTCAACATATATGAAATAACTTTCCTTCTTTTTTCGAGGGTAACGCATTTCTCTTCCACAGATTAAGAAATTTTGTTGATATATTTTTTTTAAGTTTATTTCAAGTTGTTCTTCATCATGATTACCGTGTGCTTTTTTAATTCAAATATTCTACAGCAAAGTATTTTAGCAATATAAATTTATAAAATCGGAACAATAAAATCTTTATTGATTTGATAAAAATGTTTGAAAATCACACGCAAACATAAAATAAATGAAGCTTTAAAAAAAAATTCTAAAATCTTGTTTGTCCTCATCCTAAAAAAAATAATAACAACAATGGCAATCAAAAATTCGTAGAAAACACTCATTTTGAATGTTTATTTTAAATTTTTAGAAGTTTTACCAAAGAATAGATCTAAAAAATTTGAAGTATTAATTTTATCGCGCCGCATGCAAAACTTTTTTTTATTCACGCAAAAAAGCTTGAACATAAAAAAAGAGATGGAATCGCGTACCACTGTTCTCCCTTTCTAAATCATATCGACACTTTTATTGTAATAAATGAAAAGCGTAGAACGAATCAAATTTACCCTTCTCTGCAAAATATGTTTATCAAATATTAATTTTTCAAAATATTTTTTTTATTTTTTATCAAAAAAAAAGTAGTCAAAATGCATGACTTACTCTTTTGCTCTTCCGCTTAAATGATAAGTACAAAATATTTATATCAGCGCAAAATGTCGATGCTTTGAGAAAATATGAATGAATATTTTAAAAAATTTACAGACTTGAAATGTTAGGATAAAAATTATTATTGTGAAAATGGCGTTTATTTTGTATATTTGTAAGCATTACGTTCTTCAATAAAAGAAAACATTTGTGAGTTGAGATGGGAAATGCGCAAAATGAAAACAGCATTTGCATAATTAATTAATTAATTACCCGCAAATAATTCAAAATCTAAAGATAAAAGTTGCACTTAGAATTCGCTGTAAAGACTTTTATTTCTGAAACTTTTGTAAACTACAAAATCAACTGATCATTTATGTAATTATTGATCTCGCAAAAGGCATTTAAAAGAAATGTGTGCAAATTTGCGTTGACTTACCCCTTTTTGTAACGCCTAAATAAATTGACAAAGCTGATTGATTACTGTCACAATTTCATAAAACGCCCTCCCAAACCTATACATTCCCATTCTTCCCCTTGGCTTGGATAAATCACTTGAACCACCAGAATGTTTTAGTCGACTCTAGCGATGCTGGGTCCCAGAAAAAGCACTCACTCGGCCTTTTCTCGTTTTTCACTGGCAACGATATTCATGAGTCTTCTATGGCACAACACTTGAAGAAAGCTTGAACACAAGAAGATCGTATTTCCTTTGAATCAGCTCTTAGCCTTCCTTCATGTCAAAACTCATAAATGTGGCGAAAATTCGAAATTTTTTGAAATTTTTACAAAAATGGAACGATTTTGAGAATGCCTTCTGATGAAAAGTGAGGACTTCATTGAATAGTTTTTTTTAAACTTCCTTACGATATTCTTATCTGGAGTGAAGTTTTCTTTAAAATACTAATGAATTTGATGTCATAACAATCACTCAATATTTTTATAAAAAGGGGGCGTGAGTAGGGTTGGTTAGATGCTGGATTCGATAACTCAAGGTCTTGGGTTCGATTCCGCATCAAGCCTACTTTCTCATAGTTCGATACAAGCGGCGCAATTGTGCTTTCTCGATGAAAACACCCCGGGATGATACCCTTACCTTTATATCAAATTCGCACTTTTCCATTCTTCAAACTTATTCCTTTTTTTATTGTAATAGTGCAATAAATGCTTTTGTCTCAACAACGGCAAATCGCCCAATTCTCTCTACTTTTTTCATAAATCTCCTTTCACTTGCTAAGTGGAGTAGGTGGATCTCATCTTTGAGTATGTAACTTGAAAAAACTTGTTGTGGAGAGTGAGTAATAATAATAATCAATAAAAGCTCATAAAATCAATTCCGCCGATGCAGAAGATGGAGATGAAAGAAATAAACATCTTACCTATCTTCGTGATAATTAAAGTTTTTGCAGCAGGAGAAATGGTCGTCACATCTTCAGTTCCCAATGCATATAGGATCTTTATTGTCGTTTTGCCATTTGGTGGTGTGTACATACAAACTGTTTCTCCTTTTTTCGCGTCTGTTGTATCATGTGTTGTGATTGAACTGCCGGGGAAGTCTTCCTCTTTAAAAATGGTGCCATTCACGTCATAGAACGGAACTTCCTTCTCTTTCTCGCATTCTTCGAACTGCAACTTGAAATTGGCGTCGTCTCCTTTGAAAATGAGAACTTCATCAGTGCTCTTTCCATTCACCACCGTGCACTTTTCTAAATATCAGTAGTAACAATTTTGATTTGACATTAGATCTTTTTTCTACAGTTGATCAAACAAAAGTTAAGTATTTTGCTAAGTATAAGTAGTTTCATGTGTTGGCAAAGAGAGAAATTATTATCGCCATCTATCATAAATTGCATTAACGTTTATCCTACCCACTTTTTGAAAGAACTAATTGCTTGTTTTGTGATATAAAATAGTTGTCTTGTTAACAAATTTGATTTTTAAAGTTGATATATTTTTTTATACTTAGAATTCCTTTTTTTCTGCTTCTTCATTGTTTTAAAAAAGGGAGAAAGCATTATTAAAGCTTTCAAGAAGAGGTGTGCGAATTATTTAGCCACCTCTAGTTTTTGAAAGGATTTTAACCCAACGGCCTTTTACAAAATTGTATTGTTTTAACTAAGATCGCAGGTTTGCTGCTTGGGTGTGAGAAACGACTCCCACGAATAAACTTACGCTCAGTGATGCAAAAGAAGAAGGCGACGAGAAGGAGACAGGCAGAGGAGAGGGTTGAGTTGCACGATTTCTTCATCTTTTCAGTCAAAGTTTGTTGGATTGCGTGTGTGTGTGTGTGTGTGTGATTCGAATCCACTTTCTCCCTCCTTTTATACGCGTCTTTTTCTCCTCATTCACGAAAACAAGTTTACACGGCGTTGGCAGTTTACTTTGCTCAAATTTCGAGTAAAAAAACACAAATGTTTGTTCTGCCTCATGTTTGCACTTGTTTGGAGAAGCCGGTATTTTGCGTTGATGCAAAAAAACACAACCACCATGTTCATTCTGGATAGTGGTGATAGCATATATAGAGAGCCTCCTCATCTCCCTATAACTGCGTGAAAGATTTTTATCCTGGTAAATCGGTGTTTTGCTGACACATCACTACTAAAAATTTGGCCTAGATTGGACTATCCTTTTAAAAGACTCCAAAAATTGGGGTATATTGGAATAAGTTTCATTGATGTGAAAATCATTTGAAGTAAAGATTTTTGACTAGCTTTAACAAAAAAACGCCTTCTTCAAAGAAGATAATTCGCAAAGTGTTCAAATTTTTCAATAAAACGACTTATTCAAACCTGCGGATTTAGAGTTATAAGCTTTATGTAAAACAAATTTTTACTAAAAGTAGGCTAAATAATCAAAGAATCGAAAAATGTCCAAATCAAAAAATATTTATTCTTTTTAAATATATCGTTGGCTCCCCTTACTTTTAGTTATGTCTTTTCACGCGCTATTTGTTGAATAAAAGCTCCAGCCTTTCAGATTCTTTCTATTCATCACATTGAGGAAATTAAAAAAAAATTGAGCATATATTTTTCAACTCGTGAATACTATACTCTCAATTTGCATAATGAAGGTAAGTAATTAAGTATAAAAATTAAAATTTAATTACACTTAAAATTCTGAAGTACCGCCAACTCAAAGCCGGTCTGCCCCTAGAAATGAGTTGGCCTGATATTTGGGTAAATGTAGAGTTGGGAGATTGTTGATGAATTCTGTGATAGTGACGTTCCAAAAATGCATCATCATGCAAACATGAGAATTGTTTATTCAAGTGATGTGTGGGCTAGTTTAAAATAATTGAAAAGCAGGCTTGATCTTTCCGCGTTTTTTTAATTTTATGAAAATAAAGGCTTAGACATTGCAATAATATTTATAGAATAGGAGAAAACAAGTTGAATAAATAATGAAAATTAAAATTAAGAATATTCGATATTTTAATCCACATGCTGTATACGCACACAAAGCCAGCTATTTATCCCTATACATGAAAATGTAACAAAATGTCACAGTAATTTGTATTAGTATAGGGTACCAGATTTTTAACATTAGCAACTAGCGGGGAATATGGGCTTGGAAAAAATATCAACGAAACTTTTTATTTTCTACACAAAATAATGTGAAAAATACACACTAATGTAAAATTAGTAAATTTTTCTTGTTTCTCATCGAAATGCAAGTAAACAATTTGATCAATTATTGTGCAAAAGTATTAAGAAAAAACATATTTAGGTGATTTCAGAAAGGTCGTTCTTAGGATTTTCATAAAATGCTTTGTATATATTCAATAAAGGTTCTTGGCTCTTAAATATGTTCTAAATAAATTCCGTTTCTAAGGCAATTTATGAAGTGGAAGGGGAATTTTACACTGGAACGGAAAATTATAGTGTCGTATGATGTTTGAAAAAATACCATTCTAAATTTTAGTTATAATGGTGAATGTGTTGACCGAAGCCTTAAGGAAAAGTAAATCTTCGTAAAAAACTTAAATACTGTATATTTCGGCCTGTATAATGTAAAGTGCAGATTTTTGGCCAAAATAGACGAAAACACAAGATATGTAGAATTTGCAAATAAGACGAGGATCGGAGATACATCCTTTTCTTGTAAAGGTACCGTGGGGTGTTTTCATCGAAAAGGCACAATTGTACCGCTTGTATAGAACTATTAAGAAAGTAGGCTTGATGCGGGATCGAACCCAAGACCTTGAGTTATCAAAACCCAGTATCTAACCAACCTTACTCTATTTGTACCAATATATAAACGGAGATCAAAGCTGAGTGCGCACACTACATTCATATGCATTTATAAATTTATGTCGTCAATAGGTAAGTTTTATTTTGTCAACAGCACAGTGGTGAGACTCTAAGCACGGGAGGGCAGGGGTTGGGGCAAAACTGATTCTAAAAAGGGGTGCACTATATGCCTTTATATACTTCAAGAGATTTCCAGGATGCAAAATATATCCCCACAAATAAATAGGGTCCTTGTCCCCACCCCTCCTTATCGATTGGCGTGATTTTAAATAAAACTTATATTGTCATCGGGTTTTGTTGTCCTGTTTAAAAATTAAGACAAAAGGTAAGATTTTTCCATAGTAAATATCATCTATGAATAGTTTGTAGAACAGTTTAGTTTCATATTTGTACGATGCTGATTTGCATATATGCGAACATTGATTTTTAGTTTCGATAATGTATCAATTCTGATAATTACTAAGATGCATTGTTGACAATTTTTTTTTGAAAAATGCTTACTTCAATTCGTTGCAAAAAAATCTACTTACACTTACAAAAAATACTATACTTTTTAACTTTGAAGATAAATATGTTAAAATAAGATTAGTGAAAAATGTGAAAATTTTATGCCTTCACGTTTACGAAAATTTATTCGAATAAAAATGTTTTGTTTTTTCATTATCGTATCGATATTGACATTAAAATTTGGAAATTATTCATTTTTTTGTTTTTTCAATGCCAGATATCAAAGAGTAAAAGTTGCTTTAACTTAAGACAAGATTAACTGTTCTTCTTTCAAACTATTGTACAATAATCTTCACCATTTGATATTAAAGATCGCAATTTTAAAGTAAGACTTTAGAGGAATTCATTCTTAAGCATATTAAAGTGTAGCCCCAGAGTGAGGAACATTTTATTTTCAAAGAAAAATTTTTTTTGGATACATAAGAAAAATTTGGAAACTTTTGCGCAGGCCAATTTATTGATTGTGTCATTTTATTTGTCACTAACTCGTGGCGACTTCTTCACTTTCCAAACAAACTAATTGAGCATGCAACTACACATTTTGTTTAAATACAGCATAGCACAGAAGTATGTAGGCTATGAGCAGCATTAAAAAAATTTTAAATGCGTCTTTTGAAAAGTGATTGGTACAGGCCTGCGTTTAGAATTTTTTTTTCAGCGGTCATAAGTTTTATTACTAATTCATATGTACTTTGATGTGTATATTTCAAAAATAATATTCATTTTTAACAAGCACCTCTAGATTTTGAACAAAAGATGTTTTTATATACTTGAAATAACAATGCTGACACTCTGTAAAGTTGCAAAAAACAAAATGAAAAATAAAGTAGTCTTACAAAAAATTATTCAAATTAATTTAATATTTTATTATATATTTATTTTAAATAAGAAAATAATTTATTTTGGTAAAAAAGAAGATTTTATAGACTTTCTTTTATAATTTTCTGATGGAAGGTCTCTTTTCAAACACCAACAATAATCAGCTAGCATATTGATGTCCAATCTACCTTGATATCTTTCTTCCATGCACTTCAAATCTTGATGAAATCTTTCCCCTTGCTCTTCGCTATAATCTCCACAATTATCTGGGAAATAGTCCAGGTGCGATCGCAAACTTGACTTGATTTTAGCATCGCTAACTTTTGGAAACTTTTTTGCTAAATAAAAAAAAAACCTGGCTTTCTTTATTCAATGCTCTCACAAAGCTTCTCATCAATCCCAATTTAATGTGCAGCAGAGGAAAAAGAACTTTTTGAGGATCAACTAAATTTTGATTTATAACATTGAAAGTTCCAATCGTGAAGTTTTCTCTTTTTGGCCATTCTTTTTTATTAAAATGTAGTGCATCAGCTCTGCTGTCCCATTAACACAAGAAGCATGGATATTTAATATACCCATTTTTCATTCCTAAAATTATTGACAAAACTTTTAAGTCGCCACAAATTTTCCAATTATGATCTTTGTAATTTATGGCTTCAAGCAAGACTTTCATTGTTTCATAGCTCTCTTTTAATTGAACAGAATGGGCTACAGGAACTGAACCAAGCTTGTTTTTTATGTGCAGCAATACGGCCTTCAAACTTTTAGTAGATGCATCAATAAAATGTCTCCATTCTTCTGATATATACACTGAGCCTAAAGATTCTATTAAACCCCTTACATTCACGCAATGGACTAGGGCATTGTTATGACTGACTGTAAAAATTTTTCTAAATTCTTCTTCTCTGTTTCTGTACCAATAATACGTTGTATTTGAAGCCAATAATTGATTTTCTGAAAGTCTTGAACCTAAAAGCTGAGCAGACTCTTTTGATAAACCCAAGTCTCCCACTAAATCATTGAGCTGATGTTGTTTTAAGGGAGTAGGAGCACTTCGTTTGGATGTAGAAGGCTCAAACAAATTGAAGTTTCTTTTTTCTTCTTCTTCTGAACCAGTGTCACTAAAGGTGTCACTTTCCGAAACTCTTGGAACAGGTAAATCTGCACCATGTGGAATGGGTCTTTTTGCAGAAGGAAGATCAGGATAAACAATGCAGTGCTTGTTTTTTCTATTTATTCCATTTAAATTGGTGAGGCAGAAATAACAGTCAGATGTATGATCCTTACCTTCACGCCATTACATTGGGATACCAAAAAGAAGAGATCTCTTTTTACCCTTTCTCCAGTATCTCAAATTCTCAACACAAGACTTGCAACAATAATGAGGGGCAAAACTTTTATCTTGATCGCCCAATTTCATGCCAAAATAGACATAGTAAGTAGATTAAATTTGTTAATTCGTAAACTTTGTCCAGTCAGCATCACTTGTCCACATATGTAACAAAACTTATTAGAATCGTTTTTACACTTTCTATTCATTTCAATTTCTAAAAATATTAAAACAAGAAATTTATACATTAAAAAAATAAAAACAAATGAAAAACATTTTGATCAAAATTTTGATATTAAAAAAATATTTCAACCTGCGTTTGAAAAAAAATACGAGGTGATGGACAAAAATTATAATTAAATTTAAGTTTATCATACTAAAATATCGTAAAAACAGACATCAAAGTTTTGACCGCAAAAATAGCGCAGACCTGTGAACGCTTTTTAGATTCAAGTAGTTTTTTATTATTCAATTGTTCCTCATGATTAAAATTTATTAACAATATTATTTATCAAATTTTAAAATAAAAAATATTATAATACCCTGAGAAAGATTTTTTTGTTATGCAACTAATACAAAAGTCATGATTTCCCATAACCCTATATACTAACATTACACACAGATTTAGATATTTAAAAAAATCTTAATTATATATATACCAGGGCCGTATCAAGGGATCGTGGCGCCCCAGGGCAAAGGTCCTGAATCGAGCCTCTCACCCCTTGCTTCTTCTTTTCTCACTCATCCCCACCTTAAAAACTTATTTAGAAAAAAATACTCACATTTTTATTAAGCCAAATAATTCAGATATATACTGACTGAGTCGAAGACAGTCTCCATTAGATGTTCATTTTTCATGTTTTAGCAGCAGCAAAATTATCGATGACTTCGTCAAAATCAACACAAGTGAGAACTTCTTTCTCAGTGCTCATAAGAGCCACAGACTTTTGGAGTGGGTTTGCCCCATAGTGCCCCTTAGGTAGGACTTAATAAGTTTTAGCTTGCTGATTGACCTTCACAGAATGCAATAGAAGTTTCAATTGTCAGCATGATCCTCAGAGTCACTCGTAGATTCGTACAGAGTCCTGAGTGCGAGGACAGGAGACCAAGTAACTACTCCATAGCGTTTGCCGGTTTTCCCTTCCGACGTTTTAAAAACATTTGAATGTCCTCAATTTCCATCTCAAACTCTGCTGCGTTGACGTCTGTGGCAATGAAATGGCGCCCGGGGCAATTGCCCCCACTGTCCTCCCTCTTGGTAAGGCCCTGATATATACACATATACATATCTCCTGGTTCCAACCATAACTAACAAGATAGCTGCCAGTAACGGCCAGCAACAACTAATATGATAGAGCCTGAAATCAAAATACCATCTCAAAAAAGCAAAAAGTCTGCTAAAATAATTTTTTTCTTGTTATATAGTTAATAAAAAAATGATTTTTTTTCTTTAGTATCATTTTATTTAAAAAAATTCTGCTGCCTTTAAACATAAAAAGGTTCCCCACACATATATTCTTAATGTAATTGTCCCACTTACGATTATTGACTGTTAGACAGATCTCATAAAACTGCCATAACTATCTCGACCGCGAACTGTCAATGTCTCTAACCAAATCTCAATTTTCCCTTTTTTTTTAAAAAATTTGAATAATTTTTATTTAAATTGAATTTAATCAATTCTCCAATATTAGATATGATGATCAGATTTTCGTTAAAAGCATTGGAGTTATGTTTTTCAAGATTGATTTTCTTAACCTTTTGTTTTCTCTATAATTTTATATTTCCCCAATTATAATTACAAATGTCTTTAATTCAGAAGATATTTGATCCACACACACATTGCTCAAGAGAAATGTTTTTTCTTGAAATAAATACAGTCTTATTTTTATTAAATATAAATTTTAAGAACTGGTCTATAAGAGTAAACTGACATTTGGTGACAGTTATAAAATTAACTGTCTCATCGTCATGTCAATCAAAAACGTTCACCGTTGAAATGAATGGTTTCACCTTATGTGCTAGCGGTGATAGTGTCAGATTAAGTGCAATATCAAACCAAACATTGCTAATAAACACCAAAATAAAAAGTCACATGGAAGGAGGGATGAAAAATGTTACATAAAAAAATAATAATTGATCTTGCCATTATATTTTCTTTATTGTGAAATAAATTATATTTGATAAGAAAGAGTTTTTTTGAAATAATGTCATCTGAGGAAGCACAGAGTGTACGGTTGAAATTGTTCTTCAAACAAATGATGGTGAAATAACTTCTTAAAAAGAACTGAGCATTCAAAGTATCATGAGAAAATTTCGTTCTTCTTTTTGAAAGAAACATACAAGCAATTGAAAATGCTCTTTCTGATTCAGTGCTTGTTGGCCTTATTGTCAATAAAGCAGAGTATAATTGTTCAAGTCTTTCTGTGCGTTTCCTTCCTGCTTCATAGATCTTGAATTCAATACTAATTTATTGTAATATGATTTAGATTCCTAAATATGCGATCTTTATTAAATTTACACCTGCGAGATTTTTTACACACAATTATATTATACTGATTGTGATGAAAAATGGTACAATATACAATTATGTTGTTTTAATTTTTTTTTATGAAAATGGAAATAATTATACTTTCATTCAAAGTATATAAATAGATTTTATTAATACTAAAGTCAATACTGAATTATTTTTCCTTTATCGATAAATTATTTTATTTATCCAATTTAAGATTTCAACAATTTAAGGCTATTCTCAAAAATAAAATAAAATTATTGCTTAAAATATAAATTCAAGAAATATTCTATTTCGAATGAAAATTTATAAAAAAAAAACGATCAAGTTGAAAAAAATTAACATTTGGTAAAGATATAATTTCACACTTCTCCAACGCCATATGAATTCAAAATCTTTGTCTGATTGACATTTCAAAACAATAATATTTTTTAAATAATTATAACGAGTTTTTATAATTCTAACGATAACGAAGTGCCCTTTCAAAAAAAGTTAGGGGTACCGTGGGGTGTTTTCATCGAGAAGGCACAATTGCGCCGCTTGTATAAAACTATGAGGAAAGTAGGCTTGATAAGAGATCGAACCCAAGATCCTGAGTTATCGAAACCCAGTATCTAACCAACGTTACTTGCGCCCCTTCAAAAAAGTGTAACGAAAACGAATTTACTTTTAGGTCTACCGATCCCAAGCCTTTTTTTACATTTTTAGCTTACAATGGTTTCCATAATTAAAAAATTCATTTTGAACTTTGATAAAAAGACAAGATATGAATGAAGCTTGACCATTTGAGAACCAGAACCTTGAAGACTAATCGTCCTTCTTTTTCAATCAATTTTTATTTCTTAGTACTCCCGCGTCACACTATTCCTCAAAGAGTTAAGCTAAAAAGTGTTGTCGCTTCTTAGAAGCCTGCGTATCCTAAAAACACTTTTGTATATGATTTTTGCTATGCCCTTTTGAAATATGCTGGCTTCCCTTGCAGCAGCTTTGATTTAAAACTCACCAGATTGATTTTTTGAAATGGCTTTTGTGTGTTTCCAGCATAAGTATGTAATCATAATAATACACAGTAGATTCAATATAATGCGGGAGGCGTCTTGGCTCGAGTTTTTATGGTCAATATATCGAAAATTTCTCTCATTTTGCTTCATAACACTTCTAGGTGTTTTGCGGGGATGAGATAAAATAAACGTTGATAAAACATTCAGGCTGAAATTATAACATGTGTTCGAGCAGATTCGTGTATATCAATAGACTTTAATAATTCTGCAATCAAATGGAATATAAGCAAGCATTGTAATTAGCCGGTTAAGAGCGGTCTTTCTCGATCGTACTAACATTTATTAAGACTAGACTGAACGCAGCCGTTGCGATAGAGGACTGAAAAGAACGAACCAGTGAACAGGCCTAAAGAGGTGTTCCCTATAAAGAGGCGGCATCGATTTAACCCTTTCACGCACAATGGGACACCAGTGCCCATAGAATAAAATCGTCTATTACCGTTGTCAAATGTCCCACTTCTGGAACATCAGAAAAAGTGAAATTTCAACGACGATTACCTTTGATTTTTTTCTATAAATCTCATTTTTAAATAATTTGCTTTAAATGTTACATAAAAAAAAATTTTAGAAAGTTTTTTTTAAATTCCGTTTTAAAATGATAATTTAGGAACAAAATCATACCAACACAAAAATAAAGATAACAAACTTATTTAACTTTTTTTTATTTAGATTACTTTATTATTTTTAATATTGGAAAAAACATTTTAGAGCCTCTTTATTTGAATGTTCCAGAAGTGGAACATTGGTAACCTACATTGCTAGAAATTCATTTTATTATAAAGTGCATTTTTCAATGATATAGGAAAACATGTTTGATGAAGTCTTTTATCACAGAAGTTACACCTTTTCTTTGTATTTTTTTTTGACAAATAGCACACCTTCCCGGTGTAGACTCCACCAAGTCTAATTCCTTTAGAATCTGATATCTTTAGGAACACTTTTGGTACTTGACGTATTTCTTTGGATTTTTTCAAACCAATCAAATGCAGTACACTATCTTTCCTAAAATCTAAGTGTGTTACTTATTTCAAAGGGTCAAGTTCACATAACAATAACCAAGCAGAAACATCACTAATCCATTACTAAACAAGTTCCACCACCCTTTTTTGCTAGTGTGGTCTAGCTTGATAAAATCGTGTTCAAAATGTCCAACACCTATGACTTCGTTGAAATTCTTAATGATGTTCGGAAACTTTACAATACCGTGAAGTTTTACTCAAAGGAAGATGGGAACAAAAATTGAAAGCAATATTTACGATGGAATTGTTTTTCGAACATAAACTTTTCCATCGCATCTGTATTCGAGTTCTTCTTTTTTTTAACATTAGAGCATTTATTGATACTATTAACAAGGACCGTCCCAACATTTTAAAAGCTAACAAAGAAAATAACGAATAGGAAAAAAATTGTCCTTGATCTCATGGCATTACCGATGAATTACGACTCGGTTACAGTGAATTAGCCAACCTTATTGACCGGTTAATAATCGCTTAATTTTTGATTGAAATGTCAGCCGAAGGATAGCTCAAAACTATTCAAGAATGAGATCCTCTAAGCTACGACTAATCTTTCTGCCAACATCAAAATGTATTTGAGAAAAGAGAGATGGAGTAGAGAAAATTTAAAAACTATATTATTTATAATTACCGTAAACACTCGCGTTTAATCAGCACTTTTTTTTACTAGAATTAATCCGCGAAAAAAAAGAGGGCGAGTTATCTACGTAAACAGAATTTAACCCGAGAAATACAAGTGTGTTAACATTAGGCAAAACGAATATAATATGCCACCAGCATATAGATTCATCCCTTGAAAACTATTTCTTCATTTTTTTAAAAACTTACCGTATCAACTGCGTAGACAAAATATAGTATTAAAAATTTAGAATGAAATATAAACAAAATAAAACAAATTTCTGAATATTTACCTTTTCAGTTTCTATGTTAAGATGGATTTTTTTAATTATATTTAAACTTTATGAAAGTTATTTGGCAATTTTAGTTCCTAAAAAACACAATAGTATATTCAATTAAAAAATATATTCAATGCGCGATGTTACAAGAAAGTTGGAAATTTTGGTCAGCAAACTGAGGATTGACGTTTATAAGATTGAGCCTTATGGTTATTTATTTTCTTATTTTTATCAAAAATATTTACAACATATTAATTTCAAAGTATCCAAATAAAAAAAACATGGTTACTATAAAATATTGGTTGATATAAAAATGTAAAACAAAATTTTCTTGATAGTTTTTGATATTCAAAAATTCATCGAATATTTTTTTCATATGTCTAAAATTTTATTATTATTTGTGTTTTACCAAAAAATTGTCAAAAATTTGATCAAAAGCAAGAGAAGGGCTTTTCATGCATAACGCTTGGAAATAAATCCTGAGATCTAAAAATTTTAAACAAGACATCGAAAAATTAAGAAACTTACAGGTAAATTTTCCAAAATTTTATAAATAAAAAAGTGTGTAACCAAAAGCGTATTGTAATCGTAGGTGTCGAAGAGCACAATCTTGTTCAATTCCAACCTAAATGTATCGTAAAAGAGCCACAGAATGGTTGTAAACCTTAGTTTTTGCCTTCGGATGTAACAGCTGGAACCATTCAAAATTCCATAATGGACAATGAGTTGGGGTGCGTGGCACACCATTTAGATTTCTGCTCTTGGCACGCAAACACTCACCAGAGGCATCAATCCACATATACATCACCAAACACTGTTTTACAATGCAATAATCTGTTAACTCATATAAATGGATTTTCAATCACATTCGAGAAGTTGTATTTCATGGCATGAAACAGGTATTTCATGGGTGAAAAATAGGATAAATTCTGGCAAGTCTTATGTCGGAGCTTAAATAAGCAGTTCAAGAGATAATTAAGTTCATTTCGGAAGAAGTCGTATCGTATCTAGGAAGGATTATTTTAACGTGCAAGATATTAGTTGATGTGGACATAATACATTAAAAGCTTTCCCTGTCAGTCTTGAATGTAGAGAGATGTGAAAAAATGGATATTAAAATAAAGTGTTCAGCATAACAGTCTTTTATTAAAAATATGAGATAAATAGCTCCTATTTTACATAAACAAAGTATACAACGAATGATGAAGAGGCAGTCGTCATTATTCAGACGGTAGATTAGGCGTAGAAGGCTGCTTGAAATAATTTGAAAAGGGAAGAGGCGGTAATGAAGATGTTGGTGGCATTTCGGATTGTGGACTCACTGAAAGAGAAAAGTTTAGGGGTAAAATAGAGGATTACGAGTAAAAATTTTGGTACTTGGCTTGAATTGTTCTGCTGAAAATCGATTGAGCATTATTGCACTGCCCTCAATTACCGCAAGGATAAGTCCACCTAAATTATTAATAATTAAGAGATATATTTAACTTAATTTATAATTTAAAGATAAATCTAATAATTTTCCAATATATAACAGGCATAATAATACTGAAAGTCTTCAATTTCTTACTTAGTATTCTATGAGGACCACGTGATTCAATGCTGTTAATTTATATACAAAAAATATTGGTAAGGTACTCCCCGTTTCACGACGGTAATTCGGACCAACGACGCCGTCGTTAAGCGAAATTGTCGTTAAACGAATGTGTATTAACTGTACTCAATGTACATCAATATCTTTATTTTCGTTTGTAAAATAAAAAGGTAAAACAAAAGAAACGCGAATGACAAAATATTGTTTTATTAACAAAAGGTTTATGAAACAGATGCAAAATAAAATTTAATTATAAACAGATTGCAAAATAAAATTTTAATTATCATGACCAAAACCTTCAAATATGGATTCGTCTTCATCACCTGATTCAAAGAGGCTACAAGGATCATCAGGGTTTTCGTCGTCCGACACTATAACAGCTGATGTTCCGGGTACGGGAGAGGCTACTTGGAGTTTTTCGTATAAATCTCAATATAGAGGACTGTTGTTTGCTTTTTTTTCTTATCATAAATTTCACGATAACACCTGAGTCCCTCGTTCATATATCTTTTAAATTTTGAATAACGTTCTGTGTTGGGGTCTATAGCCTCAAATAGAGAAAACACTTCATTCATTTTAGCAAAAGCTTGTGCCAAATCTTTAACAGTAAACTTCTTCTCCATGGGTACTACGTCATCTGTTTCTTCGATCTCTTCTCTATTTTCCCGCTCCTGTAACTCTATTAATTCTTCATCAGTCAACTCATTTTCGACAAAGTTTACTACACTCTCCACATCTTGAGCTTCCACTTCCAATTGCAAATCGCGAGCATAATTAACAGTTAACCGATTTATCCTTTCTAAGTTTTCATCTCGATCAAATCCTTTAAATTTATCAACAAATCTTTTTAAACACTTTTTTCATATTCCTTTCACACATTTTTCTGTCACTTCCTGCCAAGATGCGTCGATGTTCTTGATACGATGCAGGAGATTGTAATTTTTCCAAAAATCACGAAGACCCATTGCACCATTCTCTGTTGCAGCTACGGCCTTTGCAAAAGAATTACGCAGGTCCCTTCCTAGCAGGTTTTTGAAGGGAATATTTTTTTCCAGGCAATATTGTCTGGCTTCTGGTCCGAAGCAGTTCGAAAACCAGTCCTCGAATAATGCTTGGGTCATCCATGCCCTTTTACGTGATCGATAATAAAGTGGCAGCAAGTGCTTGCTTACATTCTTTAAAGCCCTTGGATTTTCGGGCCGGTATATAAAAAGAGTTTTAATTTATGCCCCGCAACATTTCCCCCTAAAAGCAACGTCAAACGATCCTTGTATGCTTTATACCCTGGCATAGCTGCAGCCTCTCTGTGCAAATATGTCCTTTCTGGCATCTTTTTCCAGTATAATCCAGTCTCGTCAACGTTGAAAATTTGTTCCGGTAAATAGCCTCCCTCCTCTATAATTTTGTCTAAAACATTAATGTATACCTCTGTATCCGCACTTGCTATTTCACCAGAAACAGGACGATTGTGCAAATTGAATCGCCGACGAAATCGATGGAACCATCCATGGCTTGCAGTGAATGTTTCTTGACATCCTTCCTCACGTGACTTGAGAGTCTCGAAAATGCTGCGCGCTTCAGCTTGAATTAAAAGTAGGCTAACTGGAATTCTCTTACTTATTTGATCACCAATCCAAAGGGACAACAATTTCTCCATTTCATGAACTAGGCCTTTTCTCTGCCTTGTTAAGCATTAGCGATAGCTTGCGCTTTCTTTCCGCTTTCATATTGATTAATGATCGAAATTTTTATATCTATATCTATTGCTTTTTCTGCTTCTTTGCGGATAATCCTCCAGGAGTGTATTTGTACGTTTTGGAGACATTGTAGCATAAACCAAAATAGACAACAAGTATCGCGATGGGATGCAAGGTAAAAACTAACGTGGCAAGAAACGTTTACCTTAAAATTCAAAATTACAATGAAGATTGTTAATATGAAAATTCAAATTACCACGACATTTATATGGATAAAACCTAATGGCCATTAACTTAAATATATTAAGTATATTAAGCTAGTTACAGCAGAGACAGATGCTGGCAGTGTTACCATACGTACGATATATATCGTACATGTGCGATAATTTCATATCATGAGATAGATAGTTCATATTCTTAGGTTTAGCATTTTGAGCCTCTCCTTTCCAAGGACGAATATCATCTCGCGTCATAGCTCCGAAAAAAAATATGATAAACGAATACTGGGTCAGTCGGAAGGCCCGTCGTTATTCCGAGTATGTCGTTAAACGGGGAGTACCTGTAGTTTTATCCTTTCTCATCTGCTCAGATAGAGTCTGTCGGCGTGTGGTCTTAAATTATTATTTCTTTCTCCCAGGAACTGATATTTATTTTAAAGCAAAAATATATTTTGCAGATTCTGATGCTTTTTACACAAATCGGAGCATTCAATATTAATAAATTTGTTAAACTTTAATTTTAATTTTTAAGACCGATTTTTTACCCCTTTGATGCAGGGTAAACCCATGAAATAAAAATCTTCAGGTTTAGCATTTTTATATTTTTTTCAAAAAGAAAAGCAGGCGACTAATTTTCGAAAATCAATGCCTGAAAGGGCTAAGGCAAACGTTTTTAAGACTAATCCTCTGCTTTCTTTTTGAATGGAATTATATTTAACCCATTAAGTACCAAGAAATCAGACGATATTTTAAAAAAAAACGCAGACGATTTATATTCAAAGTCATTGAAAAAAGCAGACGAAGATGAAATTACTTATGTTCCCAAATGAGAACATTGGGGCTTAATGGGTTAAAGCGGATATTTTTATTTCTTGGGACACTGGTCCTTAAAGGGTTAAAGCAGACCATTTTCATTCATTGGAGACCAATGTCTAATTTTGCCATAAGAGGGTAGATAAAAAAATACAGATAAATCTATAATCCATATTTAAATTGGTAGTCGCAACACAAGGCTAATAATAGAGCATACCAAAAATAGCAGCCCCAAACATTGCGGCAGGGCCATTTCTGGCGGTCAGTAAAGCGCTAGCCAAAGCTCCACTACTGATTGAATTCCAGGGATCTTCTTTCTTCCTTATGTGTGTGATGGTGCAATCGCAACAAGAAAAGCACGCTCCCCAAGCAGCAAAAGAACCTGCACACATGAAAACGAAACTTAACGTCATGTTGCGTAAATGTGAATGCTAAACATTACCTCCAATGATCGGTGCTCTTTCGCTAATGGCATGCATACTTCCAATAAAGCGGCGGTGAAAGCCCTAAATGCAAAAATTAATGCTAAGATAATTTTATTAAACTTTAAATCATTGTCTCTGATACCGCTACCTTATTGCTCTTCGTTCCTAATGCAAGAACTACAAAAGAACAAAACTTATTTTCCTTTTTTGCTCCCAAAATTTGGAATGTCCTACCGATTGAAATGAGGTGAAGCGAATACATCCATTTTTAAAAACATACTTTTTTAATATGATGAATTCACCTCTATCATGAAATAAAAATTAACAAATTTTGCGTTACTGTACAGTCTTCGATAAGCAGTAGTGACGCGTTTATAAATAATAAATCTTATAAAGAGATGCAGCAAATTTTTTTTACAATGAACAAGTTTCTTCTGAAGCTTATTTACTAAATCTGGCACTTCAAGGTTTGACAGCTGTCAAAAAACAGTTAATTTCTTTTCTACAGTATAATTACTTTGTACCTTTTTACAGCCTCAACAAGCCGGTAAAAAATTTTAAAAATTATATTGGAAATAAGTGTCTGTATAGAGGCAGGTGTGTTACATAAAATCAATTCTTAGGATCTGATCAAAGACTTCACAGTTAAAAAATCAGAAGGAATCTTTTCAAACGTAAATGAAAGTAAGCAAAAAACATTCTCTTCTTTTTTAATGTTAGTTTTCTTTAATTTTGATGAATAAAATTTTGTGTGGTCCATTATTTTAATTACTTAATACGGAGCACGAAAGTCTTAAGTGCTTAGGGCCTCTAAGAGGTTTAATCCAGGCCTGGGTGAACCACATAATGCCATAGATTATTATCTGTGATTTTAAAAACGAAGGGATTCCATCCTTCCATTTCAAAACAAAATTGAAAATGGTGAAAAAACTTGCATAGAGTAAAAGAAAGCATGATTAAAATACTGAAGGAGCATTTCGGAAACCTTTTATGCCTTGAAACAAACTTCCTCCTATGGCACCGATGGAAAATGCACTTCCACAATCATCAACAATGCGCCACGGGCTAAAATCGGTTTCAATAATGTTTTAAAATGAAAAATATATAAAGTTAAAAATAAGGATTAAGCATAAACCGCAATTCGTATAACGGATAAGGACAACTCCAGAATTTTTCCAGGATGTACTCTGTTTAAAATTCAGCAAAAATGTTTTTCAGATTGAATTTATTACATAAAAAGATTTTCTAGACTCCAACTATTAGGGTTGGGTTGCCAGAGGTAAAATATCCGAAGTCTTGTACTTTAGAAAATCCCACTGCAAGGATTCAAAAACTTAATAAAGTCAACACCAACTCTTCGCTTCCGACTTCGACTAAATGAAGGACACTGCATATGCTTACAAAAATAAAACTATTTTTTCCTTTATTTAAAATACTTAAAAAATTATTTTTTAATACATAAAAAAACAGACTCCGTCTCCTTAATTCCACTGGTTAGAACCTTCAAGAGAGGATTGAAGCGCTTTGCTTCGACACGACTGCGACTAACACCAGTCGCAAAGGCGGTGTTTGTTTGCGCCTGCAGCAGATCCTTAGACGTGTCTCTTGAGTCTAGCTTGTAGACATCATGTTTTGGAGCTTCTACTAAAAGCGGTCTTTTCTTCATTGGTTCCAAAGGTGTCACGTCCCTTATACCACACTTTTTCAACAATTCAAAGAGTTTTGGCCTTCTGAGGATAAAACAAACGATCAAACAGCCGAAGATGCAATTCGAGTTACAACGTGGGCTACCGATGTCCTCAATTTTTGCCAAAGTCAGCTGAAATTGTTCGTCGCAAACATGAAGGCAACTGACGGATCCGAAGAGAATTCTCCCCGTCCTAGGGCTCTTCCTAATGGAATAAAAGACAAGACAGTGACCTCCTTTGTAACTAAAAAATACCAAGAAATTCTTTGAACTCATGAATATCAACACACGTTTTTTTTTCACGAGATCCGGTAAAATTGAAGGATAACCCTTCTTATCAAGCGGGACTCCAACGAGTAGAGAGACTGGTTGTGACCAACGATACAGCGAAGCGTGGAGTGGTTCTGGAATTCACAAAGAGTGGGCGGACCAAGGCAGAAGACCGACTTCAGCTTCTTCTTCATGTAGTCGAAGCCCACCGAAAAGAATTCTCAAGTCGGACCAAATCCTGCCTTATGAAAAAGATGAAATGAATTGCGCGACATTATACCATTGACCGATGCTCTTCAAATTTTTTATATTTGATTTTTTATTAAAAAAGAACAAAATAAAAGGTCGCTTACAATTATCAGTTGATTAAAATTTTTCCCCTATAATTGAGAAACACCCTAGTATATATGTATAAAAAACTTTTTATAAGAATAATCGGTTTGACTGATTTTCATTAAAAAAAAAGATCAGTAAACACACCGTACTTGAAAATGGGTATATATGAGTAAAAAACTTTATATAATTATTTGGATAAAATATTTCTTTTGAGATAAATCAATTTTTTGAAAGGTTTGATTGATTTTCATTAAAAATGAATATCACCACTAAATTCAACATGCTTAAAAATGGGTTAATATATGTAAAAAACTTTATATAATTACTTATATAAAAAGTTTCTTTTTAAAAATAAATTTTTTGAAAATGGGTATAATGTGTAAAAAACAGACTTAGTATCACAAACACACTAGGATAGCCATGATGAAATTAGTCAAGATACTTATACTTTTAATATGAGCATTCAAGCAATCAATTAGTCATTTTGATTGATTTATATTAATTTTGTTTTTTTCTACACGATTGTATATACCTACAAAGATGAAATGGTCATTTTGACATTTTACAATGTGATTAATACTTATCTTTTTTTGCTATTATCCATACACCAATCTATATCATCTATATTCTATACCCATCAGAAAGAGTAGCTGTTAAAAATGCTTTGTTGTTTTTTCAAAGTATTGAAGAGTAGAATTCTATATCAGAATTTTTTCAAATAAAAGTGATGGAGAAAACGACAATGATTTTTAAAGTTTCGATCGTTTTATTGCTTTGATGGGTAGAGATGGGACAATCTGGTCTGCGTCACCATATTTCAACCTGCAAGGAAGATTACAACAACAAAAGATTTTCAAAGTTAAAAAGGTTTCTGCTTTTCGTTCTTTTATATCTGAAAATATGATTCGTCACATTCAAGAATGTACAAATTTAGAAACAGTAAAATCCGAGAAAGAATGGAATCTTGACCTGCATAAAATAGATAAATTCATAGCTTTGACTTTGTTACGTGGTGTTATTGGAGGTAAAAATTTTCCTATTAAATTTTTTTAGTCAAAAAAATGGGGAGTTCAGCATTTCAAGCAAACAATGTCATAAGATTGCTTTGAAAAAATTATGAGATTTTTAAGATTTGATATAAAAAGTGAGAGAAAAGAAAGGCTTCAAAAGGATAAGTTTGCTCTCTTCTCCAACATATGGAACATATTTATAGAAAATTGTATCAAGTCTTACGTGCCTGATTGTAACCTTACTATTAACGAGCAGCTTTTCCCAAACAAAGCAAGATGTCCCTTTACTCATTATTTAACGAATAAACAGGACAAATTTGGCATAAAATTTTGGTTGTTTGTGGAAGTAAATTCAAAATACATGTACAAAGGCTTCCCATATCTAGGAAAAAACGAAAACCGCAATCATATAAAGCTTGGTTGTTGTTAACAAATTGTTAGAGCAAAGTCAACTTTATAACAAAGGTTATAAAAATATAGCAAATTTTACTAAACTAGAACTCAAATTTGAAAAATATAAATTTAAGCTTTAACAAAAATTTTAAGTTATTTTTATCTTATTTTGGGTAATAGTTTAATAAAAAGCAAAAATTAACTTTTTATCATAAAACTTAGAGTATCATGATAATATATCAAAAAATTATAAGTTTATTATAAGAAAGTAACTAGATTAAGAACTAAAACGATTAAGGAGCCTCATCCGTCTAGGACACTTTTTAGCATACATAAAAATAATGGTGTCAATATACAATCGAATGTCTTTGTGAACAAAAAGAAGAATGAGAGCATTAAAACGATCCTCATTCATTGAACTGCAATGTGAATTGCTGTGGTAAAACTTGATGTGTTTAAACAAAAATAGGATAATATAAAAGTAATAGGTGTCACACTTAACTACGATTGAAACATAAAAATTTTTTAGAGCTTCTCACTAAAAATTGAATCAAAAAAACGAGATGCAGAAATCATCATATTTGAGTTATAAGAAAAGAATTAGATCAAGAAAAATTTTCAAGCAAATGGCAATGCAATTTTAGGGGGGCGTACGCCGGTTCCGGTCCCTTTAAATCCGGCAGTGTATTAGACATTTAACTTCACAATAATCAAAACAATAGAACAAGACGTAACAATTTCATTATTATATGTGTATTAATATTTTGTTTAATTAAAATTTATAAAATTCTGAATGATTTAGAGCAAAATTATACCCATTTATAAATAGTTTTTTAAAATAAAATTTTATGATCCATTATGATCTTTTTATATTTTTAGCAAAAAAAATTTTTTTTATTCATTCTAATTATAAAATAAAATTTTTTTTAATTAAAGTTTAAAAATACAATAGCATCTAAAAAGTAAGAAATGGTTTTAAAATTTTACCAAGGCTCCTTGTCAAATGACATTTTTATAGTGACTAGAGTGAACAAGGCGCAAAAGCAAAAATTAAAATTTTCAAAAAATAAAATGTAAAATTTTACATTTATTTATTCTTTCACTATATAGAGTGAAACAATGTAAATTTTGAGATACTACTATGCCTACTAGGGGCGTGAGTAGGGTTGTTTAGATGCTAGCTTCAATAACTCAAGGGCACCCCCTGATACCTTTACATTTATGCTAGTTTTATTTTTTCTAAGATATTATAATTTCCCCCTCTGCTCAAAATAGGGATAATCTGGTATTTTTAGAAGTTCTAAATTAAATATTATTATAGATTAATATAAATAATAATTAATTAAATATCAGAGCAGAGTATGTAGAGTAAATACAAAGTAAAACTTTTTTAATTTTTAGTTTGATTTGAGTGTTATTTTTTATGGATATTACAATTTCTTTCTTTTTATTGATTATCTCCTGAAGATTAAAAATCTAGATTGATAGAAAGAAGGAAAATTTTAAGCAACCGTTATAAAAGTTCTTAATATATAGGAAAAGATTTTATGATATGTGTTGGAGTTAAGATCTCAAAACCTCGAACTAATTTTTAATTTAGATTGTTGATAGATTTTAACTATAATTATATGATTGGGGAAAATATATAGAAGAAGTTTCGAGATAAAAATAAAGAGGCATATTTGTTTGTAATAACAAACATTTTTTTCTTCATATATCCACTCATCAACTCTTCTACATCCAGATATGCTTCCTTTGATTGAAGAATGGAATTTAACTATCAAATGATGTTTTATGACGGGGGTTTAACTTGAAATTTTTGTTTTTTTTTTTTTTTTTCTGGGTTTTTTGAATCTATCATCCTTTCATGCTTCTTATTTCAACTCATTTATACTTCTCCGCTGAACGGATGAGGGTTTTTTAAAAAAAACGATTGTACAAAATTTATTGACCCATATCCCTTCAAAATATGACTTTATCTAAAATTACTGGCTGCATATTTTTATATCAAAATTACTAGCGGCATATTTTGAAACCATTTTAATAGTAGTTTAATTACGATCTCATCCAAAAAAATTGTCAATTAAAATTAAAAGTTAATATTTTTCAAAAAAAATTTTAATGTTATCTTTAGTTAATCTAAGTTATAACTTGGTGTCGTCTATATTTGATACTCCCTTGAAAATTTATAATGATATATAGTTTTGAACGCCTAACACTTTTATATATCAATAAACATGGATACTTTTAAGAAAATATCTATGAAAATTTTGATTGATGATAAATATTTGATGAAAGCATTGATTCAAATTTTGCATAAAATGTATGCTTCTATACCAAATGGACAATCGTGGTTTCTTTTTGGACTTATATATTTAGATTCTAAAAATATCAGAAAGTATCACTCAAATTTACGGTTTACGTTTGAAAATTTTAAAGAATATATATAATTTTGGACTAAAAGCACCATGCAGATTTTATTTTTCGATTCACTTTTGAGAAATTTCTTAGATCTTTCTTTTTTATTTTGTTCTGCTTCTTCAAGAAATAATATCGTCAATTTTTAAATGTAACATTTTTGGGGTAAATAGAAAAACTTTGGATATGACTTTTTAATTAATAAAATAAAGTTATATTACATATATCGGGAACTCTAGAAACAAATCTAATGGATGGTTTAAAGTGGACTAATTAAGCGGATTATATCATCTAAAATCTAAAACTTCGGAAATTAAATAAGTATGGTTGATTTACAATAAAAATGCATTTTGTTTAATATTTAAATAATAACCTTGGAGAAAATTTTGACGCAGCAAAATTGATTGTCACTTTCAGATATTTTGACACACTAAATGCGAAAACTGAGTAACAAAATAAAGTCACAATGATTGATTTGTATAAAAATTCATGATTAGTATCAATTTTCAGACATAAACAGCACATTTGATTGACACTTTCAGAGAATTTCACAAACAAATTGCGAAAACTGAATCGAAAAATAAAAGCAGCATGGTTGATTAAGTATAAAAAATTAATTTTATTTAAAATTTGAAAAGTATTCTGGGTTCCAATATATAATAACATTTCAAGAGTTTATCTAATGTAAACACAAAGTTATATTATAGAGATTATAATATAAAATTTTGTTTAACAAAATTTAGATTTGATTTTGATTGATAATATTTAACATGGGAGGGTCAATTTTTATATGTTTGAAGCATATAATTGGACAAATTTATATTTTTGGCGATGTTCCTGATAGAGAAAGGGCAGGGGTGATGAAAAAATTTGAGGGCAATTTGAAAATAAATTACGAAAGTTAGAGATCATTAATGAGTTAAGAAAGTAACTGATAGGGTATCATCGAAAAAAAATATCGGAGATTTCGTCAAACAAAAACCCAACAACGCGTACCAAACTTTTGTTGTTTCGGCCTTCATGTTAATTGGTGAAAAAATAAGCCAATAATATGTATGAAAATCGTGCTTTGAATGTTTTGATTAAAAGTGTATATATGTGAACATAAATTGAAGAAAATTAGCTAGGACCAAAAGTTGCAATGAAAAAAGTTGAAGAAATAAAAATATGTAAATTATTGAAATAGAATTTTTAAATATAATAAATGTTGGAGCAAAATCTAAAGTAAAAATCATTAAAAATGTATAACTTTGTTTAATTATAAGAATTTTTAATGAATATCAAGAATATTTTTTTCTATAAACGATAATATATTTTTTAGGAAAATAAAAAAAATCGCTTGGGGCTTGCTCATTAGTAGCGGAAGGTCCAAAATTTACAAATGTGCCAAAACCATAGCATGAAATGAGCATCATTTGATTGAATAGAATGAAATATTTTATTTATTAGAAAACTTTGATACATAACAAGTAAAATTATTTAATTACATGCATCAAGTACACAAAAAAAGAAATAGTTTCATTCAATCAAGATAGTTTCGATAGATTCTTTATTATTTTCGATACACACAATTCTTTCTCGTAACTTGTACTTTAGGGTATTGTTATTAGATTTAGGAATATGTTTTTTGGAGTTCATATGAGAAACAGCCGATCTTGTGTTTTTAGAAATTCGTGATACTCTTTTGTCATAATCATTTTTAATTTGTTTATCCACTTTCTCTGTTTCACACTTTGATTTATTAGTACTGGATGGAGAGGAGTCATTCACTACTTTTCCGCAGTTAGCATTAGATTCAGTTATTTTATCTTTTGAACTCGAGGATTTATTTTCAACGAAGTCTTCTTTTGATTCGTCAGATTTATCTGAATTTTTTATTTCCACTTCTTCGCACTTTATAGTATCATGTTTAGACGTCAGTAAAATTTTTGAGCTTTTTGTGAGAGAGCTAATCGGTTTCCGTTTCACATTTTTTGTACGTAATGAATCGACATCATCTTCATTACTTTTCTCATCATCGCTTGTAGCGAGCTTTTTTATTTTCATATTTTCGTTGTTCCATTCCGTTCTAGATCGAACTGTAATAGTATCAGATGAAGAGGTATCTTTCTTGACTTTTTTATCATCATCAGTTTTGGCGTCTCCAATTTCATGATTCAGTAAATTGTTATCATCGACAAAATTTTCTTCTTTGAGATTTGGCGATGTCTCCTCCTCATTAATGAAATTTTCTTCAACTTTATCAGTGCTAGCATGCTGATCATTTTTTCCTATATTAATCTTAAAAGCAAGAGAAACAGATTCTTCTATTTCTGTGAGTTTTTTATGAGTGGCAATAGGTTGCGCGCTTTTTATTTTTACAGCTATGGAATCAGCATCACCAAAAATGTTTTCTTCATCAGCATTTGTAAATTTTTCATCACTCTCAAAGTTCTTATAAACGTTATTAAGTTTTTCGGAAAAAATTCTTTCACTTTTATCAAGTTCTTCCCTCAATTCAGGATTTTGGATAGCGGGATCATCCAAGCGTACGTCTGTTAAGTGACAACCTAGGTCAGCTTGAAGTTCTAAAATACGCCTCTTTTTGAGTAAGCGATGTATATGCTTAAAGGAGGTGATAGCTATTTCATTAACTTCAAAAGGAGAAATATCTAAGCTGTGCTTTTCGGAAGCAAGAGCTATCAACTTATGTATCGTAGCATAATCGGGAAACTTTCTGCTTTTATTCAAGTATCTAAGGAGTAAAATAAAATAAAATTAACATAAAATATATTATATAAATTTGATCAATAAACCTTTCAATCTTTTTATTCACCTCAGGGTAAAAAGTTCGTGTGAACTTAATTTTTTTGAAGGTTAATCTATTAGACGGATTATTTTCTGTAATGTTTAGTTGAGTACACAAAGCATCCCAAACTTTTATAAAGTAACTCTGCAATTTATCTTCCACGATGTACATACTATTTTCGTCATTTAAATCTTCCAAAGTCAATTCACAGCTCTTCATTTTTTTAATCTTTTTGTCCAATTTTGCTAGTACAGCTTCCAATCGCTTTATCAGCCCTCCTTTACTCTCTTAAACAAAAGAAAAAAAAGATGAAAATAAATTAATAAATAAAAATAATCTTGATTAGTAAAAAAAATTATCCCCTCAATGATAAATTTCAGTTGTCCATTTTTCTTTTATATTTAACTAACACACATTATTTTTAGATTTGTTTAAAAAAATATTAGAAAGTAATATCATAATCTTAAAAAAATCAGATTGCTTCACGGAGAAAAAGATAAAAAAAAAAGAAAACAACAAACCCAAATTTATTTTATATAAACAACCTTTCAAAAGGTCAGACAATATCGACCTATGGAATTTGAGACTATATAAGGGTGTTGATAAAAACTCTTTAAATTTCTTCAACCTAGTATAGTTTTTCCATACTCAACCAAACAACAAGGTTATTTTTGATAAACGTTAAGCAATATAATTCTTGATCTAAACTGACAATATATTCCAAATTATTCGTTTGAGATTCCATGATCTGGTGTAGCAAATTTTTAACTAAATTTAGTTCATGAAAAAAATAATTTGGGTCATAAGCTCTGTTTTGTTTTATATTAAAAGTATGCATAAGGAATAAAAAAACCTTCTGACAGCATTATTTACTTTCAGATCAAGAGTGATTTTGCTTTAATTTGCTTTGGAAGGATACAAGATTTGAATGCAAAGAAGATAAAATTGAAAGGAGGGAGAAAAATAAGCTTTTCTTCCGGCAACTATATCCAGATTTTAATTCTATAAAAAAATTAAATGAAGACTGAAAATTATAGAGTGAATATTTGACAATGGTGTAAAAACTTTCTTTTCTTATACTGAAATTTAAGGTTTAAAAAATGGTTTGTTTCTCGGATATACACGGGTGAAAAATTTTAAGTGGGAGGGTGGGAACACATTTTTTAAATAAAATTGGAAGTAAGAAACTATTGGTATAATAAAAAATTAGAAACCATATTTAACCTGTTATCGACCGCAGTTGACTTTACAAAAAAAGTCGTCTGTGTTTATGCTTTTTAATACAAATCTCCTTTACATTAGATATCGTCTGCTTATTCTGGTCATTAACGATTATTAATAATAATATTAATGAATTTGTCGACTATATAATGGAAGAACCAAGTCTGTTTCCATAAGGATTACAGAGTCGGGCGAAAATCATCATCAAACTTCGCCTCCTAGTAACAAAAGTAAACTTTTGACTTCAATTCCAAACAGTTTTGTATATAAAGCATATTTTGCTCTTAATTCCATGATATATATTAAAAATTTGTCATTTGCTACGTGTTTGATTTGATATACCACGAATGGAGAGACGGGTTTTAAAGATCACCGTGCTAAATTTCTAATAACATCTATTTATAGTGGTATTACATCGAAGTCAGCGTTGTGTCCAATTCTAGATAATGATTGTAATTCTCTGAATTTTTTGATTTCTAAAATTCTGATTTTGATTCTCAAAATACGATGCTAACTTAGTTTTTGATTAGTACAAAAACTTTTGTATATATTTACAAGCGAGTTTAGATAGCTGTGGAAATAAGGACTGTTTTAGTTTCCTAGCCTACCGGTTCATATGTGCCTATACATGATTCACTGAAATATGCATATAGTTGTTTGTCATAGCTGTCAAACACTAAGAAGCAGTTCTTAGTAAAGGGTTTAGTAACCCTATTTGAATTTGCTTAGTGAATTTGCTTAGTTCCAAGTTGGACTTGCTTAGTGCCAATTTGAACTTGAAAAGGTATAGACTTCTGGATGTAAGAATGAAAAAATTCCTGCTCTACCCGTGATTTCTACTCTGTATGTGGATTGTCATCTAATTGTGTTGTCTCGATAGGGAAGGTACAGTGGAGCGTTTTGCATGAAACTCTGCTAGTTTTCCTGATGTATACCAGCGAAGTTTCCAGCGCTACAATTACTCAGAGAATCTGATTTTGATTTTGGAGTTTTTTAGAAATTTCTGTGATTCTGATTATAATCAGAATTGATCCTAACTCTAATCGAAGTATTTGAGTAAGCTTACATCACTAAGTTTCACTAAAAATAATTACACAACACATTTTTATAAGCATATCCATTTTCTAGATATGGACTCAAGTTACTTAGGTGGTTGCTTTGAATTCTTTTTTTTAAATTTATTAAATTATAAAAAATAATTATAATGAAATATAAATTTTATAAATTATAAAATTATTTAAGTATTTATTTTGAACCAGAACAAAACAATATTTATATGTTCTTTGGGGAAAAAATCCTTAATCACTACAAGCTTGGACACATGTTAAATGATTGGGGATAATAATAATTTAAATATACACTAATTAAGAAATGATTAAAGAACATATAAACATATCGTTTTGTTTTGGTTCAAAGTAAATATTTACATGTTTATAGGCATGAAGGATTTTCATACTACATATTTAATTTAATTATTAATTAAGGAACGTTCACAAACTGTTCGCTAAACTGGGGAGAGAGTGGATAACTAAAAGTTGACAAAACATTTGGCAAGAAATTGAAATGGATGTGGTTTTTTAAATGGGACTAAAAATATGGGAAAGATAAATGAGTTCCGATTTTACTCTGGGCTCATACACTCGAATAAAATCAATTTGAGGTTTGGATGATTCAAAAATGGGAACACGTGGAATTTTATTATGAAATTATCAGAGATATCATTGTAAAAAGAGGCAGTTAACAGGTGAAATTTTATAAAGGTTTGGCATAAACATAAACAAATTTTCTATTTGGCAATATGAAGAAATTAAAACAAAGTAGAGGGCGTCTACGAAAATCTGTAATTGATAGTGGTTTAACATAGTTAGACCTAATTAAAGAAATAAGGTATTTCAAATGTAATAGAACTATTTATTTATAGTATAATATTTCCTTATTCAGATGGAAAGAGAGAGTTAGTGTCAATGAAAAAGTTGAACAATACTAAAACTTATTGCAAAAAGCTAAGAAGTTATACCCACAGAAGTCCAAATTTGAAGTTCAGAAGAAATGCAATGTATAAGTGAGGTTGCATGAAATCCTTCAACAGCCACTATTAGCAAGTGGCTCAGGAGTTGAAGTAGAGAAAATGTAAATTAAAAGGAGGTTACTAGTTGGTGGTTCAACAAATGAATTTAAGGAGAACGCTCCGATGATACCACATGGAATATAAGTGAGATACAAACAAAACCAATTATGCAGACAAAAAAGAAACTAGGAAAGCTTGTTTTGAAATAAAATCTACTGTAACTTCTGTTATTGTTTCCATTCTATACAGCGATACAAAGGCACCTGTACATAATAAATTGAAACAAGAGATAACGCATCGATGAAAAATTAGCCAGTTATATCTAAATTGAACAGAAAACGTGTTTGAGTAAGTATTACAAAAAGTGTGTGAATGAGTTACAGAAAGATATTGAAAAGAAAGATCTCAAAGAAATTGGCTGAACTGAAAGTCGTATGAAGAATACAAAAATATTGAAGCAGTTGATCAAGAACATTCAGAAGCCAAGAGGATATAGAGGTTCCAACATACATTAGGAGTGATTGGCACACACATAGCTGAAGAAACGGTAATAGGTCTATATCAAACAATTATAAAGATTGTTATGCTCGCATCAGGACCGAATGATACCAGAATTTTACAGATCTATTAAGTCTCCCGATGGCCTAAATGAAGCACTGCAACGGAGAAGCTACCATCTCAAGCTAACGATTGGTTGGTCATCTTGAAGAAATACCCGTGGACATTGTGTCGACTACCTCTTAGAGTTCGAAGACTCGCCCTTTGCCAATCATAGTACCAGCTGCAAATTTTGAAGTGCAATGATACAGGTTGTTGTCAGCTAGTCAGTACTGACTACAAGTTTTCTCCCAGCAGATAAATACTTCAAATGCTTGATACCAGTTACTCACAGGTAGCCAATAAAGGAAGAAAAGGTAAGGATATATTGATTTCTAGATCATGTGATTGAATAAAATCTACCTAAATAGTAATGGTATATATGGATATTGAATTAGGTTTATTACACTAATATTTAACATTAGAACATATTACGATTATAAATTCAGAAAGATCCAATTTGCATGAAATACATAACACTTGTGAAATTTTTCTTCTTCCACCAATTCAAATTGCTGTTAATATAGCAGGTCTATCTGTTGACACAAAAATGATCAAGAACATTTTTATTAGATCGAAAAGTATTTCAAAACCAAATGAACATGAAGATGAAGGAATGATTAAGATATATGTGGATTTTATCTTCAAGGTAATAGTGCACTCATTTATTAAATTTTTTCGATTAATGTAAAAACAAAATGATGTTAACTTAGGATGTAGGAATGAGTAATTTTGTCAAAAGTTGAAAGAATGGGAGATGAGCGTCAAAAAATCCAAATAAGCTCACCTCAAAACCCGATACATCGCAACATCATGGAATCCAGCAGATGAACCATCACGGGCAAAGATACTTGATTATAAATAGGAGATACACGACCGGTTCCCTCATTCCTTTCTTTTTGTACTTATCCACGCTCTATCTCGACATCCCAATCTCCCACCCATGAAGTCGCCGAATTCGTAATCCTTTTATTTTGCATGTGTTTTATATTTTTGTGATATTTTAATTGTAAAATTTTTTCTTTTGTAAATAAAATTTTGTAAGTTAAAAATTTGGTGCATCAAAAAAAATTTTTTTTTATATATTAGAAATAATCAAATTAACTCAAAATAAGTGTTATTTCTTGAGAAAGCGAGAAATAAAGCGATGTTTACAATTCAAAATATTTAGCAAGAGAATATGAGATTTGAGGTTTGCTGAATTTTTGAACAGTTTTGAAGCCTGAACACTAAACAACTCGATTGCATATAGCAAAAAAAAGTGTTATTTTATTAAATCTAAGAGTAGTCAAGCCTTTCTTATAAAATTAACAAAAAGCAGCAATGTTAAAACTATTTTCCTTTTATTTTAAAATTAAAAGATTAAATAAAGCTTAAATTAAAGATTACAAAATTTGATGAGTCAACATTTTTTAATTGTATTTAAAGAATATATAAAAATAAAAATAAAACATTTATATTATTTTATGTTCTTATGTTCTCTATGATAGTAAACTTAATATTTAATCTAAGAATATGTCGTCATCAAGATCCAAAATTTTCAAAAAAAAAATTTTTTCAATAACAAAATACTGCTTTTATAATGTTTAATCTGATGAAACTAAAGACTCTTAAGACAACTAAAATTTTCTTCAGATGAAATATTTTATTCTTGTTTATCAATCCTTGAATTTATCAATGGGAATATTCCTAACTGGCAATTTTTTAAATGGAAATTTTCACTCGGACAATTTTCCCCCTTGCAATTATCATACCGGCAATTTTCGGTACACGAAAATAACAAATAACTAGTTAAATCTTCAAAAAGGCATAATTACAGATAAAATAAAAACGCATGCAAAAAAATATTTAAAGAATTTTTTATTTTATTTATGTTTTGTCATCACGTAGGGCACTTAAAATTCAATAAAGTCAACTTTTGGAATTTAATAGCACTTTGAAACACTTAAATAGTATTATTTTATAAAGTTTGTGTAAAAGAGGTCCACGTATGTTAATAAAAGTCAATAAATTTAAAATTTTTGGTATTGCTTTTATATACTGAAGAGTTCGCAATGAAGCTAAACAATATTTTTCATTTAAATAATTATTTGACAGATCATTTTTAATTTAGATAAAAATGTTGAATCATCCATTCTGCCAAATAAATAAAATAATTGAAAAATGTAATTTTCCCATCTTACAATTAAAGATGCATTTGATTTATATAGAAATATCGAATTAGAAGATACTATATGTGGTATAAATAAGGAAGATATGAAAAAAAAGAAATATGCCTCTTCTCTACCACAAGCAACAGGCAAAGGAAACATATATTCTAGTGATTAAAAAGCTGTTGACTAAATTTCGTGCCTTTTCAAAAGAGAATACTTTAAAATATTACATGGTATCTTACGATAATAATATTAATAATAATTGACAAAAGTGATCATAAGATAATTTTTATGTGAATTTTTTTACAAATAAATTCAACTTATTGAATTCCTTTGGTCAATTTTTGAAGAATATATAGGTCAACTTTTGTTCTCTTTAGTCATCAGATAAGTGTTTTTACAATCATTTTCAAAACTTGCTACGTCTACATCAAAGCGTACGAAGATATATTAAGAGATACTTGAAAAAATTCAAGTTTATTTGGAATGACTGCCATATTTTTCTCCTTAGCCCAATCGCAAATATTTCTATTTTCTGTGCTTATGTTTAATGTATTTCATTAAATCATATTTTTAATTTAAGTTCTTATAAGATTTTGTAAGATTTGATTAAATGTGGTAAAGGGATGCAAAATTTGTGTACAAATCCTTGTCAAAGAAGAAATTGATACAAAAAGAAAAGGTGCGTTCCTACTTATATTCCACAATAATATAGTTACTAACTTAATACCTTTCTGAACATCATTGTCTATTTATTTGCGATTCCTGATATATTCAATTTATCTGATCTTTCTTCGATCAAGAATACCATAATTTTGATGAATTTTTTTTCCTTTCTAAAAATGATCATGTTGCGATTATTAAATGGGTTAAAAAAACTAAAATTAGTAAGGTTTATTCTTCTAATTAGTTAGTAATATCTACTGATTTTTTTCTAGCTGATCAAAAAAGTAACAAACAGGAAAATCCTGTAATCATTTGACATCATTCAATCAATTTGTATATATGGAATATTTGTCTTAAAATTAAACTGATAAAAATTGATATTTTGTTAACAAATCAATAAAATGTAAGAACTAATTCATCAAAAAAGAATAAATATGGGAAATTTTTTGGATATTATCATATTATTGTTAATTGGTTACTTATTGTTATTCGTCAAAAATACTTTTCAACAAATTGTTTTTAAGCAATTTTTGCTCTAGAAATATATCCTTTGAGAAAATGTATTTTTCTACGCGATTCATGGAGAGCCGCATTTTTAGTAGTTGTTTTGTGACAAAAATAGACTATACAGATAGCACTATTATTTCTTCTAAAACCAAAATAAATTGCATATTTTGGATCAGCTTTGATACCGAATATTATCAACTTTTCACATTTTAATACATCTGTAAAAATTTACAAATTAAATTTATAAACGCTCTTGTCCAAATTTTTACAGATGAATCACTAAGGTTTAACAATGCTTATGTTGAACGAACTTACAAAATTAGTAAAATAATAGTTACATATATACTAAAAAAATTTGTTATGCCTCTTCTCCAAAAATCTACTAATTAATTAGTTAAGTTTGCTGGTTTGAAAGTGTAACCTACCAGTAAAATTAGTAAAAACATAAGCCTTTTATTTATTAATTGGAGTTTTGACTTCTGCTAAATAAATCATTAAAAAAATAAGTCTACATAAGCCAGGGATTAGCAAACTTTTTTACCCGTCCACCCCTTCATAGAACATTTGTTTCACATCGACCCCTACCCCACATAGAAAGGTTTCATAAAAACATAAACAATGTCCAACAATTAAGAGAAAAAAATACAAACAAAAAATGTTTCATATATCCTATTCTATACAATGTCCTAAGCTATGTTTTAAAAGAAAAAGAAATTTATTACTACTATAAAGTAAAAAAAGCATAGCACAATTTTGTAAGCTTGTCTATCTTATTGACCTCAAAAGATCTATTATCGTCCCCCAGGCTTAAATAAACCTCGATGATAAAAAAAATGATTAAGATAACTAGAAAGTAATAGTAACCGTAACATAAAATCAACATTCATCTCACAGAACATTTTTAATATGGCTAAATCTTGTTATAAAAATGATTAACATATTTTATTTAAGTAAAAAATGGAGCATGATTTTTTTTATATAAGTTGGAAGTGTCGTGTATTTTTTAAACGAAAAAATGGGTGTGGAGAAAAACAGAGTTTTGATGCATACAATTATCTAGCAATACTTTATTTACAAAATAAAATCTTCAATTTGTGTTTTTATATTTAACATATGTATGGGTTCGCTAAGCTGACACTATTCGCATAACAGATTTTTCACACATAATGTGTGAATCGGGTTCAATTTCACAGCTGGCTCACACTCATCAGTGATGACTATAGGCAACAAAAGTTGACCTTTAAATCCTTCAAAAATTGATCTAACGACTTCAAAAAGTTGACTTTATTTACAAAAAAATTGACCTAAAAATAATTCTATAATCACTTTTCTTAATTATATAGTAATATAATTATTGTAAGATACCATGTAATATTATAAAGTATTCTTTTTTGAAAAGGCACTATCTTTGGATAAAAGCAAGACAAATCTCACTGTTTCCTGTGCTAGAGAAGATATATGATTAGATATACCTTTTTTTTCATAGGTTTATGATTTCCTTTTTATTATTTTATTTTTCCATGCAGTTTCTCATACCACATACATCATCTTTAAATTCGATATTTCTATATAAACCAAATGGATCTTTCATTGTAAGATTCGAAGAATAACTTTTTCAATTATTTTATTTATATGTGAGAATGGAGGAGTCACAATTTTTTATTTATATTAAAAATGATCTGTTAAATAATTATAAAAAGAAATAGTATATTTTTTAGCTTAACAGTTGAAGGTCAGGGGTTCGATCCCCAAGGCTCCCAATGCTAAAAAAACAAATTCACAAAAACTGTGATTAATCATCTTAAATTTGTAAAAGCCTCATGCCAGCTTTCGAAATCCTTGCATTTTACAAGCTGTGTCAAATAAAACTACAACAACAACAACCTATTAATAAAAAGTTGAGTTTTATTGACCTAATAACTTGGACTTCTTTTACACAAATTTGATAAAATAAGAGAATTTACTTTTTTGTAGAATAAGTGCTATTAGAAATCAAATGTTGACTTTATTGACTATTAATTGCACTATAATTATCACGCTGTTCTGAGCTTCAAAGTGGTATATATTTGAATGCAAAAATTTTAGAGGAGTGTATTTGAGCTAAGCTAAAAGCATATCTAAAGCTGTTTCCAAAGACGCTTTGAGTAAGGGAATTGTCTCAAAGAAGGCCCAATTCATTAGATCGGTATTGGCAAATCTGCTACATTAATTATATCTTTGCTTTGATTTATGTAAGCTTTTGAATTGTTTTCTCAAATATTGCACTTTATAAGTGCGTATATTTTTTCCTTCTCAAAGAAGGTAGACTTGAACAGAAAGAGACAAAAGCTTACGCATAACCTATATAATCAGTGAAGCAAGAAACTTTTGAGCACATAAAAACAGTCAACACTCATTAAGGTTTTGTCGCGAGGAGTGACCTAGATTTTACTTGTTTGTTTTGATGCTGCTGCTGCACTCTTGCTTTCAGGTAAAGGACGTGTATGTCTTATTTTAACGTGGTTGTTGTCCTTTGTATTTCCAAAGAGTTTTAACGGCAGCGAATTCTACTCTCCTAAAATCAGTGAGAGATCCCATTTTCAAGTCATATGGAGCTTCTAAAAAGAAGGAGTGTGTGCATCTTCCCATTCCCTTTTACCTTAAATAGCGGGGCATGCCAAAATTTGGCACAGATGAGTTAGTTAAACGAGCATGCTATATCTTTTAATATAAAAGAGTTAACTAAGTTGCCATATGTTGGAAAAAATTCACCAACTTTCTCATAATTTTAGGTTTGCTTTTTCCCTTGTTCCAATAAAAGAAGCGTATCTTACTCATGCCAGAGCATAATTATATCAAAATGTAATCCATTTTGAAGTTATAGTAAACAAGTGATAATTTTACTTAATTGTCTTTCCTCATTTTTTCTTAATATTTGAAAGCAGTTTAGAGTCAAAAATGTTGGGACACTTGTTGAATACAAAAGAATACAGTTTGGAAAAAGATGACAAATTTTGATTTATTCATTTTTTTTATATATAATTATATATTTTGCAATCTATCTTTATATTGATTAGAAGCAAAGATTTATCCAAATTTTTCAAAAAACTTTTACAAATCAAACAATACTTGTCAAACATTTTACAAATGAATCACTAAGGTTTAACAATCCTTATGTTGAACTAACTTACAAAATTAGTAAAATAGTAGTTAAATATATACTAAATAAATTTGTAATGCCTCTTCTCCAAAAATCCACTAATTAATTAGTTTTAATGGGTGGATGAACACTATTTTAGTAATTAGGTACAGTTTCTTTTTTCGTTCTTTTACCCAATAAAAAAATAAAAAGGTTGTACAAAAAAGAGTAGAAAAAGTGAGAAAAGTATTGATTGTCCAAATCTAATTTTTTTAATATAATTCAAGCATGAAAAGAGTAGATAGGTTGATCAAAATACAAACAAATACCGAGTCGGTGTAAGAGATATAAGTTGGTGTTTGGATATTTGATGCTGCAGTTTGTAATATTTGTCTTTACACAAAAAATGGAGTCTCAATGGTTATTAAGGTGAACTTCTTGGCTTAAAAGTTGAAGGTCAGGGGTTTGATCCCCAAAGCAAATGCATAATACGAGCATATAGCCTTACGGCTGAAACTGATTTGATATTCAACCAACGAACAAAAAATGGTGGACTGAAATCTTAAATCGCTTTAACGACAGACACAACATATTATTTCAATAAGCTTGGAAAGGTTCCTTTGACAACTAGACAAATCAACTGTAATAATGAAGAAATGATAAATTAAAAGAAGCACTTATTCTGCAAAACTAAATATACTAAGATAAGATGTGCACTAGAAACGTGTTCCACAAAAGACCAACAAGAAATGTGACGTTGGGAAATGTGTGGCAAGCAATATAAAATAGCATGCATATAAAAAACCGATATACATGTAAACGCTTCTATTTCAACATCAATGCTTCTAATTCCACATCAATGCTTCTAATTCCAAGAAACAAACACATAAACTAGTCCACTTGGTAGAGTGGACCAAGAGAGACAGATGGGTAAGATCATTACTTACTCTTACAGTGTATTCCAATGCTTATATTAATGAATGAATTTTTCCATATTAAGCTTACAACAACGTTTTCAAGTGGTACTGCTATTACTTGTCAGTTTTGATGATTGATTAGCATTTTATATTAACACCTTTCTAGTTCGATTTGTATTATAAAGAGACTTTTCTCACTATTTTTGCTGTAACAAAAAAGAGTGCTATATCAAAGTTTTAAAGCTAGTGCCTCTTTAGTTTTTATTTGCACTAAATTTTTCAATAAAACAAAAATATTATGATTTCAATCTCAAAGTCTATGAGTATAAAAACATTGTATATGAGGAATTGGATTCACTGATTGTAGTAAATCTAGCTATGCTGAAACGCTGTATTTTTATTTTTGATACTTAGTGGTGGGCTGGGATTCTTCTCAGAAAAATTTGACGAGCCGGGCCAAACACCCGATTTTTTCCTGTTGTACGGGCGCGGGTTTACACTTTGTTGGGCGTAGCAAATGTTGATAAATTCTTTCACAATGTGTTCAATCACAAATAGTTCCTTTCACAAAAATAATAAGTGGTAATTAGTGGTTCTCTATGTTTACCTTTTATATTTATCTTGATTTAGGCAGGGCTTTCAAATCTCAAAACATATGGGCTCATGTAAAAAGTAAAGAAAAGTTTGAAGAAGTTTCCATGTAATCATCAAGCATGCTCCCAATTTTCTTGATCTCTCTTTTCATAAAAATCATAAGTCAACATCAATCTTCAGGTATCTTTGACTTCATATACTCGTAACTTTTTGATGTATATATTAAACTTTCCAGAAATTAACATATATTATATATATATATATATAGGATTTGCTTCAAAATATTACCTTGTGTATATGTTCGAGTACAAATTAGAATCTGCTATGTTTAGCAATTGAACCATGAGAAATTCCAATTGTCATCAGTACCTGAAAATTGTCAATCATAACATAAAAATCTTCATTTAAAATTTGCTAACTAAAAATTTCTCTATAATGGCGTCTTTTTCCTTTTCAATTGATATTTTTTATAAAAGTGGACGAAAGGATATTTGGAAGTTGTGGTGCAACGCCTTATATAAAGTCGGAGTTAATTAATGTATTTTGGGATAATGATTTACAAAGTTTATTGTCCCGAAATATGGATAAACCTTAAGAAAATATTTTTATAAATAAAGTTATTAATAGTGTTTAGTTAGTATAATAAATTTTCTTAATCGTGCTAAATTTGGAGTAAAAAAGAAGGTATAAATTAGAAAAGCCTCTAAAATACTGGTTAAGTAAAAAAATAATGATTATGTGCAATCATAAGACAAAAAGTTTAACAAACGTTAATGCAATTGTCTACAAAAAGAGCGTTGATTTTTAAGGTGGTGATAACCTCTGTAAAATATGTTTAAATGGAGTCGCTAGAACATGCAAATATGATTTCGTTGTGGAAGAAAAAGTCACTTTAATCAACTGCTCTTTTTCTACGCCAGAAAGATTACAGACGCTTTGCAGTCCCATCTCAAGGAAAGTGGATGTGGTGAACTCAATGCTCCCAGGTCCCACCATTTTTGTAAGCTTTTTCCTTAATTGATTCGATCATAAATGTGAAAACTTAAGTTTAACCACGTTCAAATTGATTTAAATCAACAGAATTTATAAAAACACAAACACCATATTTATAGGAGTATTTTAGTTAAGAACTAGAGAGGCACTCACTTTTATAGGCAAATATGAAGTAAATATTATACGAGTTAGAAGAAATGGAAAATTTATTGTTTCAAGCACCCAAGTGCTCATAGTCATAAAATGGAATAGATAAGAAGCTCATCAGTTTCACTTTGGTGTTCAAACTATGAGGCATCAACCAACTAGCCGTCAACACTTAGCTTTGATGATGATCATCTACCTACCAAAGTGGAACTGACGAGGCTTCAATAGCCGAAACCGGTCTTTCACACAGTGTACGCTTAGTGATGATGATCAAAATACAAGAGAACTTACAATTTCTAGTTATAGATAAAGCACCTTGTATGTACAATTATAATAAGTAAGTTAGTAAAGGCTCTTGTCCAAAAATTTACTGATGAATTGCTAAATGTTACTAGTTTGAAAGTTTAATTTAAATTAGTAAAAAGTTAAGGCACAAATATTAACTATGCTAAATAAATTATTGAAAAGTAAGTATTTCTAAAAAAAACTTCACTGATAAAAAAAGTAGTTAAGATAACTTGAAAAAATTTGTAACCTCAATTATCGTTAAAATTAATACAGCTCAACTATTTAACAACAAACATGTGAATAAATTTCCTTCTTTCAATCAACTATAGTTAGTTAAGTTATGTTATTTGTGACGTTCGCACCCATCCTTTCGGATATCGTGGCGCGCCCGGAATGCTAAGTCCAGGTCTACCTGGACTTTCCATCCCACTAAACGCCTACTCGAGCTTGTTACTGCATAGCTATACCTTGTTATATATATTATTTTACAAGAATTTATGTTACAAATATATAAATACCGCTGAGTGATCGATACTATCCTAACGCGAACGCTCCCAATTAGGGAAACAAACTTAATGTCTAGTGATAGCTTGATTACTAACCACGTAGCCTAATCAACTATACTAAGAGGAAGTAGAGTCTCTAAAAGTTAAATTTGAAAATGAAAGTAAATAAATTTAAAAAAATTTATTATAAAAGTTATGAAACACACTTATCAATTAAAATTGAACAATATTCATTATACTTTTTTTCTAAAATTAAAGAAATTTTAAGCGTCTGTGGCATGATTATAGTTAAGTAAGAACAATGAAAATATACCGTGAAAACTGGTTATTTATAAATATACATTTAACGCCATCTATATTTTTCTTTGTATGCTGATGGCTTTTCTATATCTTCATTAGTATATAATGTGTTGGTTATTAATTCACATCTTCTAATGTTGAAGAAATGAATTCTCCCACTAATGTTTTATTTACATACATCTGTGAGTGTAGTATCATAATTGGTAGCAGTAATCAATAAAGGCAGCAAGTCATCGATTACTTATCCAAAAACCAATCTCACTGATCTAATTAGTATGTGATGCTTATTTTTTCTCTCAGTGAAATGATTTTATCTTTCTTTTTACAGCTTACAAGTTTTTTTCCCATTTTATCATTATGGGTGTTGTGTTGCTAGAAATATAATAAAATTCCCATTGCTGCCTACTCTTATTATATTTACTTGATATTTTAAAAAGTTTCGACTGTCAGATAAACGGTTTGAGCGTCTGAAAGTGCTTTGATATAAAAAAAACCAATCAACCAACTAAACGTATGTTCAAAAAATCATCATTCATCTTGTTTTAGTTAAAATGAAATTAAAATTTGGATTTTTACATTTTCTCGTTCGCACAAAGTAATACCAATAAAAATAAAAAAGCTAAAATACTCAAGTTGAGAAAGTATTCAATTCAAAAATATTACGTGGTTTACGTGATATGCTTTTAATTTTCAGAATTCATAAAAATACGCACGTAGGATTTGTTACTCTGTGAACTAGCTTAGATTATAAGAAAATAAGAGATGTTTTGTTGATGTGCTACATAGTGAGAATAACGCAATTATATTTTGGTAGGGTATTCATAGATATAACTTTAACTTAGGTTCGATGTGTTCCGAAATTGAACGAAGTAAAGTAAATTGATAAACAGTATTATATATTTGAAAGGCGTGTACAAATGATACCATAGAGATAAGCTTTAACAACCGTCTGCAAGAAGAAAGCACTTTCCACTGCCATGGGTGCAAGATGGAAGACGCGCAAGGATTTGATGGGGTTCCATGGGTCACACAAGTTCCAGTGAAGTCTGGGTGTCGCATGACGTACAAATTCAAAGCCTCAAATCCAGGAACTCACTTCTGGCATTCGCACGCTGGAATGCAGCGTATCAACGGGATGGCTGGCGCACTCATCATCAAAGACAGAAGACCTTTTGATGAAATCGGGCGAGAAGTGATAGAACAGGTGGTGCTTGTGTCTGAGTGGTTGCCGAACAAACTTTCAGAAAACGTGATGAAAAGTGGCAACGCAATCAATCCGACAGCTCATCACACGCACCATAAAATGAAGTCTTTGCCGTTTGTCGTAAATGGCGCCTACGGAAACTTATGGAAGTTGGATTCTTCAGAAAAAGAGAGCTTGGAGGAAGCAAGAAGGAAATACGCCTTCTTTCAAGTGGATAAGAGTAGACAATTGAAGTTGAGAATCATAGCCAATTTGTTTCAGAGTTGTCGCCTGCTTCTCACCATCCCTGACCACTTTATGATAATAACTGCTGTAGACGGCAATAGTGTCATTCCCGTTCAACTTCAAGAAATATCCCTTACCCCTGGTGAAAGGTAAGTAACATTTCTACTTTAACAATCTATTCCCTACTCATCTTGCACTCCAGATAAATTATGAAACTCCCATAAAAATACATTCGATTTTACAAATGTCTTCTTTATTCAACAATACTGTGCCATTTAATATAAAATATTGTTTAAAAATTATAAATTATATTAAAAAATTAGAGGAATATTGAACTAGAAGACATCGTCGGTTTTAATGAAAGCTTGGTGATGATGATGATGGAAGATGGAAGAAATTCACGAGAATAACATACAAGAGTAAATAATTGGGCTTGTTTAATCAAGTATTATATTTTTGAATCTGTCATTATAATCATGACAAGGGCCGTATCAAGAGGGAGGGCAGCGGGGGCAATTGCCTCGGGGCGCCATTTCATTTTCCTACCTAAGGAGCACTATGGGGCAAGCCCGCCTCCAAAGTCTGGCTCTTATGAGCATTGAGAAAGAAGTTCTCGATTGTGTTGATTTTGACGAAGTCATCGATAATAATTTTGTTGCTGTTAAAACACGAAAAATGAACATCTAATGGAGTCTATCTTGGACTCAGTCAGTATATATCTGAATTATGTGGCTTAATAAAAATGTGAGTATTTTTTTTCTAAATCACTTTTTAAGCCAGAATGGGGTGGGGATGAGTGAGAAAAGAAAGAGCAAGGGGTGAGGGGCTCCATTCAGGACCTTTGCCCTGGAGCGCCAGGATCCCTTGTTACGGCCCAGATCATGACTACAATTGACATTACAAATTTTATAACCGGGCGAATGAAGGTTTTTTTGCCTTACGAACATATAAATTTATGTTTATTTTTTATACTTTTCTTTCCATGAACCAAATAAATAAATAAATAATCTGATCTCTGATCTTATGAGAATGCAGATCTCCCATTTGCCCCTCCATGGCTGCGACTCTGTATGGATCCCTGGTTAAAGCTTTCCGCTTCGTAAGCCCCAGAGAAGCCTTTATTTTAGTGAGGTATTATTCCTTTTTTTTGTAAATATGAAGAACTGTAAGGAAATTTGTGAAATAAAATTTGTATTTTTCTTTCCTGACTTTTCTAATACTAGCATAATGATATTTGTTTAAGATATGATGTTTTAATCACATATCACGGAAGTGAGCAAGGCAAGAAGTTTTATTGGATGAAGTGGTTCGGATTTGATGAGTGCTATCCAAATGTTCAGCACAGCATACTCGAGTACGTGGATGTAGACACGCCTAGATTTGATATCTTCTTCAAAACGATCGTAAGTCAAAATGTTCATTTCTATGCATTTCGCAGTTATCAGTGGTAGAGCACATTTGGATATTTTAGGATAAAAGATGGAACTACAAAACTCAATCAATTCCAATTTACAAAGAAATATCCAGGGTAATAACGAATTCTAATGTTTCAAAAACAGAAATTCAAAGTTTCAAACATAAGAAAACGTATATAGATTTGCTCATACTGGATAATGACAAAGATCACAAAATAAACAATATCTTGTTTCATCACGATTCAAGAATTAATCTCATGACAAATTTCAAAGATGTTCCTAGTCACCAGATTTGTTCACAAAAGCAAGACCAAGAATTGGCGAAAGTAAGAGAGTGCCTGCACTTGGTGGAGTATCCTTTAATGGCCAAAGTGGTCTTCATTATCGTTGACTTTGGTATGAATTGCGAGAAATTTAATTTTTACACTACTCTTGTCCACAGCTGTCGTATTTTTGCAAAAACTATCTTAGCTGTAATAAAACAAATGTGTTGCGTGAAAAATAAAATGATAAGAAAAACTTTAGTAAAAGAGAAGGTAAAAGAAGTCATCGTAACAACAAAGCACTATTGCATCTCATTCATCGAACTATGAAGATAGAGAAGGTTTGCTATTGGATTCGAATCCAAGATCTTGTGATATAGAAGACAAGCATTGAGGTTATCATACTTACGCGCCCTAAAAACTAGAGATCATAAGATTGGCATATTTTTTTTTGCCACAAATAGAAAAAAACACGATGCTGTGCAATTTTTCTTTTCAAATTTTTTTAAAATATATTTATACTTGATTTTTAGGAGTAGTCCAAATTTTTGTTAGGGGACCGGGGACTCCTGCTCTTTCCCCTCATTGACTAAGTTTATGCATCTCCAAAAAGTATTATAATAAATATTGATATTTGTCATGGTGTCTAAATATTAGTGGCCCGATTTTTTTGGGAACATAACAATATAAAGTATAATTTGTTAATGAAGGATAATAATTTCATTCAAAAAAGGACTTTTGCTATAAGGAAGAAAGGGTAACAATTAAAACTAAAATTTAAAGAATATACTTCTTCAAGAGGGGCAAAATTGTGTAGGATATAGTTTGAAAATTAGTAGAAGACTAAAAACTTTTTTAACTGAGTATAATTTAAAAGATCTCCAATTCTTGCGCATTCTCCAAATGAAATAATGGATATAGAAATAATTTCACCAAAACATTAGCATATTTATTACTTTGTCATCTTTTTTAAATCACATTTTGAATTTATATTTTCAACTAGAAAAAGTGGGAAACAATTTCTTATCAAAATTTGTATATCTACTGTAGTTTACACAAAAAAACATAAACTTTATGTTTCGAAAATTTATCGAGACAAAGTTGACTATTATAACAAATATAGATATATCATTAATGAAAAATTAGTCTAATCTTTCAAGTTAGAGTTTATAAGGCGAGGTTGTAATTTTTAGTCAAAATTGAGACTCAAATATTTTCACATCATTAAAAGCAATTCAAGACATTTCGTAACAAAGACATTTCTTACGCAAGTCATTCCATACCTAAATTGTCGATGCAAACCCAAAAGTTTTAAAAATGGCTACGTAACAAAAAGAACATTGGACAAAATGAGATGAAACCAAATTAATGATCCAAGACTAAATACTCCCAAGAAGTGAGAGAGACTTTTGGCATCTAATAGCTGAAAGCGATTGGAGAAAAGGCATTCTTAGAATATAAAAAAGACAATTAAGAATTGAAAAATAGTTTGGGATTGAAAAAGGAGAATTTGAATTAAAAAAAGACTACTTAGAATTGAAAAGACGATTTAGAACTAGAAAGGTATATATATATTATGTAAATTGTTTTGCATAAACGCCATTATGGAAATCTCTAAAATGACTTTTATATTGAAAGTCATTCAAATAGCATCACTTATTTCATTGGTAGAAAGTTATCCAATAAACTGATAGCACATGACCCACACTACACTTTATAGAATAGAAGAAATATTTACTAGATTTGGTTAAGAAGATATATAATATCTTTTCGTAGCTTTGTTAGTATACCACGCTCTATATCCTAGGCGAGAATGAGTTGAAAGATTTCCACTCATTTCACTTGCACGGCAACACTTTCAACGTCAAACACCAAGGACTACTTCAAGAGCTTCCTTTCCACAGATCCCTGCTAAACGCAAGCTTCCCTCAAATCCGAAAACTCTTCACCTTCCTCTATCTGGAGTTGTCGCGGAAAGAGCGCTTTGTCAAGAAAGATACGATCGTTGTGCCGGACAAAGGCTATGCCATCATTGAATTCGTAGCCGATAATCCAGGTGATTCATATTTTATTCTTCACCATATGTTGTTTATAGTTATCTCCCCCTCCCACTTTTTCTTTTTATAATGCATAGTAGTCATGTTGAATGATAATGATAGAACAATTATTTTAAAGACCAACTATTTAAATATCTGCTTAACACTTTGAGGATCAAAACTTTTTTTTTCATTTCATGGTACACCATTATCACATGGGTCCCCAAAGGGTTAATTAACTAAGAAATTAACGAACTGTCAAACTTACTAAGTAATTAAGCCGTTAAGTTAAAGTTTCAAAACAAGTTAGGTAGAGAGTTAGTTCGTTAGTTAAGCAGTTGGTTGGTTGGTTAGTTTTAAAGAATATAATTTTTTATATTTTTTTTAAATAAAAAAATTTTAATTTACAAAATAAATTATATTTTTAGTTACAATTATTTATAAAAACTTAGTGTAATTTTTTTATAACGTTAAGCAGAAACTGTTTCTTTAATGTGAGTTCGTGGGAGATAATCCATATATGTATCCAGTACTGTCCTAACGCATTCTTTACCATAGAATATTCTTCAAAAAAAATATTCACATGGAATTAGTATATCTTAAAGATATGTTCTCATGTTTCACATAATTTCGTTCGCATCCAACAAATTGGATATTATTTAAAACTGTTCTATCATCAATTCCATAATTATATTTTTCATTGTAAAATGTTTGATCGCTCATTGAGCTGTTTTTATAATATCATATTTGTGTTTTCTAGGAATCTTAAATATATTTTTGGAGTTAAGATCATAAAAATGAGTTAACTTTGCTATTATCGCGATAATTTGGGGCGTGAGTAAGGTTGAGTAGATACTGAATTTCAATAACTCAAGGTCTTGGGTTCGATTCTTCATCAAGTCTTCTTTTTTCATAGTTCGATACAAGCCGAGCAATTGTGCCTTCTCGATGAAAAAATTATTATGCTGAATCTAAATATTTAACTTATTTCAACTATGTGATGATTTCTACTTTTCTTCATTGCTTAAATTTGGATTTTGCCTAAGTTCCAAGCCTTGATAAGAAGTGGTGTCACTTGCAGATAAATGATTAAAATGTCTTTTTATAGGTATGTTTAAATCAGAACATAATTGTTTTAATTTAACTATTAAGATAAAAATAAAAATTTGATAGGTTTAAGTTTTTTAAAAATTGAGGTAAATAACCTAAAAATTCATAAATAATTAGTATATTACATTAACCAAAATTTGAATAATGTATTTTGAATTTAACAGGAAAATTTATGTTAACTTTTGATCTTTTTTTAGAAAATTTTCTATATAATTAGTAAAAAACACAAATTTTGAACTTGTCATGTTAAACTGAAATATTAAGAATTAGATTCTCAGATATAACAATTAATTTTTTTAAGAATATTTAACAAATCAGAAACTAATTCTTGAGGTATTATAGCATTTTTATAAACATGGAAATATTTAAAGCTTTTTTAAATATATGTTTTAATTAAAGAATGTCATATCCAGGGTTTCCAGGTGAAAAGGGAAATATCCAACTTCAAGTATTAGTACTTACAAAAATTCGACTACTACCCCAAATATCACTCCAAATACTTGAAAACTTTAACACCCCTTAAATTTCTGACACCGGACTAGAACTCTACAGTCTACAACCCTTATAAAGGAAATAAATTTCTGATGTAGAGAGATCTCAAAAATTTTTCTCTTAAAATGTCGCCTCTGCACCCAAAGTCGTAAAAAATGTTTTCTAAGTACATGGAGGAAAAAAAAGGTATTTTTTCCATATTTCGGAATATGCCGTAAATGAGAAACTTCGGGTAAGAACTTAGTAGTATTCTTTCGAACTTCGTTTGTATTAAAAAAGGACGCTTACTTTCTTTCAAATTACTGAAATAAAATACAGAAAAATTGATTTTAATTTTTTTTTCATTTTAAAGAATTTTATTAAAAATATTTAGGCTTCTGGTTATTTCACTGTCATGCTCTGTTCCATGAAATGCTTGGAATGAAAATGGTCGTCAAAGTTGGAGGAGATTCTTTAAACAAAAGTCAAAATGTTTCACAGAGTTGTTGAAAGTGCCGTTCAAATCAACTAACATATATTTTCATATTCAATAAAGATGAGAGTGTTTTAGCTATGAGTACTTCTATCATTCCGAAAATATTTGGTGTGGTCAGGTCATGCAGAAGACTAAAGCAGAAGACGTTACCACTGCACTTTATATACGTTTGAAAGAAGAGGTGCACCCAGGGCCGGTTTTTAGCCGATTTGACCGATTAGACCAAATTGGGCCCCGCGTCTGAAGGGCCCCGCATTTACTATGATCGGAACAGTTGAAATTAATCCAAAATACGAAATTTACAAAATGAGATATTACAACGCAATATCTGAGCAAAGAGAGTGTTATTGCTAATGATATTTGCATACTAGTTGCTCTATACGAGACCAATTTACCCTGCTAATTTCGTCTGGATCAATTGGTTTTGAAGTGAGATATCAAATTTTAAACCTAATTCATTTTTGATTCTAATGCAAATTTGGGGAAAGGTAACTAATAGCGAACATAATAGTACACATTCTGAGTAAACAAACACACCCACCTCCATGTGACGATCATATGAATGCTTCTATGTGACGATTATATGAATTAACACAACTCAACTTGTGCTATCAATATACAGGTAATTTCATCTCACTTAAAATTTTTATTGCAACATTAAGAATAAGTTAAATAAAAGATTTAACTCCAAGTACATCCTCGCCCTTCTAGTTTGATTACCCAACTACAAATGTCCAAATCTGCATAGACTCGATCTAAATAAGGTACCTAATTACTAGTGGTGGCATAGATCACCCAGAGATTGCTCAAGGTCATGTACGAATAGCTACAGGTAATCATGTTTGTTTTTATATTTAGTAATTTTTAAAATTTTTTTCCGCTAAAAGCAAAATGGCGTTAGCTATTTAAAGTTATTTTATTCTGCTTTTTTGAAATATATTGTCATAAGTTTTTTATTGAACTGTCTCATTGAATATTTTATAACAATTTGTCTAAGTTTCATCAGAATATGTTTTTTTTAATATTTTTAATTTTGTCTTGTTTAAATAAATGAACAATTTAGAATCTTGTAACTGTTCACAATTACAAACAATGTTTTCATCGTCTTGTCAACTTAAATATTTTAAAATTTATATCACCAAAAAATATTATTTTAAAAATGTTAATTTCTTGTGATAGGTTTATTTCTTTACTAATTCTTCTGTTATGTTACTTTTTAGATCTTCCTTTTTCTAAATACAAAAGTTAAATAAAGAGGCACTACATCATGACAAGCACAAGTAGAAATCGAGATAAAGGGCGTAAATATTTATGTGGTAACAAGAAACGAGTTGGCCAAGGCAAAGGCAGCAGAAAATAAAAAGCATAGAGGTGCTTTAAAAAAGTTCCTTGTCACCCATCTTTGAAACCCTCGGTTTGAAGATGAGAGAATCATCAATTATTTGCAGAATGAGGATAAAACATGGATCAAATTTCAGATAATCATTAAAGGAATTGAATTTAGAAGTGCAGGACATTCGAGGCCAAGGCTATGACAACAGTAGCAACATGAAAGGTCACACGTCTGGAGTACAAGCCCGACTGTTGAAGGAAAATTCAAGAGTATTTTTTGTACCATGTGCATGCCACAATTTTAACCTTTTACTCGGAGATGTAGCTAAGTGTTGTCCAGATGCTATTACGTTTTTGGGATCTTGCAGGCCATCTATGTTTTGTTCTCAGCATCAACTAGAAGATGGGCAATTTTGAAAAAACATGTAACTATGTTAACAGTGAAACCCTTAAGCAATACAAGGTGGGAGTGTCGTATTGATAGCGTTAAAGCTATTCGTTATCAGGTTGGAGAAGTATATGATGCACTTGTTGAAGTAGCAGAGACAGCAGATCAGCCCAAGATAAAAGCAGAAGCCGAATCATTAGCCAACCAGTAAAAACTACAAATTTCTAGTTTCTTTAGTATTTTGGTATGATGTACTTTTTAAAGCTAACTACATGAGCAAGGAATTACAAGGTGAAAAAAGGACATTAATGAAGGAATGGAATCATATGAACAACTCTTGTCATGGCTGAAAAATTATAGGGAGGAAGGCTTTAATGGTGTTTTAGTAAGTGCAAATGAATTAGCTGAAGTTGTTGAGTTGCCATTTGAGTTTGGAAAATTTCAAGAAAAACAATTACGAAGAAGGAAAAGAATGTTTTTATATGAAGCAGAAGATCAACCTATAGACGATCCAAAAGAAGCATACAGAATTCAGTGCTTCACCTTAGTGCTAGATCAAGCTATTCAGTCATTGGAAAGCAGATTTCAACAACTCAAAAATCACATCAAGTTATTTGGATTTGTAAATAACTTTCAAATTATACAGAAGTCGGAAATGAGAAAGCATGCATTAAACCTTGAAGCAGCTTTAACACTCACCAAAATGAAACAGGACGCTGACGGAAAAGTTGTTACTGAAAAAAGTAAAGACATTGATGGGTATTTGTTGGCTGAAGAACTTGAAGCTCTGAAAACTTTCCTTCCCTCTACAATTAAGCCTTATGCGTTGTTTGAACACCTGATATAAAATAATAGATTTACAGCATTTCCTAATGTTTTCATTGTGTTAAGGATTTATTTAACAATGCCAATATCAGTCGCCTCAGGGGAAAGAGGTTTTTCAAAGCTGAAGCTAATTAAAACATACTTGAGATCTACGATCTCACAAGAAAGACTTAACAATTTGGCAATGCTCTCTATAGAACATGAGATTGCTAAAGCATTAGACTTTGAAAATATTTTAAAATATTTTGCAAATAGAAAAGCTCGAAAAGTATTATTCTAAAAGAGTATATTGTCTTTCTTTTTATCAAAAGTAAAACAATAAATCTATTCATTTTGCTTTTAAAATTTTATTACACCATTCATTTAATGGTTATATATTTATCTTTTGTAGGATTATATGTATGTATGATGTTGTATATATATATATGCGTTATAAAATTTGCTATATAGAGGAGGGGGCCCCACCATCAAGTTTCTAATCGGGCCCCGCAACACTTGGCACCGGCCCTGGGTGCACCATATGGTACCATATGTTTTAACCTTTAGTTATCTTGATTGATTGCTTTTATACATTTCATATTTGCGGTTAGAATAGAGCAACAAAAGAATGTGAAAAATTAAAATTTATGATTAAGATAATTATATAGTAGTTCATTCTAATACTCGCATTTTAATTCTGGTTTGTTAAATCTAGGCAGGAAAGAATCTACAATTTAGCGCGTGACGATTTTATAACATTTTTTTCAGAATTTTCTATTTGCAAAATCATTGTGAACCTTTAGACAAAGTGATGAAGAAAAGAGACGAATATGTAACAGAACATGACAGAGGAAACAGGCCTTTGACATAGCATAATTTACTATATTATAATTAGAGATGTATTCGATATGGAATTTTTGTATCCTCGGAAGCGGATATTAAATTTGACATCCTAACTAATTGCTCTTCTAAGCAAACCCAAGTTTTACACTTCTAAAAAATTCAAAGAGAAAATTTTAAATTAAAAAAAAATTTTTTAAATTAAAAATTTTGGAAAATAAAATATATTCACAATTCAAAAAAAAACCTTGCGGTATATAGAAAGAAAGAAAAATCTTTGAATTGCGGGCCGGTTGTTTTTGCGGATGTTGAAACTTAAATGATCCGCGCATGAGGATGTTAAGAGGATGTAAAATTTTTTTTGGATATTTTTCTTCTTCGGAATCGGATATCCGATACATCTCTAATTATAATACTGTATATCCTCCCATATCCTAATACCTAGGGTTTTAATAATGTTCGGATAATGGAAAACAAGATTTTTTTCACATTATTTTCTCCAGTAACTTAGGTAAATTAAACATCATTAAGAGGCATTCACAATTGATGTTAATCAAAGACTTGGGGAAGGGGGGAGGAGGGTTAAGATAATTTGACAAATGAAGATTTGTAAGCTGAATAAATAGTCAACAGTTGACAATGGAGGGCGGGGGTAAAATTAATGAAAAATAGTTGACGTCAATTGCGAATTACCCCTTACTTAATAAAGGAATAAAAATATTGAATGTAGCTTTAGGAAAAAAATCTTTGATCTTCTTTTGCTTCAAGGTACTTAAGCGTTTCTTGCCAGCAAATTCTTTCATAGAGAGGAAAAATTGCAAATTACTTGGAGTAAGCTCTTCCTTCTGGTTATACATTGTAATTGAGTGAAAACTTTCTAAACGGGACTATTAGGAAAACAAAATCTTCTATATACCAGAAGGCACTATCCATCCTCATTTTTTGTACTCCAAATTATTGGTAAAACATCCTTGTCAAACCTAATACACTCTAATATGAAAATTAAACTTAAATACTTGGAAAACGCAAATTTTGTTTTTTGTAAACCGAAAATTACATAGATAAAAAAGTGTTGCGATAAAATTATTCCTCATCATCAATCCCTCACAAACAATTTACAGTATGCGAAATTTAAAAAAAAGCCGCCAAATACATAACTTTATTTGAAAAGAACGCTGATAGAAAAAAAACTCCTTGAAATAAATTGTGGAATTGACACGTTGAACAAAATGATGTGTGCAAGGTTCGCTCAATCACGATCCAAAAATTGTCCTATATCCAGTCCAATTATTATTATTATTATACAAACAAAAGTAACCGAATACAGCAAATTATTCTGTAAAGTATATTATGCTTCCGTCGAATGGTTTTGTTCTTGGAAGTCCCATTACTCCAAACAATCTTATTATTGGTTCTTAGGAGAAAAGTCTGACGTAAACGAAAAAACTGTATAGAAGACTGGATCAAAACAATTCCTTACATGCTTGAGATAGACAAGATACGCGATGTATTTAACTGTGACGCTTCGCCGAAAAAAACTCTTGCAACCAAATCAAGCAGTCACAGTGACACAGAGATTTCGAAAAAACGCCTGACGGTCTTGCTCGGGTGTAGGCGCAACAAGTGAAAAGTTAACACCAATAGTTATCGGAAAGTTGAGAAAACTAAGATGGATGAGTGGTTGAAAATTAATGAGTTGTCAGTCGTGAACATTCCAATATAAAAGCAAAGATGACCTCTCAAATCTTCCCTCAGAAGTTAACGGAGCTTAATCAATACGGAATGCAAGAACTCTGTTGAATAATTGTTCCTAAGAGCAAATTGGTATTCAAAGTATAAATTGTTGTTGATCAAATAATTATCAATTTGAGAGGAAATTATTCTTTCGAAGATTATAAAACTTTTGGAACTAAAGTAATAGGCCTGTATAGTTAACACATTCTGTTTTTGATCCTTCTTTATAAATTGGAGCTATATATATAAATAGATGGATGAGATGTGTGGAAATTAATCAGTTGCCAGTCGCGAACATTCCAATATAAAAGCATGGAAGACCTCTCAAATTTTTATTGAGTAAATTAACGGAGCTAAAATGATGAAACTTCAAAAAAGAAAAATTCTGCTCTTTCTTGACAGCGTAACCTCTTACAGACCTGCTACAACTGACCTTTCTCATGTCACATTGAAGTTTTTGCCAGCTAATACTACTTCTCTCATTCAGCCACTTGTCCAAGCGGTAATCCGTTCGTTCAAAGCAAAATATCCGAAACTGTTAATGTTGTAACTTATTACAAAAATGAACACTGTAAACACAGCAGCCGACTTGGTCAAGTCGATCACTATTCTAGATGTGCTACATTGGATTTTGACAGTGTAGCGAGACAGTAAAGCACATTGAGATTGATGTATTTTAGGCAACAGAAGATGACAACATCTGGAAGAAAACTACATTCAACTAGTGAGCCGAAGATGTAGAAGTGACGATGAAAAAAACAAAGTGCAACAAGTCGAAACATTACGCCCCAGAAAAACTCGTACAAGAGTACAGAATAATTTGAAAGGATTTGAAGACTTTGCCTGCTCACCAGATACAAGCATGCTGCCACATGTCAATCAACTAACAAAAATTAACAATTTATCCATGATTTTAAAAATTAATTAAATACAAGACAAACTCTTTTGGATGGCTTTTTACGCTTTAATAAATTTTTATAAATATAATTTTATGTTTCTTTCATCTTTTTAAGATTTAGAATGATTAATGGTTGAACTAGAAATGGTTGCATTGGAACATATATCAAAAAACTTTATATACCGGATCCTTGACAATTCGGATGTTTTTGTTACCCCCATGAGGTTTCGGTTTAATGTTTCAAATAATGTCATAGCTGATGAGTGTTTTACACACTCTTCTTCCATTCTTCTTCATTTTATTCTGCGTGTGCTTCATATGTTTGTGTTGCTGCATTCAGAACCACCAAGAATTTGTTGTCATGAAGAACTTGATGTCATTTTGAAAAATTCCATTTTGACAAATGGGAACTTTTTCTCCCTTCCTGCAATTTCGTTAAAACAACAAGAACATTTCCTATGCCCTTAGTTTTGAATTTATTGCATGCGACTTATGATCCACTTCTTTTGAGTTAAAGGAGCCAAGAAGAAGAAGAAATTTCCATTTCTCAAAATGACCTTACGCCGACTTATCAAAATCAAACAGACACCAAATTTTCTTATATAAAATAAAAAACGAAGTTGTGTCGTTATCAAATCATAAACAAAGATCAATGACAATATAAATTGGCTTATAGTGACTAAAAGTTGTGAGGGGTTGTTTCACGTCCTCATACTTTTATCGCTTTGGTAGATAATGTCTAAAAATATTAAGGGGTTGTATAATGTATACTATATCCTCTGCCTGACGTCTTAAAATTTTAGAAGATTCTATATATTCATGCTATATATCGTTCGTCAGTGGCGGATGAAGGAATTTTCATTGGGAGGGGGGGGGGGGGGTATGAAGAAAATATATATAGAAAATGACAAGCTAAAAAGTATTTTTTAAAGTTGAAGTATGCGAAAAACGAACTAAAAAACGTATGATTGAAATTTAAAAATTCAAATTAAATTTTAATACAAGTTTTATTTTAAAAAATCAAATAATAAAATCCTTTCTTTGTATTTGTATCACCAGTGGGGGAGGATGTATCCAGTGGGGGAGAAAATGTTTCCCAAATAATGTACGAGTTTTTATTTCATTTTAAATGTCAAACCTTAAAAATTTTTTCCACTTTCAAACATCTGAAAAAAATTTTTTATATCAAAACTCAGCAAATTGTCATTCAAAACTGGACTTTGTTTCGTTAGTGAAACTAATTCGAACATCTCATTCAATCTTTTCCTTTAAATCGCTCCATTATATTTAAATCCGACCAATTTGAAACAAATAAATATCTAAAATCTTTCCCCTATTTTTCGAACTTATATTTGAATTCTTCGTTCTCTTTCACGAAAAGATTTCTAAACATTTTCTTCTATAGTTTTCATTTTGCAAGAAAGGGGAATTATCATTTCATTCTTCTATAAACACCTTTTTTTATAAGCAACCCAGTTGCAAAGGATTAAGGTGTTAAATCATATCAAAAATTAAGCAACTTTCTTAGCAACCCTTAGGGCCTCACATCGATCTCCTTCTAAATTTTTGGAATTGTAAAAACACCTTCATTTCTCCCTTTCTCATGGAATAAGATTCATTTTGAGTTAATTTAATTATTTTTAATGTAATTTAATAAAGGTATATTTTATAATATAAATTCAAAAGTCTCATCCAAGGGTTCAAACATTTTTCAAAAACTTTCAACTTATGGACTGCTTTAAGTTTTACATAAGTTTTCAACAGCATCTTCACTTTTATATGTAGTAGAACCTCAAGTATCCGAACAGGTTCTTAGACAAAGAAATTGTTCGGATAAGCGAGTGTTCAGATACGTGAAAACTTTCTTTCATTCTTTCTTTTTTCCTTTCGTCAGTTGTTTGGATGCGCGAAAATTTGGAAACTCGAGGTTCGGATTTTCGAGGTTTCACTAGAATAGCTTCGATTCACATCTCAATCACAGAGCCTCGCCATTGAATTAATGGGATAGTATTATGTTCTCTAAACAATTTTCAAAGTTTGCAAAAAATATTATGAGACACAACGATTCATATTTATAACACGGTTTACTGTAATAAAGTGTCACCCAGAACAAGAGACCATCGTGTGTCTTGTGCTCTGAAGTATTGGCATCAATTTCACTCAAATCTAGATCAATAAACAAAGATGTAGATTTTTTCAAACGCCAAGCTGTAAGATTGATAAAACTAAGACTTGTTGAATTGGAAATGTTAAGAAAAAGTATTAATGATGGTTCAAAAGCTTCATATACAATATCCTATAGAATTAGCATAGGAAAGAATGCCACACAACATCGAAGAAAACTTCATGTTCCCCGATTTTAAATACAGCATATCCAATGTGATGGAAACTTGGGAGCTTATGAAGTCTGCCTATCAAAAGATACTGCTAGCAGACGGTTAAATAAATTGTCTTGAAACATGTTTTTTCAAGTTGTTTCAAGGATTCAAAATTCATACCTCACCTTTTTTCCAATCTAACATGATTAAAAGGACACGTGTTTTTAGCTTGACTCAGTTTTATCTCTGCGTACGTTATGTTCACAAAAGACCTGGAAAGAGAATTTTGGTTTCGTTGAAATCTCAAAACAAAAAAACGGCAAACGAAATATTCCAAAGAGTTGACAAGAATTTTGCGAGACGACATGCAATGGAATGGGAAAATCTCGTTGCTTCTTGCTTGGACGCTGCTTAGGTTATTATGCGTGGTTGAGGTTCTAGATTTCAAAATTTAGATCTGTCTTTTTTGTGGATATTTTTTAATCTATAGGGAAAAGATATAGCATTGCCTCATTGTTATGAAAAATTCGCTGACTCCAAAATGAGACTCAGATTATGACATTCTAAGTTAGATAAAGTTTAAATGTTCTTTATTTCTACATGTCAACTCATTTCTTTAACCCCTTTACGACCAATGTTCCTATTTTGGAACATAAGTAATTTCATCTTCGTCTGCTTTTTTCAATGACTTTGAATATAAATCGTCTGCGTTTTTTTAGATATCGTCTGCTTTGCTTGGTCTTAAATGGGTTATTAATGAAAACGAATTCAAAGTAGATGATGATATCTTCGAAAAGATTATGCAGAAATTTTTTTTGTTATTTTCGGGTCAAAAAAATATCGAAAATACTATAACTTGGTCAATAACTCGGTTTCTCTTTTGATTGGCCACCTGCACTCAATAAGAGAGCACTTATTCATTTGGTGAATAATTCAAATACACAATTTATCTTCTGCCAAATTTTATGCGATTTCTGCAGATGCGAAACAGCAGATGGACTAATAGAGAAAAAATACTAATCGTTTTTTGCTAATCAAATTTTTTGTTACATATTTTAATTTCTAAGGAATCGCCAAATCAAAATCTGTTTCAAGGTCGGCACGTCAAAATTTATGAAAAGTCTGAAAGTCACTAATCTAAGGTGTATATACAGTCGTTCCAGACGTTTACATTTGAAAAGTTTTTACTTTTGATACAAAAATTTTTTACGATTTTCTTCACTCCAATTTTCTCATTTTTTCTGTTTAAGATTGTCCCATTGTTTATTTGCACAAAAATTTGGAATTATGCCTAACTTTTTATCATCTTTCCTAACTTTATATTACCTCAATCAAGTTTGTAGAGGCGGATTTGGAATCTTGTAAAAAGAAGAAGAGCTAGTCACAAAAATTTGCTTCAATTTCCAATTCCCAAAACTAAAATATAGAGTTATTATTTGTTTGTTTATCTCTCTACTATTTTTCCATGATAAGACTGTAGTGAGAATCTCGTTTCTGGGCTCCACTTTTCAATTTTCCTGATAACAAAAAAGATGAGAGCCCAATTTTTTACCCTCTGACTCTCCAACACTGATCTCAACGCGTTTCTTTTTCATATTTTATAGATTTGTGATCTCCGAAATTAAATGTTGTCTACTTTTGTATATACAGCTCGTGCATAGGCCATCCGCATACAAATTAAAATTGTAATGTAAGTATATAATAAATAGCATTGCTTTCGATTCCTTTATCATTAATAAATATATACAGTGGAACCTCGGTTAACGACCACCCCGATGTTAAGACCACCCCGCAAATCCGACCACTTTTTCATGGACCGGTTTAAAAATGTATTCATACACACGTAGTAAAGTTTCGGTATTAAGACCACCTATATTTCGCTATTGAGACCACTAATTTTTGTAGAAAACATTTAACTACACCTAACAATTTTCATAAAAAGTTTTTTCCAAAAATGCTATAATAAATCTGAAAATTTGTTCTAGTACTATTAAATAAGATGGAAAAATTTTTGAATTTTTTGACAAAAAACATTTTTTAGAATAAATTTTCAGTTCATCTTGTTCAAGTTTTAATCTGGTTTATGTTTTATATTACCACGTGTTTAAGATAACTTTTTCATACATAAACATTTTCTTTTTCTTCTAACATAGTTAGTCAATTTATTATTCTTATTTTTTAAATGATATTAAAGACTTTCCTTAGGTTAGCTAGATTCATTGTAATTTTTTGAAACAAGATTTTTACAATTTTGTAATTGAAACTTTCTAAATTCAAATTTTTTAGCTCTTGTTTTTTAGTTAAATCAATACTAGTACATTGTCATTTATTCTTATATTTTTTTTCTCTTTAAATTTTTTTCCTTTCTTTAATTTTGAATTTGAATATCTTATTTAGATTTATTAGATAGAGAGAAAATTTTTTAGCTCTTGTTTTTTAGTTAAATCAATACTAGTACATTGTCATTTATTCTTATATATTTTTTTCTCTTTAAATTTTTTTCCTTTCTTTATTATTGAATTTGAATATCTTATTTAGATTTAAGCATAAATGTGTGAAAAAAAGTTAAAAAGAAATGAGCTAAATTTGGGAGAAAAAATTGAATTGTTGAAAGATTCGACTGGCAGAAGTCAAAGACAGTTGGCAGAAAAATTCAATGTAAGCAAAACCTAAGTCCAATCTATTTTGAAGCGTAAAAATATAATCATGAGTTCGAATACATCAATGAAGAGGAAAGAGTTTCAACATCCTCGAACTTTGAAGATATAGATGAGCTAGCTTGGCAATGGTTCCAGAAAGCCAGAAGTATACATGTGCCTATATCTGGACCAATGATACAAGAACAGGCACTTATTTTTGCTGAAAAACTGGGTAAACATGATTTTAAAGCATCACAGGGTTGGTTGAATAGATTTAGAAACAGGCATTCAATAAAATTTGGAGCAATTTGGGGCGAAAAAGGATCTGTAGATTTGGAATCCGTAGAAGAATGGAAGGTGAAAGTTGTAGAATTGATTAAAAATTATAAATATGAGGATATCTATAATATGGATGAGACGGGCTTATTTTACAGATGCTTACTTAATAAAACTTTGAAAGTGAAAGGGGAGCAGTGTATAGGTGGAAAAAAATCGTAGAATAGAATCACAGTCTAGCTTTGCGTTAATATGAATGGTCAATTTGAAAAACCACTCATCATTGGACACAACAAAAAGCCTCGCTGTTTTAAAAATGTTAATGTTGACAATCTCAACTTTAAATGGTCATACAACAAAAAAGCTTGAAGGACTTCAAGCGTTTTCAGCGAATGGTTGAAAACCTTTAATGATAAACTTCGACGTCAAAAACGTAATGTGCTTCTCTTTTTAGATAATGCACCATCTCACAGCAAAATTGAAATGACGAACATCAAATTAGTTTTCTTGCCAGTCAACACCACTTCTGTTCTTCAACCACTCGATCAAGGAATAATCCAGTTTATCAAAACAACATATCAAAACAACTTTTACGGCACATTTTGTTGAAGATCGATTCTGCGGAAGATGCTTCGAACATGAGTAAGTTGGTTAATGTGCTACAAGCTTGTAACTGGATTACACATGCAGTTTCAAAATGTAAACAGTCTACTCTTCAAAAATGTTTCCAAAAGAGTGGATTTCATTTTGATGAAATAACCAGTGAAGAAGAAACTGAAAACTATCATTCACTGAATGGACTGATAGACGAAGTGACAAGTAGGTTAAATATAACTAACAAAATGACAGCTGATCTGTATAGCTCAATAGATGAAGATGTAGAGACGTCAGAAAAGCTCTCTGAGGGTTGGGAAGAAAGAATGGTGAATGAATATCTTAATGAAGCAGATAAAAATGAAAGTGATGATGAAGAAGATAAGGAGGAAGAAACGGTTCAGTCTGGCATTAGCTCAAATGAAGCGTTACATATGATTGAGAAAGTAAAAGAGTATTGCCTCGAAAAGGACATGAGTGATGTCTGGATGCACCTATCAAAAGCAGAATCCTTACTTCAGCAACAATTATTCTTTTGTGAAAACCGGAAAAAACAAGTAACGATTGATTCTTTTTTTAAATTACATTAAAATTTAATATGTTTTCTTTGTTTTTTATGATCACGTCTGTTAACTAAAAAATTCACAATTAGGACCACCCCGATAATACGACCAATAAAGTTTAGTCCCAAAGGTGGTCTTAATAACGGAGTTCTACTGTATATTCATTTTTTTGATTTTGACATACCTATATGCACCCTTATGAAAGATTATTCTTCCTCTGGATGTTATACGAAGAAAAAAATAAAATTCAGACCGTTTTAGAATATTTGTCTTTGATTTTGAAAAATTGCAGTAAATGAATCCAGTGAAATCATAAGAACTCTCACACATATTTGCACTATAGCACACAAGCCACTAACTCACAGACAAAGAGACGAATACAGATTTATACGAAGTATGGGCTTATATGCGAAGTTTGCATTGGGGTCCCTTATTAGCTCTTTATCTAAAGTCCATAATCCTTAAGACCAACCCTGCAAGAATGTTACGTTTTCTGTGGTTGAGACAAAGGATTCTTGCATTTCTTTAATATACTCACCTGCATCACCACGTTCAACGTTTCATCGAGATTTAGTAGGTGCAAATTTGTCCCATCTTTATTTTGCATGAAAATATAAGTAAATTGATATAAATTGGATTTTAAAAAAAACTTTCAACAACTCTGTGTAACATTCTGACTTTTGTTTAAAGAATTGCTGCCAACTTTGATGACCATTTTCATTCCAAGCATTTCGTGAAATAGAGCGTGACAGTGGAATAACCAGAATCCTAGATTATGTTCAATACAAATTCAATTATTATTCTACATCAGTAAATCATATGTGTGTGAAGAAAATAGCACCTGGATTGTCAGCCACAAACTCAATGATGGCAAAACCTTTATCCGGAATAACAACCGTATCCTTTTTGACAAAGCCCTCTTTTTGACATAACTCATGGTAGAAGCGTGTGAATTGCTTTTTAACTTGGGTGAATCTTACATCATGAACTGAGACACGGAAAGGAAGTTCTTCTAGAAGTCCTTGGTGCAAGACGTGAAAAATGTTTCCATGAAGGTGGAAGGAGTGGAAATCGTTGGGATCACCCAGGCCTTGAGAAACGAAAAAATAAGTATCACAAATTTTATTTATAATTTTTATAAACTACATGCGAACCTAGGAAAATTTTCTCTTTGAAACACATGTTCTTAATCTGAGGTTCGCAGAACCGTTGATAAGATGTTTGATTAAAATTTTATCTATCCAATTATTTTTTAGAATAATATTTTCTCTTTCTGCATTATCGAATTTAGATTCACAGCATGGTATATTATTCGTCACATTTTTTTTGAATAAACAATATCACAGCTTAAATCCTTCCAAATTTGTGAATTTTTATGTCTTAATTTTCTTTTATAATATTTTGAATTTGATTAAATATTAATTACAGGGAAGAATCCAGACGCTGTTACTCCTCAAACAGAAGATGATGAAAAAAGTTGAGATATAATTAGTTTCGTTTTTGATTGGAGAAGTGTGTGTACAGTTCGCATTCGCCTATGAAACTATTTCTAGAATCTGTATATTTTCCGCCAATCATATTCCCGTATTAATACGATTGACACACGATAGATTCTCACTCATAAAGAAGCTAATTATGATAAAAAGTGGTGCGAAGCCATGAAAAAACATTAAAAATATTTTTTAAGTTTGTGTTCAAAGTTTCCATTATAATTTGTGAGGTGTCTATGAATGCAAAAGGTTAAGAAATGCTTCCTTAGACGAAAGAATCGTGAAAACGGGAAACATCAACTCTAAAATTTACTCGACACCTTGGAGCCAATGTTTTACATACACAAATTTTATCCAGCAAATATATTTTTAGAAAAGAACGCTCTATATTTACGCAAAGGCAAACATCTTGTTCGAATATAGAATGGGTTTTTCATCATAGTTTGAAGCGCAAATCTTTCTATATGTAGGTAGATATAAAATATTTAGTGAGGTGCAAAATATAAACATTAAATACAGAACAAGACGCGCTCAAAGCACTTAAATAATGTTTTGAGCATTGTAGAATGCTTCTATTCATAGAAGTCTAACATTAAATAAAGATGTATCCGATGTGAAATTTGGTTGTATCCGCGCATGCGAATATCAAATTTGACATCTAAGCTTAAGCGGGCGCGGATGTCGGAATTAATTGTTTTCCCCGATATCATAATTCCTATTCTAAGCATTAACAAATTTTATACTTCTTAAAAATTCAGAGAGAAGATGTCAATGTGTATGTGTAGCCATAAAGAAATTCTTACGATACAAATTTTGGAAAAAGTAAAAATTGAAAAACCTTTGCGGTATATAGAAAAAAGAAAAATGTTTGTAAAATTGAGGATGCAGAGCTTATTGGTGATGTTGAAAGTTAAATGATCCACTAATGAGGATGCTAAGTAAGAGAATGTAAACTTTTTGCGGATATCCGATACATCTATGCATTAATATTAATCTTTAAATTATTTTTATGGTCATGAAGGGAGAGTGCTGTGTTCGAAATTTAAAAAAATTCTTACCCCTTGTTTAATTCCGTATTTTATTTTTATACTTCTTGAAGAAAAAGCTATTCTCTCCAGAGATGTATCGGATATTCGCCTCCACATATGAGAATCATCCGTAAAAATGTTTACATCCGTTTTACATCCTCATAAGCGGATTTTTTTCATGTTAACATCCGCTTCCACAATTTAAAATCTTTACATTATAGCTACTTTTCTAATTTTTACATTAAAGCTACTTTTCTCGATTCCAGATTCAAAAGTAAATTGTTCACCAATTTTGAAAAATCTAATAAAGTAAAAACTTTCCTATTGAATGATGAGAATAAGATTGATAGATAATAGTAGCATAGAAGTAAAAAGCTGCATAAATGAAGAAAAGTGCTAATGAAGTTAATACCTCTTCGAATGAAGCTATGGACTCTATTCTAAACTCTAGTAATGAAGTAGGAAACGAGAAAGAAAATGAAGATATTGAAGCTTTTAATGAAGAAATAACGAAGTATCAAAAAGAAAAAAGAATTGATTCATATAATTGCTTAGATATATTTTGCTTAGATTGGTGGAAAACTGAAAAAGAAGAATTTTTATTTTTATCAAAAATTGCATGTCCTCCTAGCACAAATCCTTACCTGTCCTCCTAGCACTGTTCAAAGCGAGCAGCTCTTTAGCAGCGCCGGAAACAAAGCTTATTCTGACAAAAGAAAGAGATTAGTAGGGGAAAAGTAGAAAAACTGTTATTTCTTAAAAAAAATGTACTGGTAATTAATTATTTATTATTTTGAATAAATTTTTCTAATTATTCTGATTTAGCTTTTTTTACATTGGTGGATTAAAAAACAGTAAAAATGGATTAAAATAGTGAGATACTGTAAAATATAAAACATAATTTTTTAAAAATATTTTTATATCCGCATCCGTATAAAAATTTATTTTGGATATTTGCATCCGCATCCGCTAGGATGTAAAAAATTCACATCCGATACATCTCTCATTTTCTTTTCATAAAAGCATTAGTAGTGCTACATAAAAGTAACTCTGCCTTTTTCGACATGCTCTTGATGTGGTTTATCGTTTTGAAAGTGTTGCAATTCATACCAAAGTCAACGATGATAAAGACAACTTTGGCCATTAAAGGATACTCTATCAGGTGCAGGCACTCTCTTACTTTCGCCAATTCTTGGTCTTGCTTTTGAGAACAAATTTGGTGATTAGGAACATCTTGGAAATTTGTCATGAGATTAATTTTTGAATCGTGATGAAAGAGGATATTGTTTATTTTGTGATCTTTGTCAATATCCAGGATGAACAAATCTATATATGTTTTCTTATGTTTGAAACTTTGAATTTCTGCTTTTGAAACATGGGACTTCGTTATTACTCTGGATATTTCTTTGTAAATTGGAATTGATTGAGTTTTGTAGTTCCATCTTTTATCCTAAAATTTCGAAGTGTGCTCTACCACTGATAACTGCGAAATGCATAGAAATGAATAATAATGTGACTTACGATCGTTTTGAAAAAGATATCAAATCTAGGCGTGTCTACATCCACATACTCGAGTATGCTGTGCTGAACATTTGGGTAGCACTCATCAAATCCAAACCACTTCATCCAATAAAACTTCTTTCTGCTGCTTTGCTCACTTCCGCAATAAGTGATGATGACATCATATCTTAAAACAAATATCAATATTATCTAAGTTTGAAAGTTCAAATGAGAATAACAATAAATAATTAAGGTGCAAAAAAAGGTTTTTGAGTGTAATATGACAGAAGATAGACACTTAAAGCAAATTGAGCAATGATGGATGGCCAAAAGGAAAAGTTTCGCTTGGGTGGTCGGTCTACCAATATTACTTTGATGATTAATTTGTTTAAATGCTTGTATTTGGATATGATAAATAACAAATTAATGGATATAAATGATTTTCACTAAATATATACAATATAATATATATATATAGATATCACTGGCGGATTTAAAGAGGGCGGAACCGGCGTACGCCCCCTCCCCCCCATTGCATTGCCAATTGCTTGAAAATTTTTCTTGATCTAATTCTTTTCGTAGAACTCAAATATTATGATGATTTAAGCAACTTGTTTTTTAGATTCAATCTTTCTCTAAAGTGAGAAGCCCTAAAAAGTTTTTTATGTTTCAATCGTAGTTAAGTGTGACTCTTATTGCTTTTATATTATCCAATTTTTATTGTAAATTTATTATTTAAACACATCAAGTTTTACCACATCAATTCACTTCGCAGTTCAATGAATGAGGATCGTTTTAATGCTCTCGTTCTTCTTTTTGTTCACAGAGATGATATTCGATTGGATACTGACACCATTATTGTTATGTATGCTAAAAAGTGTCCCAGAAGGATGAGGCTCCTTAATCCTCATAGTTCTCATTCTAGTTACTTTCTTATAATAAACTTATAATTTTATGATATATTATTATGCTACTCTAAGTTTTATGATAAAAAGTCAATTTTCGCTTTTTATTAAACTATTACCCAAATAAGATAAAAATAGCTAAAAATTTTGGTAAGCTTCAAATTTGAGTTTTAGTTTAGTAAAATTTGCTTTCGGTGATTTTATCATTGGATGAATTTAACGTCCATCAAATTACTCGCTTCCATCCAAATTCTACAAATAGTTTTAAACTGTCATTTTAAAAACAAATATAGTGAAGGAATATGCTTTATCATTGATGCTTCTAAGTTCTTCCGTAACTACCTCATTAGATTACTTATTCTTTTTGATCAATTTTGCTTTGTATACTACACTTGATTTTTATCTACGTTCATAATTACATCTAAAACTTACATGGGTGAAAATCTACGTCCTATGAACCATTTAGATCAGTGGATTCTTTCCATGTGACCCTTGCCCCATTTTGAAATTTGAAAGATTTTATTAAAATTCATTCTTGCTAAACATTCACCTCCAAAATTTAAAATTTTTGCCAAATTTTAAAAACAATGGAAAGTCTCTTTTTCAAAACTATTAACAGGAATGCTAAAAATCATCCAAAGTAACCGTGGATAATTAAAATTTTACATTTTTCCAAGTAGTGAGGAAAGATTATGGCCAGTTTTTTTAAATTTAATCCAAGAGAATTTTAGTTTCGGGCTGCTAAGCCTGTCGAACGCTTCAATACCGCTCACAACGGAAATCTATTGCTTCCTCTGCTTTAAGAGATGGGGGAGAAGGCCTTGTAAAAGGGTAAAAGTGACTTGGTTACCTTTCACCGGGTGTTAGGGTTATTTCTTCAACGTCAAGAGGAGCCACGCTATTGCCATCTACAGCTGTTATGCGCATGCAGTGATCAGGAATCATGAGAAGAACTCGAGAACTCTGAAACAAATTTCCAATGATGCGTAGCTTTATCCTACTCTTCTTATCGACTTGAAAGAAGGCGTATTTATTTCTTGCTTCTTCCAAACTCACTGCCGCTGAAGAATCCAAATTCCACGAATTTCCATATGCGCCATTAATCACAAATGGCAAGCCCTCCATGCCATGCTCGTCGATATCGTGAATGTGAGTGCTTTCATTGCTTTTACTCAACAGCTCATGATCCTCTTCGTGGTTTGGAACTTTGGCCGGCAACCACTCAGACACAAACACCACGTGTTCTATCTCCCCTCTGCGTTTTTCATGACGGCCTCTTCTGTCTTTGATGATGAGTGCGCCAGCCATCCCGTTGATACGCTGCATTCCGACGTGCGAGTGCCAGAAGTGAGTCCCTGGATATGACGCTTTGAATTTGTACGTCATGCGACACCCAGACTTCACAGGAACTTGTGTGACCCATGGAACCCCATCAAATCCTTGCGCGTCTTCCATCTTGCATCCATGGCAGTGAAAAGTGCTTTCTTCTTGCAGGCGATTGTGGAAGCTTATCTCAATGATATCGTTTGTACACGCCTTTTTCAAATATAAAATACATTCAGGCATGTCAAACTCGGCGTCCCATGAGGGCAAAAGGAGTGAGTTTGTGTTCTCATGAGGGCCGCACTCCTACAATTATATTTAAAGTTGTTCAATAAAAATTATTGCAGAATATTTTACTTTTAACTTAGAAACATGTAATGGTTTGATTATATTCAAAAATGCGAGTACAAAGTCATGTATAGTTAAACAAAATTATTTAATTAAAAATTAGCAAGGATATAAATCTGTTCTTTATTTTAATATAAAAAAAGTTTATAAGGCAACATGCATGGCCCACATGTATTTGAATGAACTACAGATGAAATACACATAAATTACAATAGTTCAAAATAAACATTTATTATTAATTATTCAAATACTTTACATGTTCTTGTCCCGAGGCTTGACACCTCTTGTTATTGACAATCTTTGCTATGTCTGGCTGAAATTTTTGTGCAGTGCGAACTTTTATAAGAGATGATAAGTGAAAATCAGTCAACCTAGTTCTCTGAGAAGTCTAAATCTACACTTATACATAAAATTATAATTAATAATACTGTAATCTGTGTGGCCCGCAAATCTGCTTGTAATGGGCCGCATGCAGCCCGCGGGCCGCATTAGACTGTGCTACGTCTATTTCCGCAAAAACTCTTCGATAGTGTTACCTATTTTTTCGTTAAAAATGCTAATGCTACTTTACAATATATCATTGCTAAATTTTTCCTGTGAAAAGTTGACCCTTATCTCGTCTTAGACGTCTTAACATTTTGATTAGACACAACACACGTATCCCAAAATAATAAGAGTGTGTAAGAATTGCAGTTAAGTGGCGTAGCTATTGCGAAAGCGAGAATAATAGCTGCTTTTACTTAACACATTTTTCAGAGTTGATGTCTTTCTAGTTTAAAAAAAATTATATTTTCAATTTATCAGATCTGAGTATTAAATGTCTTTCTTTTTTGAATAAACTTTCTACATTTTTTTTGTTTCATATTTTCTATATTGCTTGTAATTATTTTGTATTAATTAAAAAATGAAAAAAAAACTCTTGAATTTTAATTAAAACACAAAATGTGCAGTTTTATAATTAGTTAAGTCGGGAAGAGTGTTGTCACTTTTTTGCCTTATTCTACAAAGTTGGTTTTAAAATGATTTTTGGTAGCTCTAAATGGATGTTGCAGAAATTTAGGGAAGAGGAAAGGTTTGTCAAAATTTTAGTCTACCAAACATAGCTTTTTAGAAATGCCAAAAAACTTATAGTACGATTATATGGAGCAATTGACACATGTGCCCATATGGATCGACCAAAGGTGGGGGAGGGGGCACTACAGAAAATTATATTGCAAATAATTGAAGAAGTTATAGATTAATTTGCAAACCAAAAAAAGAAAAGAAGAAGCTTTATTTTACTTTTGAAGTTTGTTAAAAAAAGTAAATTTTCCTCAATGGTTGTTAGGGTGTACCTCTCAGCTTGACAGTTCAAGGTCAGGGTTTCGATTATCCAAAGCTTCCGACACTTAAAAACAAAATGACAAAACTGTGATTAACAATCTTCAAGCATAATGCGAGCATTACGGCTGAAAAAGCTTTGATATCCAACCGACCAATCAACATACAAAAAATATTATAAACATATAGTCGAACCTGTAAGAGAGCACTAAAAGAATAATCAAAAGTGTTCTTTATGAACAGCTGGTCACTTAATTAAGGTTTAATTAGCTGAATGAGAATTAATAGTAAAAATGCAAACTACTTACTGACCCACAAAAAATGACCCACAATCAAAAAAATCGTGATTGAGAGATTGGCATAGTGAGTGATGATTTGTCTTGCAAAGAATAGGAAATGTGATATCAATTGAACATTGGAAGCAGTGTGGACATATGATTTTTTTTCCAGCGCCATTTTGTTGAAATTATGTTATCACCGCAAAATGCCTCACGAAATTTTCACTCCAAAAATAAAAATCAAAAAAAACAAAAGAAAAATTGAAAATTTGAATATAAAATGGCCATTTATCTAAAATAAAACTTAATTTCAGTTGAAAAAATGAGGTAAACCTTTGTTAATAGAAAAATTGAATTTGAAAGTGTGGGTCAGAAAGTAGTTAGACGGATAGTTCGGTTGTTAAAGGAGGGTTGACATTTTTGTTGTTTTTTTATTATCTCGGAATTTTCGAAAAAATGATATCGCGCTGTTAATTTAATTCTAAATCCGACCTTGAAACGTAATATCAATTAGGATTTTTATGCAATAGTACAAAAATGTATTTTTGTAATTTTTTTTATAAATATTGAAAACACAAGAAATAATGTCAATTTATAAATTGCAAAATCAAACATCATAAAAAAAACACTAAAATTTATAATGAAACAAAAAAAATTTGTAATCCAATTCTTTAAATTTTCTTTATATTTGATTGGATATCTAAGTGTTTGAAGTCCATATGTTTTTAACGAATATGTATGTATTTTGGACATTTACAGGGCCATATACCATTTTCACTTCTGCCCTTCTTTTTGCGGGCGCACTCGTATCTCCACCACGCTCAACTAAATGGTGTGTCAAGATTTTTCAATGCTTAGAACTAATATTTTACCCTCACACGTTCGAATCTTCTAGAATATACTCTTTCTTCCTTTTCTGATTGAAAATGGAAGTTTAATACTTAAAAGTATAGCTAGAAATTAGTGCCAAATACTGCTTTGATTAAATTTTTCATTCAGAATTGTAGTTAGATGGAATTTTTCATGTAAAAGTATACTTTTTGCAGTATACGCGGAAGTCTTTACATAATAAGCATACTTATGTCTTCTCAAGGTAATGTTATTTGATTACCTTTTAATGCTATACTTACTACAAAATCGAATAACTTAGCTTTATGGATGAGAGTTATCGAGAACTAAAACTTTATAAACATAATTATAACAAATATAAAATACTGTAAAAAACTGGACACTTTATTGCTGATTTTGCTGACTAGTTTCGTAGTATAAACTCCTTTTTCAAAGCAAATATATAAATGATATAAATTTTTTTAATTTTTTTTAATATTTATGTCCATTTTTTTTATCATTTATATATTTGCTTTGAAATTATTTCACCTCAATGGGCATATCTGTCAAAGATATTGTTTCTTATTTTAAAGATTTATCGGATATCCACATCCGCAGATGCGAATTATCCGCAAAAATTTTTACATACCCTTAACATTCTCATCCGCGGATCATTTAAGTTTCAACATCGGAAATAGCATCTACATTCGTAATTTTCAAACATTTCTCTTTTTTTCTATATACCGCAAAGTTTTTTTTCCAAATTTTCCAATTTTTACTTTATCCAAAATTTTTATGATAAGTACGTCTTTATGATAACACATATACATTGACATTCTTCTCTCTAAATTTTTAAGAATTACAAAACTTGCCTTTGCTTAGAATAGTTATTGTGATATCCGCATCCGCTAGGATGTCAAGTTTGATATAAAAAATTTATAGATTCGGTTTTTTATGGATTTGATTTGTTCAATTAAACATGATTGAAGTAAAGTTTTCCGAGTTATCATTGAATCAATAAATCAAAGAAGGAAAAAGCTTACAAAAATGGTGGGACCTGGGAGCATTGAGTTGACCACATCCACTTTCCTTGAGATGGGACTGCAAAGCGTCTTAAATCTTTCTGGTTCAGAAGAAGAGCAGTTGGTTAAAGTGACTTTTTCTTCCACAAAGAAATCATATTTGCATGTTCTAGCGACTCCATTCAAGCATATTTTGCACGCACTATCAAAGCCTTAAAATTCAACGCTCTTTTTGTATTGAATAATTTTAATGGCGGATATAGGTCAAGCTGGAGGGAGTTAGGCGATGGGGCGATCGAACCCTCTCCCGCTAATTTTTCAGCATATCAGTGAATAGTTCAATCAAAATACGTTTCATTTTCTTAAAAAAGACTTTTATTAAAGATTGATTGATATGAGTAAGTATTTCTTATTTAATATGATAAATACCCTAGCGCAGGGGTCAACAAACTATAGCCTGTTAGTCAGATTCGGCCAGCGAAGTAAGTTTATTCAGCTCGCAAGCTAAATTTTGATTTGGACATAGGTCTTGTTCATTTCCACATTTTATGTGTCAAAAAATACATTTGTGTGATACTTCATGATTTCCAATTAAAAATCAAAATTTTTTTTATTGATATCTCATTACTGAAATTCTTAAAGTACATGTGCTTTAACTACTTTAACTACATGTGCTGCATTCTTTTTTGGTAAAAATGTCTGCTTTACGTATAAAAATGTCTGCCCCCCCCCAAGTTCTTTGACTGCCCCTCCAACTTCTATTTTCTGGCTACGCCACTGGTCGCATCCATGGGCAGAACATCGAAATAACTTCATGCAACGAATAAACACATCCACTAATTTCATGATAAACGAGCGAAGATGTTAAAATTCTTTTAATTAAAAGACAGAGTACACGGAAAACACGTGTCATATAAAATAGCAAAAAGTAGGATATGTTTAATTCTCACAAATGCAATATTGAGAATACTCGTTCTTTTGTTTAACTTATTTTTCAATTATGAGATTTATATATTGTTCTCACTCTTACGTCTATTATGCAATCAATCAACTGAAATGATTAAGTTGAAGACAAAATCTATAAATATGTTATCTGTAAATATGATGATGAGATGGATATAGGGTTCCCAGATTTTTACACGATCAAACCGGGACAAAAACGCCATTGAAAAAGGTCGTGAACAAAACGTTGTATTCAGTAGTGTAGCGGAAAGTAAAAAATGAGGTAGCACAAAGGGCATATTTTTTTCAAAAAAATAAAAATTTCTAATTTTCCAGAAACTTAAAAGTCAAAAAAAATTTCAACACTTCATCAATGCAGATAGATTTATATTTGATTCAAATTTTTAAGGGGAAAAATGGGGGGGGGCACCTAGCGTAAATCGGAGGTGAAGGGGACACTGAAACACAGGCCCTGCAAAAATTATGGAAAATACTTTGAAATTAAATGATGAGTTTTTATACATAAAAAGAGAAAAACAAATATTTTCAAACTCCTTTCTTTGACGTATATATAGGATTAGTGAATGAAAACGGATTATTCTGAATGCAGGGATTGCTTTGCTAAGCGGCACGAAAACCGGGAGATCTGACAACCCTAGGTGGAAAGTGGTTATAAGAAATTTTTGGATAATGTGTAGAAGGAAAAAGAATGAATAACAAATAATTAAAGTATTGAATGTTAATTTACCTGGAGAACGTTGGTGGGTGGTGAGTCTTAGAAAAAGAAAAATTAAGTAAAAATTGAACATATCTAAAGGCGTAGCGACAACTGCTTCTCTTCTATCACTTTCGAGAGATCACAAAGTCTTTGCTAAATAAAATGAAGGAAATGAAATTCACAGCTAAAAATGATTCATAAATCAAGGGTAATAATGGAAGTTAAACAATTTAAAAAAATGTTATCAGAAGTCTTTCGACGAGTCAGTAATGTAGTCAGATTTTCTTGATAAAGTATAATAATATCATTATTTTCAAAAGTTTCATAAAAAGGGATCACAGGTAGCATAAACAATTTGTGGATCAATATATAATTGATCCATAATGAGAAAAACACAAGAATGACTTTTGAAGGTCGGCATCAAAGGCCAAAAGAGCCGTTAGAAGATGCCAACCAGGTAATAAAATAATTCTACTAAAAACAAAACAAAAAAAAATATAAGGATACACAGTTGAGTATAAAGTTAATTAATAATGCTATATTATGCTATTTAAATTATATGAAATGAAAAAAGGTTAAGAGAAAAGCAAGTATGCACACATTGCTAATAATATCAGAAACAAGAACTGGTATTTTACAGAATACAAATTGTAGGAGTAAAGATAACTAGATAACAACCACTTTTGGAATTTTAAAAGGTATGGGATCAAAAGGGAAGAGTGTTTCAGAATTGTTGAAAAAGCAAGATATCTTATAAGAGAAGGATTGCTTAGATTTCGTATATTTATAAAAAGGTAAGGACATTTAATGAACAAGTCGTAGGGAATTTCTGTCAACGGAAAGACAGAACAATGATTAAATGGTATCTGGTCAATTCGTCCCGAGGCAATTCGTCCCGAGGCAATTCGTCCCGGACAATTCTTCAGCAAGACAATTTGTTCCAAAGTCATTTCGTTCTTGTTTGTGTGTTTCAGCAACACAATTGGGCAAGTGATTAAAGTCTTTTTACTTGATCATAAAGAAGTATTGAATAACTAGAATACACAATTTTTTAAGATTTGTTTGATAGTGTAATTTTTTTCAAATTGTTTATTTTTGAGAGAGAGAGAGAGAGAAAGAAAGAAGGGATTGAGATAAGATTTACAATATGAATACTAAAAAAAGATAAGGGAGATAATGTTTATTTTTACATGACAACAAATATTTTAAATTAAAATATAATTAAGGTTATTTTAATAGATTAAAAAAAGTAAAACTGTTCAACAGCCTAGTATTTTTTTAATTGACCGAAGACGAATTGACAGAAGATTAATTGCTGTCGACGAATTGAACTAGCGCCGATTAAATATAGGTGGAATCAGCAAGTATACGTATTATTTGTGTAGTGTAACAGCGACATTGAAATTGTATATACACTCGAGTTTCAAGATGGAGTTATTAAGAAAGAGATTCTTAGCGTGGGAGGTGGGGTTGAGATACCCTTCAAAACCTTTTTTTGAACAAAAAATAGAGTTAAACCGTTTGGCCTGTTTCAGTTTACCATAGATGTAGGCTAACATGAGAGAAATTCTCTGTTAAAATGCGAATTCATACCAGCTCCTCAGCTACTATTACCACCATTTCAGCCACTCTCCCCTCTCAATCCTCTCTCTCTCTCTCTCTTCACTCCCTTATCTTCTACCTAGTCTGATCGGGCTTATGGGAGAAGCAGCCTTTTTAAAAAGACACCATGAGATTTGCTGCTACACGTGTCCCTCAAATATGCTAAATCAATTGGGATGCAGGATTTAATTTTTTTAGTGAAGCTGATCAAAGTTAAAGAAAGGTCAAAAGTATCTAGCACTCTATATGGATGTCTTATAAGATCTTACGGTATGCACAAGGTGAATAAAAGTGTAGCAGTGTCAAAATAAACTTATCAAAACTCAATTTTAGCACGCTTTTACTCTCAACTTGGATGAATAAAATGGATGACTTAATGTGCACACTTTTTAGCATATTGCAGATCTTTCATCATTTCCCATAGCCGGATCTCGTAAAATTATTGGTTCCACAAAAGCCTGGAGAAAGATAAGAAGTGAATCAAAAAATACTTATTCACAGGCAATGCTCACAAGTACACCGACATTGGCTGCTTGCGCAAACCCTAGACCCCTGGTTCCCAACCCTTTTTTAGTTTGCGGCACCCTTGGCGAGCCTTTTAAAAATTCCTGGCACACTTTAAGGAAAAACTTATTTAAAATTTCCATAGTTTTTTATTATAATTTTTTTATTTCTACATCTGCATTGATGCAACAATATCTTATACGGAGACCATATAAAAAAAATTTATACTGATCCTGCTATCACAGAAAATATAATAATACAAATATGTAATGTTAAGTTTTAAAGTGGTTGCACAATTTTGGCGGCACCCTTAAAAAATCTTATGGCAATCTTTAGTGCCGCGGCACACCGGTTGGGAATCACTGCCCTAGACTGACCCATACTCGGCGTTTGATGAAGCCCAAGTGGAGGAGAAAAATTATTCTAGGCGACTGTCAGAATTCAATTGCTCCCGAGCACTTGGGAACTTAAATTCTCTTATCTGCTGTTTACTTCTGGTTACCTCGATTCCTATATCTACCCACTTAAATTTCATGAATTGAAGTTCCCTTCTATGCATAAAATTGAAAACATACTTCCTTGTCAATAAATACGGCTTCAATTATTATTATTATTTGAATATAGCCGAGGGAAATTGTACAAGTTTATTATTTTCCATTAATGGCAACCTATAAATCTGGTAATTTAGAAGTCACGTCATCACCCACTGCTGATGAGAGTTCTGAACTCCGAAACTCCGTGCCGATTGCTGATACCTCTTTCTATACTAATTGTATCAGACTTTTAGCGATTAATACCAAAAGATGATAATTTTTTAAATATTAACTTTGGTAGTCTTTGATTTGGTTAGGAAACTTGTTTTAAATATGAGTTATTTTTTTTGAAAGCAGGTAAGTTCGGCCTAGGAGTATATTGATACTGTCTTAAAGCCGATTTGTCCATAGATCAAATTGTCTTGAAGCCGAATTGTGCTGAAATCATATTTTCTACAGTTGACGTTATTTAAAGTTGGGACTTCGGTTAATTTTCCAACTTTAAAGATAAGAAATTTTGTATTTATTACAATTAATCTTTGAGATTTTTCGGAAATAAAATTTTTAGATTCGTATTCTACGCAGTAAATGACATTTGCTTAACAAAAAAAATGAAAAAATTTGTTTGAAAAACTTTTTTAAAATCATAAAAATTCTACTTACAAGAAAAAGTTCAAATTAAAAAAAAACTAAATTTCTAAGTTTTTGACTTTTGATAGCATAGTTTAAAGACAATTTAATGCTCTTCACAAAAATATCCAGAAAAGAGGAATTTATACATTCAATGTTTGAAATCTAACGCAAATCGCAACTTTAAAAGGCAGAAATGTTGTTAGTTAAAACAAGTTACCTTTTGTTTCAGACAGGCAAATACTGCCAAATTCGTTATTATCTTTCGTAGTATTTTTGTCTATAAAGTCTGCCTCCTATTATATATAGCCAAAAGAAAGAAGAAATCTTTCTTATTTTCGTTTAAATGTTAACATTCTTGCGTTATATATAAATACAAAAGTATATATCAAGCTTAAATCGTGGAGTTATATCGTGACCTTTATGAAAACAAATTTTAAACTTTTAGAGTCATATATATTCCACTGAGTAGACTGTTCTCTTTTGAAGTTTTTAAAATGTTACAAAATTTCAAAAATGTTTATAAACATTATATATTTTGTTTTAATGGAGGTGTCGGAAAATTATTTTTTCCCCCAATAAAGAATTGTAAATCTAATACACACACTTTTGCCGATCTGTTTTGTAAGTATTTAAGAATCGATCAAAGTATTTAAAGAAATTATTTTTAAAATGTAACAAATATTTAAAACTTTTGGGACAATTTTTTAAAAAGATGATTTTTCAAATTTATTCGCATAGTCACGTTTTTCCTGCAAAAGATGAGAAATTTACATGGAAGAGCAATGAAAAACAAAATATTTGCTATAATACCGAAGCTTATTTTCTTTCAAAATGGGAATGCTGCAGAAGAATTGTCAGCTAGGTATGGAGGGTGACGAGAGAGATTTTTGACAGATAAGATTTGGCTGATTGAAAATGCAAAATGTTGTAAGGATGAGGCAACTTTTTCTTTATAAAAAAAAGATTGAGTAAGACAAAAGATCTCCTTGGCAGGCACTCAAGAGAAGGAAAGCAAAACAAAAAGGGAGAGAAGAACTGAATGCGTCTGAATAAAAAAATGATTAAGTTGGCGCCTGAAAGATGTACAAATGAGAAGAGGGAAGGCATACCTTAAATTTCTTTCATAAATCGAGTACCTGTAAGAAGGGAAAAAGTGAAAAAATTGAACACGATGACCACCTGATACATTAATCTTACTTGAATGCGTGGGAGAGAAAAAAATGTGTTAAAGTGTATATATATATTATAGGCTTTCGATTTTGCGAAGGCTGAATAATAATTCTTCAAGAAGATTATGCAATTATTGTATCGTCTGTGATAATATTTTTTTTTAAAAAAATTCAACTTTAAATAAACATCTTACCTTCTATTACTCTGGAAGCAAAAAACTTTTTATCAAAAATTTACATTTTTTCCACATCATTTGCATAATAATTTTTTTCCCACAAATTTAAAATACCTTTTGCACCAAAATAAAAATATGTTTTTTCGCTTCTAAAAATAAAATAATAAAAGATAAGGCTTGCTTGAAATTTTTTTTGAATATTTTGAAAAATTAAAGAAAATTTTTTTATTTTCGAACTTTTTCAAGGACACACAAGAGTGCGTCTAAAAATGACAAGAAAAAATGGCATCATGCTTGAAAATTAAAAAAAAAATTTACACACTATTTTAAACCACTCTATTTTTTAACACTAATGGGATTTATACTATATCATAAAAGGCAAAATGCGTCAATTGAGGCTTCCAACTTAAACTGACATATGTCCATCTATAATTAAAGTTTTACCATAATTTTTCTATTTTAAAAGTATAAAAATTTATTTAATAAAATTAAACAGGAAAGGCAAAACATTCTTTGCGAACTTTTTATAGCACATTTTCCACAAATTGTTTTACCGCAATTGTTACAAACTTCAGTCGTTCTATTGCGACCGACACGTGATTGTAGAAGAAGTAAGACGAATCTTTTTAGGCTGAATGCTCATACAGAGTTTCTTAGTGATTTGTAATTGTGAAATAGCACAAAGTTCATCCACAACTTTTTGAATGAATTCACGCAACTGAGAAAAATAACTAGTTATTATTACTAAATAACTTTGTTTTCTATTTTCAAACACTTGTAAATGCTGCATTTACAAATGATCTTAGTAAAATAACACTTGACACATCCTTAGCATTCGCAATAAAGTCAATTTTTATATTTAACACTTTTTGATTCAATGTGCCTAAAATTGTTATAAGGCATTAAATCATTCAAAATTAGTAATAGAAAAAGACGTTCTCTTTTCAAACCTATCGGCAACACTTCAGTTCCAATTGTAACGAAATTGACAAATTGGTTGCAAGCAGCAAAATATTTTCATTAAAATCTTTCAGCAGTGAAGAAATTAATGATGAAGATGATGGAATTTTATTGCCAAATATTAAGAAATTGTTAAAAAAAGAAAATCTGTGTCAAAACTTACTAACAATAATAATTAGAGAATATTCACGATTCATTGATTTAGTAGGAAAAGGTCAACATAGAGACTTTTTCAGTCGAAAATGCCTTCACTTGTTTCAACATTATTTCATTTAAGAAAAATGTGGCGTTAAAAGTTATCTTGAAAATAGATTCAAAAAAAATGAAATCGATAAAATCATGAATATGGAAAACTCTTAAATTTCTCGCAGTACTTATCCCAAATTACAAAATTGTCAAGTTTTAACTTTAGAAGTTAAAAGATCTTTTTTTAAACTGGAAAAACTGCTAGAAAATGATCGAATTTTAAATCAGAAAATGTCATTAATTATATATTGTTTTATTACAAAGTCATGGATTCTTTGAAATAATTTCAATACTTTCTCTAAAGTCAATTCAATGAAACTTTAAAAAGTCAAAAAAGTCAATTTTTTTTCTGAGTAAAAGTCCATTTTTTCCAATTTTTTGGGTCAATTTTTCCTCGCCCTGATTATAAGTTCTTAGTTGTGAATTAACATCTACCTCTTTTTTTCTCGTTTTTTGCGCCTTGTTATAGCGACCTAGTTCACCCTACATAAAATCATTCAACTTAACTTTCATTCAACGTAAGTAGTGCAATGCTTCAACAATAAATATTACTTCATTTTTGTTTAAAGTACTATTATTTTTTTCCACTTTATGCCATTATTTATATTTAAATATTTTTGTGATTTAGTTATTTGATTGCCTAATTCATACTTTTTTTAATTACATCAACATTAGTATTTGCTAATGTTACACAATTGTGTATTTTGTGCATATTCTACTCGCCATTTCTCTAAATTATTGAATCATTATACTAACAACAACCATCAGAGTGATTCAAACTTTCAATTGAATTACTTTTTTGAAGGTTGCCATTATCAGTATAGAAGAGTGGACTCATTTGTAAGACACATAAAAAGAAATCATTAAGTTTTTTTGAGAATCAAATAAACTGTTCATCTAATAAAAAGATTAAAACGAAACTTGACGATCAAAACGAAGGAGTAAGAGATATTGATTTTGAAAATTCGAGCGATAGAATTGATGTAGAGCCAAGTATTAAAAATAAGATCCCTAAAATCACAATAAATCTTAACAAAGAAATTGCATTCTTTTTTATTAGAATTTCGTAATTTAAATATGGTTTAATGTTTTCTGATGTGTTAACACAACAATTTCTTTTTCTTAAAAAATGATTGAAAAAGATTCTAACTACGCTTTGTGCGATTAAATCGCTTTTTGACAAGTTTTGACGTATTTTTTAGACAAAATAAACATCAGAATTGAAATTAATATACTTGAAAATGGGTATATAACCATAAAATTATTTTATCGTTTACAAAAAAATCAATTTTGAAATGAGTAAGTATATTTTAAATCACGTTTTTTCATAGATTTAATTCTTTTTCATCAAAAAATATGGTGACCATTCAATTCACAATACCAGAGTTGGGTATATTAGTTTGAAATTGATTGCAAAAATCATGTAAAATTTCACACTCAAGTGTAGTAGTTAATATCACTTTTACGATTAGTTATATATACACTAGCCGGTCCCGTGGTCGTTTCTCGCTTCGCTCGAAACATAGGATTCTTGGTAGTGTGTATATTGAGTTGCTAATTCAAATTCGCTTGGCTCGAAATGACCACGGGACCGGCTAGTTTTTTTTGTTTAGGCTACGCTCAAAACATAGGATTCTTGGTAGTGTGTATTTTGAGTTGCTAATAGTGTTATATGGTGTGGCGGTCAGTTTTTAGAATATTTGTATCTTTTCTGTGTATTTTTCTATTACACCATATAAAAATACATACAAAATATATTTCAACCAATCAGAATGATTTAAGCGACACTCACACTACAGATATATGAACACACATATAAAAATACCCATAAAACATATAAATAATTTCAACCAATCAGAATGTTTCAAGCGACACTCACACTACAGATATATGAACTCATCACACCATATAAAAAAAAATAAAAATAAAAAAAAAGCTCGAAACATAGGATTCTGGGTAATGTGTATTTTGAGTTGCTAATTCAAATTCGTTTCGCTCGAAACGACCACGGGACCGGCTAGTTTTTTTTTGTTTAGGCTACGCTTGAAAAATAGGATACTTGGTAGTTGTAATTTGATTGATTTTAACCAAAAAATATCAGTACTATTGAATTAACGATTCTTATTTTTGACAGATTTTGATTGATTTTCAAACGAAATCAACACGATAAAAGGATAGAGTTATTTAATTTGAAAATCAATTAAAATAAGCCACGAAGCTGCGGTGAACTGCATACGCTAAACATGGCGGTTTTTATTTCTGCATTTTACATGTGTATTTCTGAAAATGTGATTTTTTTGTTTATTATTCCGCGCTTGCCTACATGTATGTGTATGTATAAATGAATTTTAAATAGTTTATCTGGAATACAGGTCCCCCATAAAGGTATTAACCGCTCAAAGGCGGGGGTATCATGTGAGCCAGAAATCTCACACTCATTGTTGCCTGTTTGGCTACGACTACTAATTAGTTATCTAATTAATGTTTTCCGATTCTTACATATGTTTTTGACTGTTTTCTACTCTTTTTAAAGATTTTTCTAATTGTCTATTGGGCTGATTTTTAACAGCGATTTTGTATTATCTGTATTTTCAAGTATTTTTACCTACAATTTTAAGTTTCTACTTTGTATTGCCCCATCCACCTATGATATATTTATTTATGTAGAATTCATTTTTTTTAGTATTTTTAGTTTTGTTAAAAATATTTGTGTAGTATTGATTTTTTTAGTTTTTTTTTCATTTCAATGAAAAATTTGTGGGTAAACTATATTTTTTGTATATAAATTATTGTTGTGATATCCTTGTTGATGTGTTTGATAGACCTGAAATTTAATGGCCTGAAAAGATCTTGCTCTTGAAAGGGCAACATAAAGTTGTCGATGACTGAAACATGGTTTTCTTAAAAAAATACCAACTTTTTCAAAAGTTTGTCCCTGACTTTTATTGATAGTGAGTGCATACGACAATCTGAGAGGAAACTGAATACGCTTAATTTGAAAGGGTAGATTTGTATCGTTAGGAGACAGTGAAATTCTAGTAATGAGAACATTCTTTCCACAGTTAACACCAGTAAGAATTTGACATTCAATTGTATTATCCAATAATTTAGTTATTCTAAGACGTGTTCCATTACAGAGACCATCCTTAAGACTAAGATTTCGAAGAAGCATTACGATACATCCTACTTTTAAAATGAGTTTATGTTGTGGCATACCAGATGGTGTTAAGGAATTGAGAAATTCCATTGGATAAAGATCAATTTCTTTTTGATTATCTGTAACAACAGAGTCAGTACTGTAATATGTTTTAGATTCCCCCGAAAGTTGATGTAGTACTTGGTTGTTAATTTCTAAAGAGTCTTCATTGGTAGGAGTTAAAATGACTTTGTCTGCAACGTTAATACCATCATCATTAAAAACAGAAGCAATGATGTTATCACTTTTAGTTTACACATTGATTTGGTATCTCAATACAATCTTTGAAAGGATCGTTATAGTTAACAGGCAATTGTCCATTTCCCAGAGAAAGAAGAAATTCTGAAAAGAGGTGGTCTTGTTGAGCTGTCCTCATGTTGGTGTGAAGATGAAAAACTTTAACTAATGGCCATATATATGAACTTTTCAAGCATGTTTCAATGATTTGAGCGGGGTTTCCTCTTTTTACAACTGGTAATGTTTGACGGAAGTCTCAGCCGAGAAGAATAATTTTTCCAGCAAATGGTATACTTGTGTTGCAGATATCTCTAAGCATTTTATCAATGGCTTCAAGGGCGTATTTAGGAATCATGCTTGCTTCGTCAAAAATTATAATATCTTGTTTACGGATAAATTCTGCATGTTTACTATTTGGTTTAATATTACATGTTGAATTATCTAAAACAGGAACAGGTAACTTAAAAACGAAATGAACAGTTCTGCCTTTTTCCAATAAAGTGGCAGCAATTCCTGTCCAAGCAAAAGTAAGAACATTCAAATTACGACAAATTTCTTTAATAATGTAGTTATATGTGAAAGTCTTACCGGTGCCACCTGGACCATCAATAAAGAAAACTTTAGCTGAAGATTTGTCATTTTTTTCTAATGAACCAATTACTGAATCGGCAACCGAAATCTGTTCTGGGTTAAGCATATTTCTTAAATTAGAAGCTTCTTGTCTAGCTTGTTGGATATTGGGTGGATCTTCAATTAATGTTTCTTTCAATTCTGGAAGTCCAAAATCAATAAGTGTCTTACCAAATTGTTCGAGAATACTTTGAATTTCTGCAAGTGCAGATTGTTCAGCTTTAAAATCTGACTCATACTGGAGATAATCCTCTATCATATCGTAACGAAAGGTTTGCCATAAATGAGAAGGATTACTTGGCTCACCATGAATTAAAATAAAAGAAAATGAAGTTCTTATTTGTGAAGGAGATGCCGTTTCAACTAATTCTGTGATTGTGCGAACCCATAAACTGTCATCTACTAATAAATTACGTGCAATACATGCTTCCCTAATCCATTATATGTTTTTAAATACTCATAAGATGTGGCACCAGGTACGTGCAAAAGAAGAATGCGTAGAAAGTATCGCTCACCCTCTCTAATACTGGCGTTATACATCCTACTTACTACTTTCTCAGCCCCCCTCTGTCTAATTACCCATTTTTTTTCCGAACTTTTGAAGACATAATGATAAGGAATATCAGTGTATAAGTACTGCCTGGCGTTTTCATCATTTTGATTTAGGTAGAACCAAGCAATTAACATTGTATGATGGGCCCTAGAAAGGGCAGGATTTTCTTCGCCTTCTCTAAAATAAATTGTTTGCTGATTAGGAAGATGTAATGGGAGTCTAATAATATTATGGCTTTGTGTATGCATGGGGAATGTAAATAAGCGCCAGGATGCTTCAGGAGGAGAAACATATCTGGCATCTAAATATGTTTTAATTTCATCATGATCAATGCGTTCATTAATTTCAACATGAGCCTTTGTAGACATATTTGTAAAGATATTTAACACTTTTGCTACTAACGCAGGCCTCTAAATTTATATGCGCGCTGTATTTTTTACATAGAAAAGGGTTATAAGGGACAACCCATCTGTTATCTAATTCAACATTTCTGATAGTGACTGTGCGGCCGTTGTCAGGTCTAAAATATAAAGGATAGCCATTATTATTAAGGATAGTGCTCTGATTAAATTGTTTAGGATAGTCTTTAATGCAAGTTCCATCTTGCATACATTGTGATGAATTGTTCAAATGTCCACATGGACCATGGATCATGCAAGATTTAATTATTTCATATAGTTCTGGGTTTTCTTCAGGATCAGGAATTTGTGCAGAAATGAGGGTGTCAATGTGGTCTGCATTATACAATTTAGAATCATTACTTAGATGTAAGAGCATGTGAACATGAGGAAGTCCTCTTTTTTGGAACTCAATAACATCCACGTGGCCACAAATAACACCAAGAACACCATTCTTTAAGTCATTCTTTAATGCTTCAACTTTTAATTTGAAAACGCGTGAAACCAAGTCGGGTCTATCTGAAGGTGTTTGATCTGGCAATAAATTTTCAACAATTTCTGGCCATTTTGGATTGCATGTAAATGTTAAAAAAAGATCTGGTTTTCCATTTTTAGCTACAAGTGCCATTGCATCAAGATATAATTGATGCATTTGACGTGAAGACCCCTGAAAAGTGGATGGAAGGACTACAATATTACCGGCGCGTAAATTACGATCATCAGCAGTACTTTGAAGATGGTTGACCAAACCTTGATATGTTTCTGCTCTAAGTTGCCTTTGATTATTTCGAATAAAAGAAAGGCGTTGACCTTCAACTTTGACATAGGCATCAACCAAAAATTGTTGAAATAATTTACCTGCTAAATGCAAAGCAGAAAAATCATTTCTAAAAGCAAGTCTATAAACATAATATTCTAATTGTGTCAGTCTATTGCGGACGGGAGTTGAATGTTGTGGAAAATGATTAAGATTTGGGTCCCATCCAGCTTGGCCTCATGGAAAAATTAGTGGGTAAATCATTGAATCAATGTTTGCAGAAATATATGGAATGTGTCTAAGAGGTTGATTATGGGGATATACAACAATTTGGTTATTAAGTGGAGGGGCACCATCATTACTGGTGAAAATTGCGGCAACTTCTTCGTGTAGAGGAGCATTATATCTTCTTCTGTCATTACCTTCACGCATTACCATTGTTATTATTGATGGTAAACGGTTCTCTTGCTTTGCAATTTCTTCTTGTTCTTTTTCAACATCGGCCATATGCCTATATGCCGCAGCATATGGCGAAACTCTGTTTAATACATTCTGAATTATTTCGATAACATCTCTTTTACATGTAAAATTGGATGGATTAGCCATTCTCATATTCAATGCAGTTGCTGGCTCAATAATATATAATTGACTGAAATTGGGTGTTTGATTTTCAACAGGATGAAGGGAACCATACCTATGATACATTTGTCCAGAAATCCTGAAACATGGAGTACCACTTCCAGGTGGTGTACGTATATTTGCTTGTAAACTTGCAAAACAAAAAGCATTATTATAGATTCTTATGTTTTTACGGAAATGTCTTGCTCTAGGAGAATCACTTAAATATAAGTCTTTTAGTTCTTGTGGAAAATCTTCAAGATTTGGTAGTGTTACTTTTCCGTTAACACAACACTTGAATGATTCTGTTGGAAATTTGATTGCACGACAATGTGGAAAAAGAATGTTAAACTGACCTAAATAATGCAAATCAGGTAAAATATTTTGATTGTTTATTCTTGCGGAATTAAGGGAACTTGGAGTATTTGTATTATTAAATCTGTTAATTCTTTGGCGTAGTGCATTGAAATATGTACGTTCTTCGGTTTGTTGTGAAGTCTCATTTGCACGCTTTCGTTTTTGACCTAAAGTATTCTTGTGCCTACGTTCTTCGGTTTGTTGTGCAGTTTCATTTGCACGCTTTTGTTGTTGACCTAAATTATCTTTGTACCTACGTTCTTCGGTTTCTTGTAGAGTCTCATTTGCACGCTTTACTTTTTTACGCATAACATCTTCTTGTTTATGAATTTTTTTGTTGATTCCAAAATTTTGATCGGTATTAGTTATGGAAAATATATTTGTTATAGTTTCGCTATCTCTTTTTCTTTTTTTGTGGTTATTAATATTATGATTTTTAGAGTTAGCATGATCAGTTGTAAAAATTTTTTTAGAAGACCCTTGGTTGTTGTTGTTATAGTGATCATTTGTATAAAAATTTTTTGAAGACCCTTGGTCATCATTGTTATAGAGATGATTTGTATAAAAATTTTTAGAAGAGCCTTGCTTATTGTAGTCATAATAAAGATCATGAGGTGTTACATTAGTATCATTAGTAAAAATATTTATGGTTTGGGTTAGATGATTTATATAGTTGATATCCCGAGAAATGTTGTTGGTAGGTTTGGAATTAGCATGAGCTTTATTCAAGTTTTCAAATACACACAAAACATATAAATAATTTAAACCAATCAGAATGGTTCAAACACATATATACACAAAACATATATAAATAATTTCAACCAATCAAAATGCTTCAAGCGACAAACACACATACAAACTCATCACACCATATAAATTTACACACAAAACATATATAAATAATTTCAACCAATCAAAATGCTTCCAGCGACACACAGACAGACACACACACGCTAGCTTATTATAATTATAATTATAATAATATTATAATAAGCTAGCGTGTGTGTGTGTGTGTGTCTGTGTGTCGCTGGAAGCATTCTGATTGGTTGAAATTATTTATATATGTTTTGTGTGTATTTTTATATGGTGTGATGAGTTTATATGTGTGTATTTGTTGAAGCATTCTGATTGGTTTAAATTATTATATGTTTTGTATGTATTTTTATGTGTGATGAGTTCATATATCTGTAGTGTGAGGGTTGCTTGAAGCATTCTGATTGGTTGAAATATCTTTTTTTTATATGGTGTAATAGAAAAATACACAGAAAAGATACAAATATTCTAAAAACTGATCACCATACCATATAACACTATTAGCAACTCAAAATACACACTACAAGAATTCTATGTTTCGAGCGTAGCCTAAACAATAAAAAACTAGCCGGTCCCATGGTCGTTTCGAGCGAAGGGAATTTGAATTAGCAACTCAATATACACACTACCAAGAATCCTATGTTTCGAGCGCAGCGAGAAACACTGTTTCGAGCGAAGCGAGAAACGACCACGGGACCGGCTAGTTATAATATAGATAGAGATTACACTTTATAAATTACCCATTTAAAAATACAAAACAAGATGGAAAACTTAAGTTACTTATATTCAACATGTGTATACTATACTTCTAGTTTAATTTTAAATATTTTTACGACTAGAAATTATGAGAGTAGATTTAATGATTGTATAGAATATATTAAAGATAGGAATATATATACGAGTGATGTTAATATAATAATAGAAGAAAATATAAAATCAATAATTTTAGATAAAAACAATGACAAACTGATTAATGATGATAATGCTGACAACAATGAAGAAGAATATTATGATGTAAAGGAAATTGGAGTATCATCACAAGAAGATATATTTTATGATGCTAGAGATAATGAAGCTTATTTTGTTACTCAAGATAATTTTGCTGATGGTCAAGGTGAAGAAAATGATAATGAACAAAACAATGAAGATGATTATGATAGATTTAAGGATAAAGATTATAAAAATCATGACAATTTTTTAACAAGAGGTATCAAGAAATTTGGAAAATATATCCATAATAAATTTGAAAAATTAAATAAGAAAATGAAATTAGATGAAAATAATAAAAGTAAACTTGAAGAAACGATGAGAGAAGAACAAAAATTAGGAAAAAAGAAATCAGAATATGAAGCTAAAATATTGAAAGAATCGATTAAAAAACAAAATGAAAATGTAAAGAGGGTTTTAGAATTAGTAAAAGTACGAATCGAATTGGAAGAAAAAGAAACGAGGAAACAGAAAGAATTAGGAAAAAAGAAATCAGAATATGAAGCTAAAATATTGAAAGAAGCGAATAAAAAACAAAATGAAAATGTAAAGAGGGTTTTAGAATTAGTAAAAGTTCGAATCGAATTGGAAGAAAAAGAAACGAGGAAACAGAAAGAATTAGGAAAAAAGAAATCAGAATATGAAGCTAAAATATTGAAAAAATCGATTAAAAAACAAAATGAAAATGTAAAGAGGGTTTTAGAATTAGTAAAAGTACGAATCGAATTGGAAGAAAAAGAAACGAGGAAACAGAAAGAATTAGGAAAAAAGAAATCAGAATATGAAGCTAAAATATTGAAAGAAGCGAATAAAAAACAAAATGAAAATGTAAAGAGGGTTTTAGAATTAGTAAAAGTTCGAATCGAATTGGAAGAAAAAGAAACGAGGAAACAGAAAGAATTAGGAAAAAAGAAATCAGAATATGAAGCTAAAATATTGAAAGAAGCGAATAAAAAACAAAATGAAAATGTAAAGAAGGTTTTAGAATTAGTAAAAGTACGAATCGAATTGGAAGAAAAAGAAACGAGGAAACAGAAAGAATTAGGAAAAAAGAAATCAGAATATGAAGCTAAAATATTGAAAGAATCGAATAAAAAACAAAATGAAAATGTAAAGAGGGTTTTAGAATTAGTAAAAGTTCGAATCGAATTGGAAGAAAAAGAAACGAGGAAACAGAAAGAATTAGGAAAAAAGAAATCAGAATATGAAGCTAAAATATTGAAAGAATCGATTAAAAAACAAAATGAAAATGTAAAGAGGGTTTTAGAATTAGTAAAAGTTCGAATCGAATTGGAAGAAAAAGAAACGAGGAAACAGAAAGAATTAGGAAAAAAGAAATCAGAATATGAAGCTAAAATATTGAAAGAAGCGAATAAAAAACAAAATGAAAATGTAAAGAGGGTTTTAGAATTAGTAAAAGTACGAATCGAATTGGAAGAAAAAGAAACGAGGAAACAGAAAGAATTAGGAAAAAAGAAATCAGAATATGAAGCTAAAATATTGAAAGAATCGATTAAAAAACAAAATGAAAATGTAAAGAGGGTTTTAGAATTAGTAAAAGTTCGAATCGAATTGGAAGAAAAAGAAACGAGGAAACAGAAAGAATTAGGAAAAAAGAAATCAGAATATGAAGCTAAAATATTGAAAGAAGCGAATAAAAAACAAAATGAAAATGTAAAGAGGGTTTTAGAATTAGTAAAAGTACGAATCGAATTGGAAGAAAAAGAAACGAGGAAACAGAAAGAATTAGGAAAAAAGAAATCAGAATATGAAGCTAAAATATTAAAAGAAGCGAATAAAAAACAAAATGAAAAGTTAAAAAAAGATCGAAAATTAGAGAAAAAGAAAATGGAAGATGAAGAAAAAGAGAAACAAAATAGACTAAGGAGGGTTAAAAGAGCACAAGAGTTGGCTAAAAATATAATGAAGCATGAGAAGGATTTGCTCAAAAAGAAAGAAAAATTAGAAAGAGACAAAATAAAAAAACAAAATAAAATAAAATAGATGAAAAAATAAGAATACAAATTGAAAACAAAGTAAAAAATGAAAATAAAAAGGTAAAAAAGAACCAAATTTGGGGAAAAAAGAGTACAAAATTAAAGTGATAAAAATAAATAAAAGTTGATGAAGTAACTGATAAATATTTGAGTGATCTACGATTCGTCTTCTACTTTTCTCATAAGAGAGCATCGACAAGGAAGGATTGAAGATGAAAGAACATCTGTGACGACGCCTTTATCATACCCTCATGCATTTATCGTGTAAGTTTATGCTAAGGTTATCGTGGATATATATTTATCTGCTCACAGATGTTCTTTCCTAAACCTCCATTGACGATGCTCACGTTTGAAGACAGAAGAAGGGGATCGTGGTTGATCGAAATATTTCTTGTTAGTTTTTCGCTAAGAAAATACAGACGGGTCGGAAATTTAGGTTTTATATTTTCAATTTCAGGTGATTGATATGGCGAAGTCGGTACTTTTCATATTTGAAGAAAAACGGTCCTGTACCTTACGGTCTTTGTCAAGAAGCTTAAATAGAAAAACGAAACAAAATATATTGTGTATATGTGTATAATGTGATTGAACGTTAAAGAAATGCGATAAAAGTAAAGGTCATATGTGATTGGCAAAAGAGGAAAGAAATAAAGAAATGAAAAGGAAATATATTGTATGTTTGGGGAATGTGATCAAATGGAGTTAAATGTAATTAAAATATGATACGAACTTGACAAAGGGAAAAGAAATAAAAGGGGAAAGGCAATAAAGTAAAGAGAATGGGGGAATTTGCCTCTGTTCTGTGTTTTGTGTGGTGAGAAATGTTTCAATATTGTAAGGGGGTGAATCTTACTATAGTTGGTCTCATGGATTCACCAATGTAGCAATCGTTGCAGAGAATCTTTTACACTTCATTACCTTACACACATTGAAACATTTCTCACCACACAACACACAGAACAAAGGTCGAAAATTTGAAGTAAATAATAAATTTGCTTTTGAAAAGTCGTGTTTTTTAAATACTCACTTTCTGTGTATTATTTTGTTTTCAATTTCAAGTATAGTTAAAGCAATTAAAGACTGAGGGGAGGGGAGGCGAGAAAGCAGGCGACAACGAGTGTGAGTTCTGGCTCACATGACACCCCCGCCTTTGAGCGGATAATACCTTGTTGGGGGACCTGTAATCCAGAGTCAGTATAGACAAATGACTTTTAACAGACACAGATGTAATAGATAAATTTCAGCTTAATCTGATTAAAAACTATGCCATTCGAGTTTGTGTCGCAGTTAGATTTTTTTAAGTTCCGGCAGTTGACCTACAATCCTAAATGGTATCACTGATAAAATAAATAGTAATTTAACTATTTCATCAGTAAATTAAAGTAGTAAAATTTGATTTTACCATTTTTATGGTTTGCTTTTTTGCTATTAAAATAATTTATTAAAAATTTGATTTTAACCATCTGCGTTGTTGAGTAGGAGAAGTCTATAGCATTCATATAGATATTAAAATTCAGCGTTCTGGAATTTATTCGCGTCAGAGAGCATAGAGTGCAGTCACTGAGAGAAAATGGTGAGGAAATAGCAAAGACAAGACAGTTGAAGACACAAATGTGCAGAGACGTGACAAGTTCAGAAGAAGGAAAATTGTTAGTGTAGTGTTGATTTTTTCATTTGTAAAGTCTTCAATCGTAAATCCTAGTCTTGTTATATTTTAGCTACAAAATTCAATATTTTTATCATTTCCACGTTTTCTAAAATAGTATTGATAATATAAACAGCTAATAAGAATCATATGGTGTACTATTCTTTTCTGAGATGGTTGTTTTATTTTCTTTATCTCATGTAATAAAAATTTTGAACCTATACATACATTGAAACTTGTCTAAGTGGACCTTTGCTTACACTCATAAAAAAACTAGTGAATTTACTAACTCTAAAGATTAGAAACTAGTAAAAACATCTTTTACTAGTTTGTTAGTAATATACAGTACATGTGAGAATATCTGGTGTGACGTTTTGAGTAAATCTCATATACGATTTCTAAGAAAACATGAGATGATAATTTCACTTCACATACAACTTTGATAAGTATTAGTGGTGTCTTCTTAACACATGGAAGCAATTGTATTACATTATAGTGCACTTTGTCTTGTGCAGGACAGTATTACAGTATCGCTTTCGTTTATAGTATATGCTGCCTTCTCATATTCTTATCATATGCCATGGGAAAATCACGCTCTCTCATCTTCTTATCATATGCCATGGGTAAATCACACGTGTGGGATGTAAGTTCTAATTTTTTTCTTTCAAATAAAAGCACTCTAATTCTTAGATAATCTTAACTGGTTTAACTCATGACGGTCAAAAACCAATAATACTTAAACTAAAAAAATTAAACTTAAAATATTAAAGTTTAAAGAATAAACTATAAAAAAAATATAAAGAAAGTTTGCTCCCGGAAGAATTAGTTAAAGTAAAATTCATGGTTATTTAACTTTGAAATTCATTTTTATTTTAAGACATACTGGAGAGAGAAATTAAAATTCAAATTCGGCAACGAAAGAAAGAGCAACGAAAAAGATTTGAAAGAAGTAAAAAGTAGAAAGCGTTCAGTGTCGATATCTGAAGAGAAAACAACAAAGTCTATTCGTGAATGGGGCTTGGACTATTACTTACCTGAATTACCTCATTCAGAAGATTTGCTCTCAATAGAAGTTCATACTGAATGGCTAAAACGGGAGTATTATAAAGTGGAACAAAAAAATGAAGAAATTGTAACTCTTAAAATGAACATTACATTTCCATTTAGACGTAATGAAATTATTGAAAATAAAAAGAAAATATCTGAAATTTTGATCAAATATCCTTATTTGAAGTCCTACACACAGGTAAAATTTAAATATATTTAGTTTAATATATGTATTTTATTTAAATTATAGATTTTGTTAGAGTTTCAAAGATTAAAACCCCAAGTTCTGAACAATTCAGATGGAAGTGTGCATTTTTTTACAAGACTCGATAAATATGTTGACCCAATTTTAATTTTTTGCCTGAAAAAAGAAAAAATGAATTCTACGTGAAGCTTGAAAGAGAAATTGAGATGGAGAAAAATTTGGAGTTGCGAAAAAGTATACGATGTTAAAAACTTTTGTTATTAAAACAATTTATTTTTTTTATTTAGGATATAAAAGATATTATGCTATTTTGTGCATGAGCACAATGTTCCGAGAAAATATTGAAAGTGTTTTGTGTTTTGAAGAAGAAAAATCTGGTGTTTTTCAGATGATGATAAAGAAAAGTATTTTCTCAGAAGAAAGAAATGCTTTTGCACTCAGAATAGAAGACGTATTTATTTTCAATTCCAATAACTTTGCCGTACTGTTTTATGGATGTTTTTGTTCCTTTTACTGCTTCAATCTTAATTATCCTCCTCAACTCAAAAAAATTATCTACAATTTGAAAGACTCCGAAAATATTGATAAAAATATTTTGAATGTTTCTTTTTTAATAAATAAAAAATTTTGAATTTCTCTATAATTTTTTATCTTATTATTAATAAAATACTACCAAAGCTTTTGTTTATTTGAGGATATATATGATTGGTTTTTTATTTATTTAATATTTTTGAAAATAATTATATACAATAAATTAATAAAAGATAACTAAATTTCATTTCAGGATGGTAATATTCTTTAAATGTTACTAATTTTGTAGTAAAAACACTATTTATTGATCAAAAAATATAGTAAATATAACTACTTTTTGAGTAAAAATACTTAAAGTAACTTTGAAAGAGTCAAGTAAATATTACTAACTTAATAGTAAAAATACTTCCAAATCACTAGAAAAAAATAGTAAATTATACTAATTAATGAGTGATTTTATGGACAGTAAATTTACTTGTATTTTCTAGTAACCGTTACTAGTTTTTTTATGAGTGTATAATAGTTGAGTAGCCCTATTATATTTTTACCTTTGTCAATTACTGCAGTAGGAAGCCAAGATATTACGTCGATATAAATGGCATCGCCGGCTTAGCCTCTTATAGGCCCTAGGCACTTTAGACTTTGGTGCCCCATATTATGTAATCAAAATATAAAAATAATAATTTTATTCATCAAAAATAAACATTAAAAAAGAAGACAATGTTTTTTTTGCTTACTTTTACTTACTTTTGAAAGAATTTCTTCTGATTTTTTAACTGCAGAGTCTTTGATCAGATCCTCAAAATTGATTTTACTTAAGACTTCTGCCTCTATACGATATGAAATTAAACAAACTTTATTTGGCAATGTGTAATGATGACTTTGAAATAGTAAATCAAGTAGGAGCACATCAAAAAACATAACCTATATATATTATTGGTCACTTATAAAATGACCTAAGGAATATAGATACAAATTTACATTTTTAGAAAGATGAAGATAAGTTATCTATTGTGTTAGTTGTCCTTTTAAAATAATTTTTTGTTGAGGATGACAATGTAAAAGCTACTAAAATTGTTGCTGATATTAACAGTTACAATTCAAGGTATTAGTAAACACACGTTTAATTGGTGATTTAAACAAATTTTATTGCGTCTCGTCGAAGTATTAGTTAGTAATCACAAATATAATTTGTGAATAAAACAAATTTGGTTGTGTCTGTTACAAATGGGAGTAATAGTAATTACAAGTTAAACCTCTGTACTTAACAGATTTGTTTGTATAAGTCACAAATTAAACGAACAGTATTAACAAATAAAAACTTGTAAGTCTGACAAATATATCAGTAGTAATTACTAATCAATTAGTGGTTTTTTGGAAAGAGATAATCACAAGTTATATTCGTAATCATAACAAACTTTTTTTCTCAGTGCGGCAAGTAATGGAAGACTTGCAATTTTGTATAGAATCTAGCTGTTTATCAGAGAAAGATCAATTATGTTGTAGAAAACATGCTTTGGCCATCTACTACTGCAAGTTTTGAGCGAATAGAGTCTTGTCATTTGATCCAAAACGTCAAAGCAAACTTTATTTTTATTATAAAACAGTCCACTTTCAGGTTTCTTTTTCGTATTTTGATCTAACGAAATGTGAACATCTGGGTGTAATGTGGTAAGAAGATTTACTATTTTTGACTTTTCAGCCCAATATTAAGTCAAAGTCACAAAAAATTCTCCTTGGATCTCAAAATAATAGGTTCGTTCAATTGTTTTTTTTTCATTTATATTTTTGGCATCTCTTTCCTATGTTGTCGAATTGTTTCAATTAGACTGCACTCTTGTTCAGCAAACGTTAAACAAAGATCAAAAGAAGTGGAAAAATTATCACAACAAACATTATATTCTTTTTTTGAAAAAGGGTTTCATATGTTTTAAGACGACGTTTGTTGGTTGAACCAAAACTATCTTAAATAAACCATATCTGGTATATTTTGCATGTATTGTATAAATTTACATCGAGCTTTGCAAGGTAATAATTGTTCATCTACAGTAAGATAAGGTTATGGAATAAAAGCTTTTTGACAGTAGTTTTCAATAAATGTTTTCCACAATGGTGATGCTAAACAGAATTTATCTTGCTTCAAATTTCTTCTTCTTTGGGATTTTACATGAAAGCGTAAATTTTCCATTAGATCTAAAATTCTATCGTAAGGCATATTTTATTTCTCCTCCTACTGTACCACGTGCAAATATTAGTCCAAGAAATTTCTCAAATAAAGTAACAAACCAATTTTTTTCATTGTAAATTTTATCTTGTTCATTTGTACACATTTGAATACTTTGGATCATAAAATCTTTGAAAAAAACTTTGAAAGAAGAAAGAGTACTATCTTGAATAACCCGACTGATTGCGAAAGTATAGGAGCAGATTGAAAATTCACAACAGCTTTGGAAAAAACCCCGTACAGATGGTGTAATGACGTTACGTATCCAAAAAGAGCGATCTTTACTACACGGCAAATGCTTGGTAAGATGTAAACTTTCATTTTCATTATCTCCATCGCTTGTTTCTAAAGAATAAATATACTTTGCTATATATCTTCACTCTCAATGCTATCCAAATTCTCTTCATCTGATAAGTCAGAATCAATTTCTCTAAGATTCTTAAAAATTACATGGCACAAAAGGGAAAAGGTAGTGAAACGAAAAAGGTCCGAAAATCAAACGGTTTTCGGGCATTTTAGTTTTCAGGCGTTTTGGTTTTCGCACCTTTTTTGTTTTGGGGCTTTTTGGTTTCGTGTGCTTTGATTTTCGGGCGTTTTGACTATGAATCCTCTTTTTTACTATAAGTTTGCCGCCTTGGGTAGAAAACTACTAAATTTCAACACTAAATCTCTATTCTATTTTTTTCCCATTAAAACTTAGTTTTATTATTTTCTCTTTTAAAGTCATCTTGCTCATCCATTTTAACCAACTATTTTTTTCCTATATTTTAATGCTATTTTAAGTTTTTTTTCCAAAAAGTTTAATGTGCACTTTTTTTTATAAATATTTTCACATTCCTCTTTTTCATATTATTTTCACCAGAAAGAAATAAAATTAAAAAAAATTTTTTTTTTTAAAATTGAAGGTGGTCGGCAGTGACTGAATTTTAGAAAAATTTCTAATTGATCCAATTTTCTAACTTAATAAATCATCTTAAAGGAAATATTATACAGAATACAAAATTGATAAAAGTTTAAACTTTTGATTTTATACAAGTCACTTTCTTACACCTTTGAATTTGAAAAAACTGCTAATATGAGCCCAAAAAAATTAAATAAATTGTTCGAATCATTTCAAACAAATAACATGTGTGTGATCAGAGTATTAAACTCTATCAGAATTAATTTTTTAATTTTCCAATTTTTGATTTTTTGAATCTCTTTCGTGGCCTGAAACAATATATAATTTCACATATACTCATACGAATATTTTTTAAATCTTTTTTTTAATTTTAATGTTTTATTTAATATTTTTGCATTATTTATAAATTATTGCTATTTTCTTTTATTTACATTTATTTAAATGAGCTATAGTTTATAGGATTTCCTACGCAAGTACTTTGATTAATTTTACATCCCATTTTTGAATAAGTTTACTGAAATTTCAAAAAAACTTTAAAAGTTCAACAAATTATTAATTTGCGATTTCAGAATGTATATTGTCCAGAGGCGGAATTTCCTTTAGACCGAATTGTCTCAAAGACGAATTGTCCCTAAAAAAGCTTTTGGTACAAAATATTTGGCTTCGTTAAAGCATTCGTAAATTCATTGTAGTCATATTCATGTATCGTGGGTTTCATTTCTCATTATATATATGGAAATTAACTTGAAATAACGCTAACCCAAATTCAAAAAGAAAAAGAAGAATTTAAACTGAAAAAATAAGAACTTAAATTGTTGAAAAAGACGAATAAAGTTAAAACATTAGGATAACTTAAAATTAAAAAAGACTAATTAATTAAAAAAAACGAGGGACTTAAATCAAAAAACCAATTAATTAAAAATACGTCCTCAAAGACAGGGGCTATTTTGTCCACCCCCCCCCCTCTTTTTCTTAAAATATTGAAAATTTTTACAAAATTCTCTAGTGAACCCACTAAATAATTGATTGCGAATCTGATGGCGTTATTTATTTTTTTATGAAAATCAATTAAACCTGTCAAAAAATAAATCAAACCTACCAATCAATGCCAAATATAGGAAACTTCAAAATATACTATAAATTCAACATTTTTTTGACTTAATAATGTCTTAATTTATTTAATAAACCAACTTTTGGTGATTAATTCGCTCAAAATATTTTACCTGTCAGTAAATTAGCTTTCACAGGTGACTTAACGCCAAACAATTTCACTCATTATTTTTAAATAAACTTATCCACATAAAGCAAATCGAACATACTCAATTTGATTCTCCATTCTCGATTTAAAGTGAGGTTACGGTTTAACTTTCATTAATTTGTGCTCAGTAATTTTTTTTTATATATCATTTCTGAATGATTTTTCAGTGATTTAGCAAATCGCAATTTCTCTATTTCATCACGGCGGTATTTTCGTCAATTTATACACAGGTAAGGAATACTAAATTTCAAATGGGTTAAATGATTATATATTTAGTTAATTCGACACTAGATTGACTTTTATATATTTAAGCCCACTAGATAGTAATAATAATTTTCTTTCTTGATATAATGATTTTATCAATCTCATAAATAGGAATGGGACCAAATTTCTACTCAAAGCAACCTCCAATCATGTTGGCTAAAAGTTCAAAAAATTAAATCTATAAATTTTATTTCTTATGCCATATTTTTCAATAATAACGTAATAGATGGGGCATATATTTTATAATATATTTGACAAGAAAAAGAAAAAAATTTATGAAAGAATTATTTCATTAAATATAAAAAGAATCCAAAAAAATTTTGGAACTATATAAATTACCCTAAAAAAGGAAAATGTGGCTTGAGTTTTATAATCAACATAAATGGAAACTCCACTGATTCGGACTCTGAAAATGTTGCAATTTTTAGTTATTATTTCTCTCAAAATGCAATAAAGAGCCAGGGAGAAGCAGCGCTAAACATAAATTTACCCCAATGCAAGACATCATAATTAATGAAGAAATAGTTTTCAAGAAGTTGAATACACTAGACACTAACAAATCTCCAAGCCTTGACAATCTTCTCAATTGTCTTATTCCTTCAAACATCCTCTGTTAATACTTTTTAACCTATCCTTAAAAAATGGAATCCTTTCTTGGCCTTTGAAATAGGCATTTGTAGTAGCCATTTACAAAAGTTTAAATCCAAAGTTTCCTTCAAACTATAGAACCGTTAGTCTAACATCGGTATTATCCAAAATTCTGGAATCCATAATTTCCAACAATGTTTTTTCTTACTTAAATTCAAACAACATACTAGCCAATTATCAACATGGTTTTAACTACATTGATAGACTACGGGAATTGTCTAAAATCTATCATAAAGATTTAAAAGAAATGATATGATCACTATTCATAATATTATCAACAAAAACATAAATGTGGACGAAAGTATCTTACCACAATTTTCTCAGCGTAATCATAGATTTAACAGTAAACAATTTGCAAAAATAAGATGCAAGAAAAGATTTTATAAAACATTTTTCATAAATAGAATGATAAACAATTGGAATGGCTTACCAGACTATGTTATTGAATCTCCTTGCTTAAATACTTTTAAAAAGCATGTCAGAAAAAAATTTTTTTCAGAGATTTATTAGTTAAGAATTTAAGCGATTTCAGAACTTTTCTATTAAAGAGAATTTCTTTGTTGTTTTGTCTTTTTTTTAAACAATATTGTGTTGTAGTATCAGGTGATATGAACACTTAACAGATATCACTCTGAATGTTTGCTTACCAATCCTTTTTCAAAATTCCTGTTCTTGATGAAATCATTCATAATCCTCTTTTTTCAATTAGACCAACCTTTTTTAGTGAATTGACGAAATAAAATATTAACTAATAAGATAACGGTTCAAAGATTTTTAATTCAAAATGGAAGATCTTGTTCTTCATGATAAAGATGTTTTTTGAAAACCGCCATACTAAATTTTTCCACCATCTCCTAGTTCAGTGTTTCTCCAAACCGGAGGTAAATTACTCCTTGGGGGTAATTTAACAATTTTGTTGGTGTAATGGAGGGTTCAAAGAAAAAGAAGTTAATAATTCTGAAAATCATGATAACATTGTTTCTGGTGTTAGAATGAATGTCAAAATAGTCTTAGTATGTAATGTTGTAAACTAAACTGTATCAATGTTCAAATACAATAAATATAAAATATCTCTAGTGTTTTCATTTAGGAATATATATCTATGATGAAAACATTTTTTGAAAGGGGTAACATGCTTACTGAGACATGTTAAATTGGGTAACAAGCTAAATAAGTTTGGGAACCACTGTCCTGGTTGATTGGAAAAAGGTATATCTTCCGTGCATAGACAAGTTACATACTTGTTTCTTAAAACTATATAGCTCCTCTACTTCACTCATACTCAAATATGAGTACTATAATAAATAACGATTGTAGGAAAAAACTTGACAAATGATTTTTGGATAAAACTGATTTTACCAATTTGATTGACACTTTCACCCCATTTTTACACTGTAGTATGTATTTAAAAATGAGTACAGAAATGAGAAAAAGGACGATATTGTTTTAAAAAATTATTTTAAATTTAAAGGATACTTTTGGTGAGTAATTTATCATCAATCAAAATTTTAATTGTGATTTTCATTTATATTGATTGATAATAATTAATTCCACACATTCTGGCATCCTAATTGCGAAAATTAAGTTCTAAAATGAACTCAGCATCATAATAGAAAAAATTTTAAATATATTTATTAAAAATATGAAAGTATGTTTAAGAGATAATTTCCAGGCTTACGTCACTAATTCTATTTGCACTTTGACACATTTTTTCACAGTAATGGTCAAAACTTGTCCAAAAATAGGTATTGTCAATTTTTGAAAATGAGTTCCAGGAGAAACCAAAAAATTTGATTGGCATTTTCCAATTCTAATTACAAAAACTGAGTCCAAAAATGGAATCAGCATCGTGATCTAGTAAAAATAAATATATTTTATTGAAAATATAAATAATATTCTAGAAATAAATCAACCACAAATAATATGATTACATTTTCACGCTCTAATTGAAAAAAATGAATCATAAAATATAGATAAATATTTTTGAAGACAATTTCTAAGACGTAGACCTCAAATTTAATTGACACTTTTAAACATTTCCAAATCCTAATTGCTAAAACCGAGTTGAGGAATAAAATCAGTATAAAAATTAAACATTTTTTTAAAATTTAACCAATATTATTGAAGAAAATTTTCAGGCGTAAAGCGCAATTTTGTTGGAAAAAACGCCCATTTGGATCTGATTGACATTTTTGACATGATGGGGTCACTCACCTATCGTGAAAGTAGTATCAAAAGATGCAGCTAACGATTTAAGGAAAAGCCACAAATTTTGAAGAAGTCGCTGATGTGGTTAAATTGAAGGAGGAAGAAATTAAACTTAAAAAGAGTAAGGTTGTTTTCAGAGATTTGGACTTGGTACCATTATGTTTATGATTCCACTTTATCACACCCACGACCACACATCTTCCACTCATCGCAATCACGCTGACGTGCTCTTCAAGGGCACCTGCCAGACAAAATACAGAATTGTCATAGCGAATGATACAACAAATATTATTATAACAACTTGCCATTATCGCCTAACACCAACACACAAACAGCGCAACATAAACAATTTTGATATCGTCTTACTGCACACACACCACGTCATAAAAATAGCAATAAAACGAGAGTGCGCAGCGGTGATGGTGTGCGCGTCCATTCTTCAGCCTCCCTCTTCCCTCTCGACGATGAAGATGCTGGATTTCGTACGAGCAGTTGTTCTCTGCCTTCTCATCTGCTATCTCTCGTATCCTTTGCAGTAGCAGCAGTAGTATTCCCTCTCAAATTTATGATTTGAACGAGATGAAGTGCATTCTCTGTCTTTGTACTTTTTTTGCGTTTCCTGCCATCACTCGTTGCTGACTCGCGACACTCGAGTCCTGCTCGCTGGACACGCTTATCAAGTTATGCAAATTGACAGACGAAAAGCTTTCTTCTTCTGCCTTCGAATCATCATTCATTTGTCTCTAAAGAATTCCACACCTCACACACATGGATTTGCTCATCTTTATCGTCTTGTGCATATTTTTCCTCTTTTGCGCCATTTTACTCCTCTGTGCCACCTTTCTTTAGGGAAGTAAGTTAAAATCATTTTTTTAGTCTACACACGAAAATTTTATTTCTTTTCCACTCTAAGATTTTTAGTTGTATTGTCGCCGTGGGCATATAATTATAGTTTCATTTCACTATCGGTCATTTTTTTTAAATGTCAACCCATTCAGGCAGTGGCGGTAACCGAAATTGACCATAGAGGGGGCAACTTTAAAAAATACTAGTAAAATACTACCATACAAGTCTTGATGCTTTAGGAAAGGGCAAAATCAAGCTAAGCCCAGGTGGCCCGCCCTCTGGATTCACCAGTGCATTTAGGACCAAACGGATTACTTTAGGATTTCCTATTAGATTCCATTTAAAATTGATAATCTTAGAATTATTTCTATTAAAATATAGTTTTATTCTGGATAAAACTATATAATATATAATTTATATTTCTATTAAAATATAGTTTTATTCTGGATTTTATCTCAAACCTGTTAGCGAACATCATATATTATAGTCCACACATCTTTCGACTTAAACACAATTGTGACGTGAGCATTTTCATGCTGTTTTTCCTAGACCTATGTTTGTTTTTGCAAAGTATACCATGCATTATAAGTTAAGTTAAGTTGTTTGTGGCTTTCGCAGCTATCCTTTCGGATATCGTGGCCCGTCCGGAATGCTGAGTCCAGGTCTACCTGGACTTTCCATCCCACTAAACACCTACCGGCTCTTGTTACTGCATAGCTATACCTTGTTATATATATTATTTTACAGGAATTTATGTTACAATATATAAATACAGCTGAGTGATCGATACTATCCTAACGCGAACACTCCCAATTTGGGAAACAAACTTATTGTCTAGTGATAGCTTGATCACTAACCACGTAGAATCGGGTCGCTAGAGCACTACCTAACCGTAAAAACCTTTGAATTCTTCAGAGGAAGAAAACCAGGGTAAAAAGCCGGCACACCATGTATTATTTATTCCTCTTTTGGACAACCATTCTCTTACGACAGGAAGAAAAAGGATGCTTGAAGTGAAAATGATCGTGAACACATTTTCATAGAGTCGTCCTGAGCGCGTAGTATAAAGCGATTCTACTATATCTATCAATTTGCATTTCAATCGCTCTTTGAAGAAAGTGCTCTAAAAAATTTATCAGTGAAGTAACAGAAGTGACGGGAAGGACGGTTCACCCAGTGCAGCACCAACATTTAATATTAGGTACTCCACTGGCGCCCATATCAAGTTTAAAATGCACGTTTTTACATAGTTGCTCAACCCGTTAACTACCAGAACAACCATATGATATCTAATGTAATGCAGATGATTTGCATCAAAAAGCATTCATGATCGCAGGCCATTTTATTTTGGTAAAGTCAAGATATGTCGACTCTGCTCGGCAGTACAATAGTGTTCCATATAGTTGAAAACAACTTTAAAACAAGCAAAACGTAATTGTGAACCAATGCATGCTTTTAAAGCCCTGCGCGCAGATGCGTATAATTTGGGTAGACCCATGTGTGGCCATTTGATTTTTGGAGTTTTCCCATCCTCACTGCATTGATTTGCCTATTACCGTGTTAAAAAACTTCATAAAGTTATCTAAAATAACATTTTTTTAAATACTGAACAGGTTATTCAAAAATTTACAAGTTTATTAAAAATTCTTACAAATATTTTATGCTTCGGACACACACACACACATTTTTGACATTTATTTCATTTATAAGATCTTTTACAGTCAAAACATCTGCCTGGACTTTTCAAAGTGTAAGAAACAGTCAAAGGTAAACATTTAAAAAAATGTTAAACATCGTTGGGAAGCTTGTTTTTACTCGCTCTTAAATCAATATATCTTTCATAAAGTTTACAACCTAAATTTTCATAAGTGCTTTTGAGATAGCTTTCAAAATGAGAGAGTTCAATGTGATTGTTGGGGGGCGAAATTTTTTTGTTGCAATTTTCAAAATTAGTGGTCTGGAAATACCACGGGAGACCCAATATTCAAGCAATCCTTTAAAATAGAGTGTATTCAGCGCATATCTAAAGTCCTAAATTTATAAGACTACTTTATATTTTTTTATAAATTTGGTGAATTTAAATACTATACTTCCAGCGAAAATATTTTAACTAAATTGGCATATCGAATGTACACTAGTTTAAAAAAAATCCAAAATTATTAGGGGGTGGAATAGGCTTTTCATTTGAAAGAGTCTACTAGACACCCTGCGATGTTTATATGAAAAAATGTGATTGATTCAGGGGCAAAGGTATAAAATAAAGTTATAATTGTGCAAACAAAAAATTAAGATCGCATTATTTCATTTTACTCAGCATCATTCAAAAATAGTTTAAAGGCTAAATTGATACAAGCTACAAAAAAATCTACAAAAAGTAAAATAACTTAACATTTTGCAAAGCATTTAAGGAAAAAAAGTCTTTCAGAAAAAGTTATAGAGCTTCAACAAAAACTAAATAATTTTAGAGCATAACTTAAGTTTTTTGAAAACTAATTTGACGTATGCCCTACCTACAGCATACTTTATGGGTGGCATGGCAGGTTGGTTGAGGTAATGAACTCAGCACGGAAGCTTCTGAATTCGATACGAATTTGTTCATAGTTTGACATAAGCGGTACATCGGTGCCTTGTCAATGAAAATACACCCGCTGCACCTTACCTTTTACTCAAAATTGAAAATTTTGCTACATAATTAACGAGAGAAAGGAAACAAAATAAACTAATAAAGCAATTTTCACTATTTTTAAATGGAACCGTCTGTTCTTAGAATAATTTCAAAATAATAGGAGGCATGTTTTTATAAGCAGCAAAACCCAACGTTTAAGTAGCTAACCCTTATAATTTAACAAATTATTTAAACTAACGGTCGACAGACATTTCGCCCCATAAGCAATTTGCCCTCCCCCCCCCCCTGGGCAAATTGTCTCATAGGCTATTTGTTTCATCCATCTTTGCTTATTATATGTGTAAAATTATTAAAAAAATTTTAATTCTTGTTTATTTTATCTCTATTAAATTATTTCAAATTAATCATTTTATCTCTTAATTTTTTAGAATTGTCCATGAGACAAAATGTCTTATGAAAATAACGGGGCGAATTGTCCATGAAACAAAATCTCTTATGAAAATAATGGGGCGAATTGTCGATGGGACGAACTGTCTTATCAAAATAATGGGGCGAATTGTCCATGGGACGAACTGTCTTATGAAAATAATGGAGCCAAATGTCCGAGGACCAAACTAACATAAATCAAAGTATACGAAAAAAGAGAATCATTGCGTTTTTTTGAATATTTCTGTCTACAAATAAAATTCTGACAGCTGTCATAAATAGATCAAGTACAAGCGCCCCTGATTTATATCTGTCGAAAAGCAGTTTGATTTAAGCGAAAAAACATTTTTTTAGGTAAAAAAGAAAGAGTTATAATATAGTAGACCCTCGTTAACTCGGATATCGGATAAGTCGGACCCTGAACGAGGATACAAATGTTTGCCCCCATAGGCTTACAAGCGGCCATTTTCTTTGACTTTTAATTTCGCTTTGGCTTACAAGCAGTCATTTTATTTGTTTTTTACTCAATAGATAGTTCGCGGTTATTCGAAATTTTGACGGCATTTCAAATCTTGTTATGGCTATATCAAGTTGTTGAAGTGTTCATCTACATTTTTCTTCAATATTTTCTTGCAAAATGCCTGGAAGCGTACAGCCAACGCTCGAAATCTTGTGACTCTATTAGTGACCAAGAAACTTAAACTTAATCGCACATTAGACGCTGGGGCTATTGTAAAAAGTATTTGTGAAGAGAGTATACACCCTTCTCCCCCATGTAGTGCGACTTAACGAGGGTCTACTGTATTAGTTTGAGAAAAGAGTATTCTTTGATTTGGTAAAAACAACATTAAATATCCTATATACATTTGAGCATACATAAAGGGGCCTTCCTATATACATCATACACAAAATAATAGGAGAGCCAAAAGCGCTGCTTGATCCATTCATCTAGTCTAAGACTTCACTGGTGGCATACGATATGTTACGCTTCAAAATTAGAAGGAAAACAACTAAGTCATAATAAATACTGGAATTCGCTACGATTTCAATTTAGTTACAATACTTCTTTATCTAGCTTTTTTAAATATGTACCTGCCAGTTTATATTCATGCACAATCATCACTCTGATGCAAGTGGACACGAACATACGCAAGTTCTAACAAGCATACACTGCATTCTTCTGAAGCATTGAGTAGCTTTTTTCAAGTTATGTCTGCCAGTTTTCACAATCGGCTCGGGTATTTTATAACCTTAAAATTAAAATTTTCTGGTATTATCTTTCAGAAACTATTTTCTTATAATAAATTATACGTTGCATCTTTTTCGGCTTACATTAAATAAAAGTTTTGTCTGGAATTTTCGCACAGTACCTACAAGATGCTCCTCATCAACTGTGATGTTCTTATTTTTGAACATAAAGCTATTTGATTGAAATTGGATTTTTCATCTCTTTTATTGATCTTGTCAAATCAAAGATATCCATGTTTTATAAAAATGCTTACTATGATCTCATCCAAATCTGTAATGTTGTCGCGATCTGCTCCTAGTCTTATAAGCAATCCCAAAAAAGCATTGAATTGATCATATGTAAAGTGAATAAAATACGAAGCTTTAAATCTTTCGGGGTTTTGACGTTTAACTTTTCTGGCTTTATAATTTGTATATTTCAACGCTGTTCTTATTTCTTCAGGAAATATCTGCGTTATATTTTCAGAAGAAATCGAAGAAGCGGATGAAAAACAAGATGAGTCTTTAGGATTTTCAGTGAATACTTTATCTTCGTCACTTATTACATTATTACCATTTTCATCGAAACTCTCAAGTTGACTCTTGCTTCAGAAAAATTGTCATTTATCAAATTTTACCAATTTTCTTCACGTGAAAAATCATCTATCCATTTTATGAAAAATCAAATGAAAAGAAAAACTTGTGAGTAAATAAAATTATCACAAGCACTGCATATAATGCTTTTTGGCAGCTGGAAACTCCAATAGACTTATGGGCGTAAGCAAAAAATAGGTGTGACTACAGAATGTTGACAAAAGTAGTTAGTGTGTTTATTTTGAGAACAGATAAAGTGCTTGAGGAAAAACTTGAATGCATTTTTCTCATTCATTGTTCATATCACACTGTAGCGTTTACAATACGATTAAAAAACTGTCTGACTACCAAATGTAGACAATAATCCGATTAGGGCTAAGAATCAAAATAAGCATTCAGTATTTTGGCAAAGTTGTACTTATTACATACTTTTTTATAATCTGTTAATTAGTTGCGGAATGATTGATCCCGAATCGTGTTTTTTCAAGTATTGCAAAGTTAATACCCTTTCCGAAACTTTTATTATTATTCCTCGGAATTTGTACGCGTTCTGAAAGGATTAGTAAACAGCCGAAGAAATATAAAAAGATTTAGTCATCACTCTTAATTCTGCCTAACGTTGCATATCTAAATATTTTTACTTGGAATTTTAATATTAACAATTTTGTTTGGAAATGGATAATCAGATGTGTTGAACTTTTAAGAATTCCTTTTAATAAATGGATAAGTGTCTTGATTAGATTCTGGATTCGATAACTCAAGGATTTGGGTTCGATGCCACATCAAGCCTGCTTTCCTCATAGTTCGATACAAGCGGCGCAATTATGCCTTCTCGATGAAAATACACTACGTTAGCTTTAGCTTTTAAAAATATATTATAGGGGGCGTGAGTAGGGTTTCTTTCCCGGGATCCCGTTCAATTTTTTAGCTCGAGAAAATTTCGAGCTCTCCCGGCAACGATATTGGAACCTCATTTCCTGAAAAAGTTTACTTAAAATAAAAATGACGCTTCTGGCTAAAATTAATATTCGAAAAATGAAAACTTTCTAATAGAAAAGCCACCACCTTGCTCACTGCTGAAGCATTATTTCATTTTATCAACATTGAGCTTGATAAAGAACCTTCCAGTTTTTCATTAGCTATCAAAGAAAAGTTAAATGATCATCGAATTTTGAAAAGGAATAATGTCAATTTAGTTGGAATGTTAGAATTTTCGAACCAGGGGAAGAAATTACGGGACGCAAGAAGATGAAATTATCTCTCTGTCAGACAAAAATAAACGAAGTGACAAAATAGTTAAAAGTAAATTCTCTGAAAACTTGGAGAGAGAGAGAGAGAAAGAGGAAGAAAAAGGCTCTTTTTTGGATGAACGTGAAATAGATGATGTCGAAGACACTTTGTCTTTAGAAGAGAGGCTGGAAATGACACTTAAGAAAAATGAATCGTTCAGAAAAGATAGTTGGAAGCAAGAGCTTATGAAGTTTGAAGGAAATGGGATGAAATCAACTACCATAATAAAATAGGAAAGAGCTTTAAAAATAGTGCCACCAACATCCGTTGGGGCTGAAAGAGCTTTTTCGTCGGCTACACTTTTTTTCACAAAAATCAGAACACGACTATCATCGGAGAGTAATTTTTTTTGAAAAAGTATTACAATAATAAAGATTGCTTTTTTTCTAATAAAATTGTTTTATTTTCCACTTTTAAGTTTGAGAACGAAAAATAAATAAAGGAAAAAAATTCCCTAAAAATTTCCCGGGAGGTGTGAGTAAGGTTAGCTAGATACTAGGCTTCGATAACTCGCGGTCTTGGGTTCGATTCGGTATCAAGCCTATTTTCTTATGGTTCGATTCAAGCGGCGCAATTGTGCCTTCTCGATGAAAACACCCCCACTGTAACTTTACCTGTATAAAGGATTAAAAATGGTGAAAATGACTTCTACCATACATTGGCCTGGGTTAAACAAACATTATTTCAAATTTAATACTATATAAAGTGTATCATAATCTTTGATCGATTTGGTAACAATTAAGTGAATAGCGCTATCTAAATCATGCTTTTTCAAAATTGGAAGATCAGGAAGAATCGGAATCAGCTATTTTTTTCGAATTTAAATAGTAAAAAAATTAGTATTGTTCAATAATAACTATTAATCAATTTATATTTGAGAAAATATCATTTCTCATCACAAGGCAAGTTAAGATTGTGTCGATCGAATGCAGGGAGAAGTGAAAAAGTGGATATTCTTTGTTTGATTCGTGTCACGAGTGAGTAAACTCGCAAATTAGCAATGAAGCTAATGATGATCAGCCATGCCACGAATCTTCCAAAGTTTTAAACGAGCTCAAAAAAGGCTTCTTGCTCTCAGTGTGTCAGAGAGGGAATGAGAAGTTGTAAACGAACATGGCACTGCTAACACGTGTACATCACTGTTATGATTGGTGTAGGCGGGAAGAGAAAAGGCATACCAAATATCGATCACAAAAAATGATGGAATCAATGAGCAGTGGAGTCAGTGCGCTATTTGTCACACGTCCACTCATGCAAAAAGGACATACTTTTTTGTATTTTTTAGCTAAACTAATGTTTATAGTTATGTATAGCAATGTATAACGCATACGAACACACAACTAATAATGCCAGCAGATAGAGGAGAACAATGCTTTAACTCTCTTGGCTTTATTGCTCTATTTATTGAAAATATGAAGGTCGAAAATTTGCATAAATTATCTCGATCCTCGTCCACAACTTCCCTCTACCTTTTTTATTTGCAATAGTTATAAAGCCCTTACAGAAGCGCTTATCAATTTTGAAGTGGAAATAGAGTGGACTCTTTACTTGTCAAAAATAGACTAACAGTATACAGGAACAATCAACGATGTTATCCTTCCAAAAAGTGGTTGGAGTTCAATAACCATTTCATTTTGTAACATCTGGGAGGGCTTTGGAATCATTCGGCAATGCCCCTGCACGGTTTTATTGCAAACAGTTGCTTCACTCAGCGTGATTTACAACGTAAAATGATCTAATAAGAATTTTTGACATTGGATCTTAAGACTTTTTCGTACTACAAATGGAACAATTTAGAACTCATTGTTTATGCTAAGAAAAATATGTTTTTGAATCAGATTTAGATTTGAAAGAGTAGACCAGAAATGAAATCAAGAAAAAAATTTTATTCATACCTTATTTAAAAAAATTTTAAAATTTTACTTTTATTTAATAAAACGATACAGTGACAATGAATACAGTATCTTAATACCTAAATAGTGTGGTATATCCTAGTGTACTATTATTATTATTATAGATTTCATGCTTGTATCTCAACTTCAGCCCAACGGAAGCGGGTATAAAGATCTTTGCTGTTTATGTAAGTCTTACACCATGATGCAAGACGAAGATTCCATTTTCAAAGCATTCGTATCACGATTTATCCACTGCTCTCTATCCTATATAGCTGTGTATAACATTATTGAAAAAATTTGTATACTTCAATCCAACTTTTTTCATGTATATTTTAGTGAGAAAATTTAAAAAACTTTATTTGTTACCTACGATACAGCCCATTTTGAGAAGTCGTCAATCTCTATACTTCTTGTTGAAAAGTGTTACTTTTTCATGAATAAGAACTTTTCTTCTTTTTCTAGGAAATATCCTTTTTTATCCCTAGCAAATGGTAGCACGAATCTTTGAAAACATCGATCTACTCTCATCTAGTAACGTCCCTGTGCAAGACAGTTGAGAAGTCATTTTTTGAGACTATAAAGATCACACAAATCCAATAACTTCGAGGGGTCTTGGTTCTCTTTCGAGAGCCATAGGGTCTGAATGGCCGAGTAAAAGATAACGATTGGTTGTGATCCTTCCTTCTCTGCAGTAAAGATATTTGTATGTAACCACTGTTGTCTTCTTTGAATCGTGCCATGTTTTCATCAAAGTTACCGTACTGCGATATCGCATATTGCATGTCACTGCAGTAAAAAATTCTTGAACTGGGTTCTATTTTTTCTAGTTTAATAGAGCAGGGGGAATTAAGTGAACGCTGTGTATATATAGAAAGAGCATTTATTGGGTCAATACACCCCTCGTCCTTTCTTCTGAAAGAGTAGTAAATTTTGTATCGCTTGTTCGATGGTAGGAAACCTCGGTTTCAGAACACTCCCACTTGGAACATAAATATGCAAAATAGGAGTGATGTACCGATCCCAAAATAATTGCGGATTTCGGTTAAACAAAAATAAACCAGTGCGAATGCTGATCTAATCGGTAAAACACCATAAAATAATATAAATTCACTCACAAAATTCATTCTCAAAGTTGACCATATAGCTAACGGAAACTGCGGATTTAAAACAACTCACAAACTTACCAACTAACCAATTCATTATCTTACTAGTCACCTAACTATCTCCTCTTTTACAAATATATTTGAATGGCATTATTAAAGCTATTTATTTGAATCACCGTTAAACCATGCTAGAATTGATGGTTCAGAGAGGATTCGGCCTCAAGACAATATCAATATATTTACAGATCGAATTGACCTGCTTTCGGTCTAATTTTTATTTTCTCACCTCTCAGATTTTAAACTGAATTACAGTAGCACCAATGGCTCCCAAGTACGTTAAATGAAAATTACATATGTGATTGACATATGTGCAGTGCCGCCAAGATGACGCTATTATGGCGATGTGAAATGCGTATAATTAAGAAGATTAGCAAACATGAAACATTTTCTATATGAGCAAAAGTAAAAAGACAGAAACGCTAGAATTAAAAGTGAATGTAAATAGAATGATGTGATTCATCTATCATAAAAATCATTTTAACAGATAAACTTGTCAATAACAATTTGACAGACTAAAGCTTTTGATGCCGTTCTTTTACTTCTGACGCGCACTGCATTTGAGATATCACACAATTCAGGTTTGTTGGGTTCAATTACTTGGAAAATATAATCAAAGCCTTTTACTTACTTACTTGCAATTACAATTATATATTGATTTTTACAAATGTAATTAATTACTGACAATTACTTTGAAGAGTGTAATTAAATACATTTTCAATTACTTCAGTTTTATTTTCAAAAATCTTGAAGAACAAATAATTGTATATAAGCAGCATTGAGATACAAGATGATGATAGTACACGGTATGATGTAGTGAAATGTTTTCACAGTTTGGAGTTGATTATTATCTCTATCAGCATTCGATTTTCAAATAGAGCACTTGTGCAATATTCCCCTAGGTCAAGGTTGTAATACCTTGAGGTTTCTTTTAGCTTTTATTAAAGCTTGATGTTTACTTCTTTGAGGCCAAATTTTCAAACCGAGCATTGAGGTCAGTTTTCTCAGACCGAATTTTTCATTCTAGGTTTTCTGGTGAGATTTATATTTTTATAATTGTAAAAAATTGTGTCCCTAGTTTTTAAAATTACTCCACCATATATACAGAAAATCTCACAGTTAACATAAAATTTCATAAACATACTTTTATTTTCTTGCTACATATTCAAGATTTTTATCTCATGAAATTTTGCTAGCAATAAATAACAATTATTAACCTTCACATACCAGAGGGTTTTGAAATTATATCCATATCACCATAATGGAGTAAGAAGCACATGAATTTTATTTTAAAAATGTGTGAAATAATGAATTCATGTTTCAAAGACTTGGAAAATTCTTTTATGTTTGATTCATACGATTTTTCTAAATTTATAATTCCAAGGATTTTGAAAATAACTTACACAATAATTGCTATTTTCATTTAATCGATAAAACCATCAACGCAATCTATAAAGCTCTATATTCTATAACTTAAAATGAAGTTAAATTCAATAATTTAAAAAAATCAATTACTCCCTACTGAATTGTTAACATTCGTCCATGATAACCTTAATTAACTTTAAAATCAAAACCTTTCTTTCTTTTCATTTTTTTACGTCTGAAACTTTTAAGCAAGAGATTTACGTCTGAAACTATCTTTAAAAATATTCTGTCTAATATCCACAGAAATATTTTTGAAATAAAATATCTGCTTTTATACCAAATTGAAGATGCTAGTTTCATTTTTGAGCTCAATTTTTGCATGTCTAAAAACTGTATCCGAAAATATTTTCAAAATGTCAAATAAAATATCTCTCATACTAAATCGACTATGCTTAGAAATAATTTTAAATAGAAGTATGTATCTTGAACAAGTGAAAGATTTACCATGTTCCAATGATTTAGGAAGTATTGTAATGATCTAATATTGGGTGCTTCAAAAAAGATTCTGACCGTGAAAAAGAAGTTCCTCTTTTGGAGATGAAAAATCTTTAAATTTATAGCTTATCAGCTAAGATTACAATGATCATTTCACTAAGATGGGTAGGAAATCTGAAAATTTTGTATAGGGCACATCTTTTTCCTTTTGCGTGAAAGCAAGAGTCTTTTTAGATGAAGAAGGTAGAAAACTTTTTTAATTGAACAATGAACATCACAAATGATTTTCAATATCATTTTTCTTGTTTTGAAGTTAAAGTTTTAGAATGAATATTTGAAATCTACTATTTTTCCTAATTTCCACTTCATTGATATAAAAATACAAAAGTTGAGCTTGATTTGATCAGAGGCAGTAATGTAGCCACATTTGAATAAGAGCCCATGCATTTTTGAGCGAGGGGAATATTTTTTATAGCACATAACTATATAAGAACTCTATGATTTAAAACTCCTTTAAAATATATAAATGTATACACTTTCTTATATTCCCAGCCCCATTAAAATCAACCTCCCCTTCTCCCTGAAGTGGGCGACGAGGCTAATTTAAACAATCAAGTCTTTTATTCTTGAAATCATATATAGCATCTTTATCCTTAGATATTCGTTTTATTTAATGTTTTTACACTTTGCTTAAAATTTTTGTTAAATAAAACAGTACAAATAACTTCATTTTCATGTAATTTTTAGTGCATAACTTTGGGATTGGAATAGATCATTTATATAAATTTAAAGTTTGTTGACAATTAGTGAGATGAGAGGCTGAAAAATATCTTTTAACTCCTAATCAATATTGCATCGGATAGTGGGGTTGTCGGATAAATGAGATTTAACTATTACCAATGAGTCCTCTAATACAACCTTTTCCATATGGTCTTTAGAAGACAAGGGCATGTTTAACCTTCAAACACCAAATATAAAATCGGTTTAACCAATAATAAATCAAGTCCCTTAAGATTTACAGAAGAGAACATTTTTAGTCATGGTATAAAACCTTGACTTGGTTAGAGTATAACATATCTAATAAACTATACAGATAGACTGTGACCATCCGTTTCAATAACTGGTAAATGGCAATAAGGAAGAATAAAGACTTATTACATCTGATGAGTAGTTTTCTATCATATGAATTATTTTATTACCTTGTTGAGCTTGAAGAGTTGTTCGCAAACTCTGGGCGTAGCTTTTCACTCTTTTTAGCGTAGCGGTCTAACTATAATTTTTAATAGCTCAGGGTCTTATTTATAAAAAAAATAATTGTCTAAATTTGGCTCTGTTTTGGTCAATGCAACTCTCATATCATTACTCACTTCCAATCTGTTTCGCGATTTGGTTTCAGTGGCAAGTAGCTTGCTCGCACTCATATATGGTGGCAAGTCAAAACAGCTTTCAGAGCAATCTTTGCAAGCATAGAAAATCTCCCTTTTCAATCGAAAAATCGCTATGAGATATTTCAGAAAAAAATGTTTTGCAGCTCATCAATCAATAATAATCTGTTCTTGAATTAGAAGTCTTCTAAATTCAGATTACTAATCGAGATTAAAAACGGGTTCTTGATAAATTGATATTATTTTTCAAATTTTTGTAGAAAATATTCTTGACATGCTACACGGTGTTTTATGATCGCCAGGTAATCTTCATTAATGAAAATCTTATTTTCCGAAATAATACCATGTGCTGTAAAAAAATTTATTGCTTTGTAAAATGTTTCTCTTACAGTTGTTCTATTGCTGAGTTTCGCAAAATAAAAAATTGTCTACCAGGTTCTTGTCATATACATATTGTACGTAAACACAAGGCTAAGATAAGTTTGCAGCATCCATCAATCTGAGCAAAAAAGTTGAAAATCGAATTCCGAATCAATAAAACCACGTCTGACGTCATCAGACATTTCTTCAACTTTACAACTAACTTAGCACATTCAATATATCTTTGCATCAAGGTAATATCAACTGTGCTGCCATGTTGTGTAACTTTTTGACAACAAATATTTTTTGGAACTTTTCAAATCATACTCAATATTTTGCAAATTTATTCCTATGTTATTTATCAAACATGAATTTCTGCAATCGTTCAACCAATAATTTTGTTTACCGAACTTGACGGGCTTTTAAAAAGTGGATGCTAACACTTCAAAAGACACTTATGTTCCTCTTCCCCACCAGACGTTAATGCAGTAAAACGAAATTTCAAGTGTTTGTCTTCATATTTCAATTGACAAATAATGTCTGAAAAGCCATAAAAGAAAAAAATAGTACTCAATTCAAAGACTAACTTATTTATCCTTTTTAAATGTGATTTATTGGCAAAAATGGCAAATGACCGAATATTAGTGCAATATTTTGGAAAAACGATTCACTCAGTGCCCCCTTTTCGATATCCCCATAGAACTTCTTCGCGGACCGCGTTCTCCAGGTTGGAAAACCACTAAGCTAGAAGGTTGATGCAAGCAGAATTATAAACAAGGTAATTTGACTTCATAAAATCTTTGCAGTTGTGGTGGGATATTGAGAGCTCACAGTGCAAGTATAATGCCGGGTAATAATGGTGGTGTGTTCATTGTACAAAAATTATAATAAAAAAAGTTCGTCCCCCCCCCCCCTAATTTTGAGGATATGTTTTGTTCCTATTCATTTAATAGTCAAAAAAAGCGAGCAAATATAACACTAAACATAATTCAATAATAATTATATTAGAAAGAGTAACACGTGTTTAGGGAATATCATGGCATAAAAAAGGCAACATCTCTTTTCTACAAATATTTTTTATTTTTAAACGTTTAATTTTTATGTTTAGGTTTTGGTTTGGTCATCTTGTCATTTGAAAGTTGTGTAAACACTTGCAAGCACATACCGTTATTACTCCGCGCCTCATGCCGCGTGCCTCAATCTTCTTCAAGTGATGAAAAGCACCTGCTCCTAATTTGCATTCCGTTTTCTTTATATAGGATTGAAGTTCTTGAATAAATCTTTTAGAAGTTATGCAAACTCATCTTTTTCTATTTTTCTTTATTTTATTTTAGATTGCAATTAAATCCCATACTTTATAATAGCCTAAAAATGGATTTAAAATTCATTCAGAAAATTATCAAATTAAACTAATTTTTCTTTCGGGTCATATAAATGGTAAACGAAAGAATACAATTGAGCGCCATAAATTGGAAATAATTTGATAAAAGACTTTCCTGCGACTAAAAATATTTCTAAAATAACTCATAGTAGTATTATAAAAATATAAAATGATTCAATAAAAATCTCAAACAAAAAATTATTAAATGTACATTTCATATAAATTGTAGAATATAACAAAACGGGGGTGCACATCGTTAAAATTATTGTAGGGGAGGAGGGCGTATTTTTTTTAATTTTAAAAGAATTTGTCTCTGAAACTCAACCGTAAAACAAGTATTATAAGAATTGAAAAGTTTAGTCTAGATCAAGGATTGGCAAACTTTTTTTACCCGTCGACTCCTTCATAGAACATTTGTCTTCACGTCGACCACCACCCATAAATCTCCAACTTCAAATTATGTAAAATTGTTTTAGAAACATCAATTATAAATTACTGACCCACTAATTAGTTTTCAATCTAACTAATGTTAAAAGTGTGCTGACCTGTACCATATTTCAAGGTCGTTTGTTAATGCCGATTTTAGATAGACATTGAAAGATGTCCTGAATCTTAAACACTTTTCCTTTATGTTGCAATTCAAAATGTTTCAACTATTTTCTTTAACTTGTTTGTATTTGTAGTTTAGTGTCTTTCAAATTCTACAACCTAACCAAAACAGTACCATTCAAAAAATAAATTTATCCCAAATATTTCTTTTAAAGTATATGTTTAAAATTTTTTTGCAAAAACTTTCTACTCAGCTTTTTGTTGCTTTACAGGGTATTTGTGTAATAAAAAAACTTCATTGTTTAATTTTATTAAATTTTTCAACTTTTTTTATGAGTTGCAAAAACACAACCTTTAAGAAGATTTATAAACATTTTATGGTGTATTTTTGTAACGTTGTGCAGTGTGCACTAAAGAAAGTGTCTTTGAATTCATTCTTGAGTCGGTGCAACTTCACCGACTCCGACTTCTTAAAAGGTATGACTTTACCTAATCCGACTACATAGTCCACACCCTTGGGCACACTACCGAATTTCTCTAAATCTGAGAACCAAAAACGCAAAAATAATTTATACACGAATATTATCATTCTTGAATTTTTTTGACACAAAATCCTTTTCAAAATACAAAATAGCGTAATTTTTTTTATAGAAAACTGAAATATAAATTAAAAAAAAACTCAATTCTCAGAATTTACCTTTTAAGAGTGATTTTTCAAGAAAGCTTTTATTTATTATCACTGTCTCCCATTTGGCGACAAAATTGTTATTTAATTAAAACTTATTTGTTAATTGCAATTCCTTAAAACACAATAGTATATTCAATCAAAAATGTTGTGCCATAATCATCCTTTCAAAACATTTTGCCTTTCCTTAAAAAGGTTTCGGGAAGATATCTCTCTATATATAATACATACCTACAACCAGTTTCGTTCTAAAGCTTTTGAGCCCTCTTCCCTAAAATTGTGATATACTTAGAATTCTTGAGCCCTCGTTTGAAAAAAACTTTCGCCCAAGCTCGTGACGGAAGTCTTGGTAGTATTCTATTTTCCTTGAAAAAAATATACTACCCTAAATATGGCTATTTTATATTATTAAGCTTTCTTCATTTCACTTTGATTTCATCAATAAGGTATTATTACGCAATATAAGACTTCTGGTTTCGTAAGATGCTGCCTGGATTCGATAATTCAAGGTCTTAGGTTCGAAACCGCATCAAGACCGCTTTCCTTATGAATTTTTCCAAGCGGTGTAATCGTGTCTTTTCGACGAAAACACCTCATCGTACTTCATAATAGTAAAAACACAATGCTTTATTTTTGTGATTCATTACGCTAATATTTGAAAAAAACTTTTATTCATTTTTCAAAAGTCTTGATTTCAGTGCATCCTTTCTTTCAATTGCCAATAAATCTTGAGGAGTTTTTAAGAAGTCCCGAATAATTGCATATTTTTTCTTTACCCCCATGTGCGTATAAAGAAAAGGAAATGGATGAAGATTGTGCTTGCTGCCTTTGAATAGAATGTTGATGGGTGCACTGGAAATAGCCTTATTGGATAAACGTCGTCCTTATATGAAAAAGAAAATGTAAATCATTTTGAACGAGTTGACATTTGTTCCATGCTTGGTTGTTATCTTGAGATTCATTAAAGCAAGATTTGTGCATACTTGTCAAAGAAAGCATTCAACTCGTATAATATAATGTTACAAGGATGAGGATGAGTTTGCCTTTAGTTAGAATTATTGTTTTAGACTTAAACGAAAAAGTTTGATGAGCTTTGACAAGGGAAGGTTATTTTTCTTAGAAAAGAGCTAAGAGGGAGATACATTCGCTATATTTTATAAATAATAATGTATTATTCTTGCATTTAAAACTAAATAGAATCAAAACTAATAGAATTGAATCCAATAATTCACACAACATGACATATATAGATTCGAAACATGACAAAGTATGAAGAACAGGGTATTAACGATTAGAAGATGATGTGCAATAAAAATGACTCAATATTTCAGAATATAGAAAAGTCTTCAGAGAATATCACAATGTTGAAAATGCTAATAAAAAAATAAAAAGAACGGTATAGTACGCTTAGAAAAATAAATATAGTAACGGTTACTAGAAATGTCTAGTAGGCCGTATTATCCTTAGAATTACTATATACTTATAGTAATCTTTACTTAGTAATAGAATATAGTAAATTTACTATCTCAATCTTGTAAATTAACTAATTATTATTAACGAAATGGTTAATTGACTATAAATTAAGCATTTTTTTGATGTTTGAAACTACTTAAAAATAAATAGGTGAAATCATCACAACTGAAAATGATAGTATTATAAATAATCAAGATTGATTCTCTGTTCATTTAATTTGGAAGTAACGGTCTTTTCGAAAGCAATAAAGCATGACTATTTTTACTAAAATATCGTTTACTATTTTATTTAACTAGAAAATAGTTAATTTGACTAGATATTTTTTTCAATAAATTCCCCGTTTTAAATCATAACTTATATTTTAATCAAATAAAGTTTGAAGTTCTTTTACTATTATATAAAATTAAAAATTACTTGGAATGCGCCAAGTTTAAAATCGTGGTAAAAGTTTGAACAACCTCCAATTAAACTTGATTTCGAGAATAATCATTTTCGTTCGTATATTTATTAAATGTCCCTTTTATATCATAATTAATATTAACTTATATAAAACACTTTTAGTTTTAATTAGACAATATTTTATTAAAAAAAGAAGTTAGCTCAATATCTTTCATTAACTATATATTTTGATTGAAAAGATTAATAAATAAAAAAAAACCTTCAAAATCTAAATACATATTGAAAAATTAAGAATCAAATTCTGTTTGCGCACAAGTATATGCAGTTCAAAAATTAATATAGGAAGCTTTCAACATTCATTTTGTTCGCATGATAAAACCATACAATGAGAGCCTCTTGAGTCTTCAAGAGCGTATCTTCCGAATTCTTGCTTAGTGAGCCTTACTTCCAACCAAATTACGTATGGTGTGAGGTCTCTCTCTCTATCTCTCCGAAATGATGGGCCAAGCCAGCAAAAAATCATGTCACCGAACAATTGTGATGATGCAGTTGGCTTGTAAAAAAGCATGCCAAAAAGAACACTATTCATGCAGTATATACAAGCAAGACACTTCAACACTCAACCAATCTTCATTTTTCAGCTTCTTTTATCATCCGAGCAGGCAAAAGAGTCTCAAATTAAATTTTTTAACAAATGTTTGCATTACATAGTCTGTGTCCTTTTATGATATTTACAGAAACTTTCATATGGTTAGTGATTAAACTAAGTTTTGATCTACATTAAATATATTTACTTGTAAGCGAAGATTTTGCCTAATAGTCAGTTTGACTAGCAAACTTTTGGTCTAAAACTGGTAAAATTTTTGATTATATTAACATTTTTCATTTGTTTTATATAAATTAACTCCATCTTATGATAAAATTTGTTTATATATCAAACGATACAAAGTTATAATGTGAGGACAAGGAACTTACTTGGGTGGCAAACGACTATTTTTAGAATCATTTCCAGTAAAGATCACAATCTAAAATAAGTTAACTTCACCAGTCTAAAAATCTATATATGTAGACTCCTTTTATATTTTTTTCATTTTGGAGCCAGTTATAAATTTAGATGTGAAGAAGAAACGGTAGTGTAGTGTATGGATTTGAACTTTAAAGAGAAAAGAAAATATACTTATTCTCTATGGTTTCAATTTTCTTTTTGTTCGGGGGGAGGGTAGGGTGCGTTAGTTACTACCCAACATTTTTAAATTCTTTTACTTTTTTTCGTGTTGTGTATTCGTCTAAAAAACGTATCTCGAAATTTCATTTTAAAATTTATGTAGATGGCGTTAATTTTTTATGAAAGCAATATAAGTTAATATTAAAAGTTTCAAAAATAAATATTTAAATGTATTTTTCAAATGAAAATTGAGTTATATTTCAGATATTTTAATGTATATATTTTACATATAGCTAATACATACGTAAAATATATCTCTTAATTTTTTGATTTCCCCATTTTTAAAAAAATTCTTTTCTTTTTCTTGCCTTCTAGAACTCTAAATTTTAAAAATGTTTTTTTGTTAAATGATATTTCTGTACCTAAACACTTACAAACTAAAGGCTGTAAACTTCCTACATTCTCAAAAGTTTTATTATGCTACTTAAATCATGTGAATAAGTTATTAATGAAGATTCTTAAAAAACAATCAAATATTCATGCGTTTAGTTCACAAATGATTGTTGAATAAAAAAAGTATAATCAAAAAGCAAGCATACCTACAATAGCTGATAACAAAATTTACCAAAAAGTGTTGCATTTTTCATCTGAATATGGTAAAATGAAAAAAAAATTCCAAAAGCATCATGTTAACAAAAGAATTGGTGAGTTCAAAGAAAAATTCAAAAACGATGCTTTTTGGCCATGGGATGTTTTGAAAAAGCTAAAAGATATGAAATTTAGAAGAAAAAAATGATTGAAGATAAAAAAAAAGGCTTCATATAGAAGTTTTAATAAACGAAAAAAGTTTCAAAACAAAGAAAGTTTACAAGAAGAAAATACAAGAAAATTGGGACTAATATATTTGCACCATATCATATTTTTAAAAATGAAAGAATAGTTTGAACGTTATCTAGAAAAAATGTTTCTCCCCACAGCATCTTTGCTATTTTACAATCATTGTTAGAAGTTTGTGAGGGAGATCCAAACTCATGGACTTCATCAAAATTGGCTACTGCATTAGGATGGAAACGGTTACTTCCATTAAAAAATAAGTTTCACTATGAAGGGAGAATGTCTGTTATCGTTTCAAATAATAACATGGTTGAAACAGTTGGCGTGCTTTTGATCAATCGTTATGAAAAAAACAAAGAAGAAGGATTATCAAGTTCTTCGGTGAATTTACTCGAAGAATGGGATTGTAAAAACAATGATTTTTTAAACAATTATGCTCAACAGCGGACATTTAACTGTCACATGTATTTGTATTCAAAAAAAATTTAGAGAAACCTCTTCTTGACCTTGTCGGCATCACATTGGTGAAGTAAAAAAAGTGTGGGAGGACTTGCAATTACATCTGGATAGGAGTATGAGTTTTTAATAAATTCAGAAAAGAATTCAAATAGTTATCTTTATTATGTAACAGAACCGATTATACTTTCTATAAAGTGGAAAACCATAAAACGAATTTTATTTTTTTTAATGTTAGAAGAAAGTATTCTAAAGAACTACTCATTTTAAGTCTGATATGGTGAGAAAAGTTTTATTAAAGTTAGATCACCAGGCCCTATTAATAAAGGCAGTGAATGTTTATAATCATTTATTGTTTAAAAATTATTATGCTAAAAAAAGATATTTCAGAAGATACCTAAAAAAATTTTAACAGTAGAACAAAATAATTGAATTCACAAATTTTTGTGTTCATAAATTTGCCATGGTGGTTTACTGTAAACATCGCTGGAGATACCGTTGTTAATGATTTAAATCATATCAATATCTATATATTAAGATTTCATATTATTATCTCTTTTCATTGAAAAAGTCTATCTTTAACAAACACAAAAAATTGTTGAAAGTATAAAATCTTTTAAAAAGGACTACAACTTCAGTAAAAGATTTGGAACAGGATATGGAAAAGCTATATTTCTAGAAAAAGAAAAATTAAAAAATAAAGTAGAATTACATACTTTAGTTGAAAGCTCTTCATGGTCGTTTTTTAAAGATCTAAATTTGGATGATAGTTTTCTACATTTAGAAGTCAAAAATGGAAAAAAATAAAGCTTTTATCGATAACCAGTAAGTTATCTCAAATATTTGTCTGGTAAATGATGATGCGTAGAGGGGTAAAATTGGCTTCCGATTTAAATGGGATTTTATTGAAAAAATGTATCGGAATATTTCACAGATGCTTCAAAGATGCTTGCAATTTCCCAATCAAAGAAAAAGAAAGTAAACCCTCATCAAAAATTGCTTTAAACTAATAAATTCTTTTTGATTTTTCTTAATAAAATTGGAATGCTTTTAAAAGCTTTGTCCATACATTTGAGAAAAATTTTAACGCCATCTAAACACGATAAACTTGGTTTGTGCAACACCTAAAATTGGAAACTTTTAATTCATATTTTTAATAAATTCTGCCCCCTTCCTTGGCCATGATCCTGCTATATATACCTCATAGCTTGGGCGTTTTGAAAAATTTTCGCCACGTACGTCATAAAGATAGGTATCCCAGTGTGCGTTTAACACTTAATAGAATCTCCTAAAGATGTCCTGTCACTTCAAAGCAAAATAAACTTCCTAATCTGAGTGCCTACATCACAGATTCTCAAATGGGGTTTAGGGGTCAAAAAGATTTTCCTAAGAAGGCTATTTCTTTTTTCTAGTCTAGTGTCTATTAAAATGATTATTTGAAAAGTTAATAGTGATTTTGCCATTACTTATACACAGCGTGCCTTCCGATTACTTGTTCCATTTATGACAACATACTGTTGTTAAAATCACGGTTTTGAATTTCATTAGCAAGAAAGACAAAGTCTTGGAACAGATTGAAATCAGACCACGATATGAGGGAGGCATTATCCTCAACTCCCTCTCGCAAAAACTAACTTGTTGAATCAGAATAGCTCCCTCTAGTATTGTTTTCTGTCTTCATAGCAACGCCAAGTAAAAGTAAAAAATAGGCATCGATATCTATATATTATTTTATATAATTATAAAATGGGAAACTGTTCAATGAGCAAAGGCCCCGCAACTTCAACATTTGAAGACAGTCCTGTTACGAAACGTCTCGATTATTTTAAGATTTGTTGATCGCGATTTGACGAAGAATATTCGTACAAATTGAGATTATTGCAGCTAAACCTAACGAGACATCGAGGATTGTGATAATGAATCTCTTAAAATTGTGAATCCATATTTAGCATCTTTACGGTTAGTTTTCGCCTACATTAACTTTATTATAGTTATTAAATTCTTCTTTAAGTTTTTTTTCTATTGTACATCCTATTAGTCGATCTGACATTTGTTTTTCTCTTGATATTCATGTTTTTTTAACCTCCGGGCACCTAATGAAAAGTAATTCCTCGATATTTGTAAGAGAATCGTATTCTTCTACATTCCAGTGTGAAAACATTTAACAAGTTTAAAAGAGAAAGTCTTTTTGGAAATAGTTGAACCGCTAGTTTGTTAGGACGAACATCTTTTCAGATACAGTATTGCCTTTCTTCACCAATACTCGAACTAATACGAGATTATTCATAAAAGAATTTGAAGGTTTGATCTCTCATATCTTGGGAAATGAGATCTAATGCCAGGGGGAGCTTTCAAACTTCTTTAAAGAAGTTAAATCATTAGGAGAAAAATTATTTTTAGCAGGTTTAAGTGAAACATAGCTTGTGAATAGTTTAAACTTTTGCATGACATTATTCCTTTTCATTAATCCGCCATGTTCGTGAATGCGGAAAAAATCAACAGCCACAATTTTTGGGATAAAAATTTTGTTTCCTAATTTAAATTTTACAGAACTTAAAGTGTAAATAGCATCATTTAAGAATAAGCCCGTTTGTGTAAAAGCAACATGAATATGTACTGTTAACTGTCGTTGAAGCTACAACTGACATCCTACCAAGTGTATATTCCAACATCTGAATTGCCTCTTTTGGGCTGAAATTGAGTCGAGGTAACTACCTTCATCTGAAAATTTCTTGTTCATGTAAGCTCTTTGTGAAAACTAAAAAACACCCATCTAGAGAAGATGTCTAAGAGCAGTCGCAAGTCCCATAAGAACGAAGAGTAATCTCGCTTATGCCTTGATATGCGTATAACATGACGAAATCACGTTCTTCAGTTTTTGTCTTGAAAAAGTGTGTGTTCTTCAAAGGTAAGGTAAAGGTACCGTGGGTGTTTTCATCAAGAAGGCACAATTGCGCCGCTTGTATCGAACTATGAAGAAAGTAGGCTCGCTGCGGGATCGAACCCAAGACCTTGAGTTATCGAAAATCAGTATCTAACCAACCTTACTCACGCCTAACTCAACTATCACCCTAATAGGCAAAAAGAAGGAATTGTAGTAAAACCAGACAAATTTTCTTTGAATTGCAAATTTGCATCAATTAAAATTTTTTATTTAGCATTAATTTGATAATTTTCTGAAAGATCTTTAACTTCAATTTTTTTCAGCCACTATTATAATGTTTGGATTTAATTTCAATCTAAAATAAAAACAAAAAATCTAATGTTAAATATAAAGAAAAAATCTTAAATAAAATAAGGAAAACTCGAAGGTGATAAAAGTTTGCATAACTTTTAAAAAATTTATTCGAGAACTTCAATCCTATATAAAGAAAACGGAATGCAAATTAGGAGCAGGTGCTTTTCATCACTTGAACAAAATTGAGGCAGGCGGCATGAAGCGCGGAGTAATAACTGTATGTGCTTGCAAGTGTTTACACAACTTTCAAATGACAAGAAGACCAAACCAAAACCTAAACATAAAAATTAAACGTTTAAAACGTGATTAAAAAGCAGTACCGTATAAAATATAGCAACGCTGCAAACCCAGACAAAAAATGACAATAAATTTGCAGGGTAAACTCAAGCGATTTTATTTTTTTCCTCAACACGCTTCTCTTTTCATTGATTTATTTAAGTTTCCAACGAGTTTTTTCGCAATAAATGAATGAATAAATGTTTGCAGTAGAATCCCGTCTACACAACAATATCAAGTTTACCACCACTTTTTTCGGACATTTAGTATCCTTAAAAGGAGTTCGGCTTAACATTAAAACAACCAAATGCTGCATCAACTGATGCCTTTCATACATACGCGCAATGCACAAGTTTAAAAATCTATCTTAAGGAAAGAGGAAATGAAATTTTACAAATTCTAATTTTGATATATGACTTTATTAATTGAATGATAATGTACGATGGTCATCAATCAATGGTTATACAAAAAAGACCTGTCAATTATTGTTCCGCTAAAAATTCGGAATTAGGACTAAAATTTCATTCTATGACAATCTTTAGAAAAATGCCGTGCTATTAAAGCTCGGTGTTGCGGAATCGGGGGAAAAATAGAAGACTCCCAACTCTGACATGATATACTCAAAAGATCGGAATCGAAATCCAAATATTTAAAAAAACTTTAAAAACCTTTTTCAAAAGCCTATTTTTGGGCATATTTTATCATTGAATGAACACTCGTGGTTAGAAAATCATTATTACGCTACTGATCCGGCATTAAGATAAAAAAAAATGGCAGTCTTTGACCACCTATCTTTAAAAAAAGCCTCAATAACTAAGAGTATTATATTGATAAAACGAAATTCCGAATCTTTTTGATGTAAAAAAATTACCCTGTTTTGAAAAATCAAAGCGCAATTGGGGTATGAAAATATCTAACTAAAAAAGCTTTTGAAAGGTACGGGCTCTATGCGATCCCATGTCTTTTCTAGAGCTAATTGACGGTGAAAAGTAATTAAAACAATTATGAGAGCGACAGTACACGCAAATATCAACACAGCTATCGAGAGGGGAAAAAAGCTGGCAGACGAAAAGAAATGATCTCCTTGAGAGCACGATATAGCACAGAAGATTGTAACACTCCAGGGAGTGATGATGAAACCACATCTCCCACTTATTACTAGCAACAGCTAGATAGGAACTTTTCAGCGCCCTGCAGTTCATCAATAGCGATATTCAATCATATGGTTGTCACTACAACAGCATATGCTTGCTCACAGATTTACTCTACAGACAGACATCATATAGAAGATTTTCAACAAAAATCAGAGATTTTTAAGCATGGCATAAAAATTGTGAATTTACCTACAATATAAATGTTTTATTATAAACATTGTGTATTTTTATTGCGTCTGAAACAGAAAAAAGACTTAGCATGAAAAGTCAGAGAGAAAATCGCTTCATACAAAGAGGCGAGCTAAAAGATTTTTCTCAACCTCTCCTCTCACCAATTGTCAAGCCAATCAAATGAATTGGTTAGGTGAATTACTTATTCTGTACTGAGACATTTTGTTGTTTAAATTAAATTTTTATTTAATGCACTGAGACAATCTGCCGCGTACATAGGGTAGGAAGGAGGTTTTAAATGGCAGTACGTACGCAGTGCAATGTTTGAATAAGTCATGCTGCCCACCATTTGTTGCCAAGTGGGAAACAATATTTCACAACCGAGTTATTCCGATTCCTGCTTCTTAAAATAACCCCAACCGAAAGGGGTATGGAGGCAATTGAGTCAAAACCATATTTTGAAAAGTTTACTCGTATATCTTTTGCACCTAAAAGAGCTTCAATATTTGTGATTTCTACTGATCAAGTGAAACTGCAATAAAAAGGCACCAAAAAGCTCACCGAACGAGTAATATAGTCACAGTTGGATCAAATCCTGATTCAGAGGAGGATAGAGAAGATACCACAGATGATATTACACCATCATCTGTTATTCCTCATTTTGGCAGAGAGAAAATGTTAGTATTTCAGAATATGTTCGATGCAATTCAATCTCTCTTCAATGAAGACATTTAATCATTACATATGAGTATATAACTTCTTTTGTTGTAAAAAGTATTTTAAATGTCGTATACTAACTACTTTTACCTTGATTTGATTTTGTTATATACAATTTTATATATAGTAAGTTATGTTTATTTTTTGAATTTCATTTAATAAATTTTGTTTTTTTCTTTTAGTCTCTTTTGAGCACTGTTAATATTTTATATCTATTACAAAAAAGATCTTTCCAAGAAAAAGAAGAAAAGCTTTTTATTCCTGAAAAAGTAACACATTTCAAATAGCAGAATAGATTAATGTAAAGTTGGATTGAAATATACAAATTTTTTAACAATTTTATACACAGCTATATAGGATAGAGAGCAGTGGATAAATCGTGATACGAATGCTTTGAAAATGGAATCTTCGTCTTGCATCATGGTGTAAGACTTACATATTATACCCGCTTCCGTTGGGCTGAAGTTGAGATACAAGCATGAAATCTATAATAATAATAATAATGGTACACTATGATATCCCACACTATTTAGGTATTAAGATACTGTATTCATTGTCACTGTATCCTTTTATTAAATAAAAGTAAATTTTTTAAATATTTAGCTTCTTATTTCCATTTCTGGTCTATTCTTTCAAATCTAAATCTGATTCAAACACATATTTTTCTTAGCATAAACAATGCGTTCTAAATTGTTCTATTTGTAGTACAAAAAAGTCTTAAGATCCAAAGTCAAAAATTCTTATTAGATCATTTTACGTTGTAAATCACGCTGAGTGAAGCAACTGTTTGCAATAAAACCGTGCAGGGGCATTGCCGAATGATTCCAAAGCCCTTCCAGATGTTACAAAATGAAATGGTTATTGAACTCCAACCACTTTTTGGAAGGATAACATCGTTAATTGTTCCTGTATACTGTTCGTCTATTTTTGACAAGTAAAGAGTCCACTCTATTTCCACTTCAAAATTGATAAGCGCTTCTGTAAGGGCTTTATAACTATTGCAAATAAAAAAGGTAGAGGGAAGTTGTGGACGAGGATCGAGATAATTTATGCAAATTTTCGACCTTCATATTTTCAATAAATAGAGGAATAAAGCCAAGAGAGTTAAAGCATTGTTCTCCTCTATCTGCTGGCATTATTAGTTGTGTGTTCGTATGCGTTATACATTGCTATACATAACTATAAACATTAGTTTAGCTAAAAAATACAAAAAAGTATGTCCTTTTTGCATGAGTGGACGTGTGACAAATAGCGCACTGACTCCACTGCTCATTGATTCCATCATTTTTTGTGATCGATATTTGGTATGCCTTTTCTCTTCCCGCCTACACCAATCATAACAGTGATGTACACGTGTTAGCAGTGCCATGTTCGTTTACAACTTCTCATTCCCTCTCTTCTGACACACTGAGAGCATGAAGCCTTTTTTGAGCTCGTTTAAAACTTTGGAAGATTCGTGGCATGGCTGATCATCATTAGCTTCATTGCTAATTTGCGAGTTTACTCACTCGTGACACGAATCAAACAAAGAATATCCACTTTTTCACTTCTCCCTGCATTCGATCGACACAATCTTAACTTGCCTTGTGATGAGAAATGATATTTTCTCAAATATAAATTGATTAATAGTTATTATTGAACAATACCAATTTTTTTACTATTTAAATTCGAAAATAGCCGATTCCAATTCTTCTTGATTTAGAAAATTTGCATCCAACTTTGAAAAAGTGAGCAAATTCAGTATTCATTTAACAGTTGCTAAATTTATCAAAAATAATTTTCCGTGATACATTTTATAGATATTTAAAACCCAATTCGATATAAAACATTTTTTATAGTTCCGCGAATGATAGAGCAACTCCAATACTTGAAAGAACCATTAATCTTACAAATCGGGATTAATCCTTCCGCAACTCATTATCAGATCATAAATAAGTTGTCATAGGTACAACGTTCTCAAAATCAGGGTTATAGAGTCGGGCAAATATTTTGCGCCTCCGACTCCACCTATTTGTAATTTTGCGACTGCTCTTTCTGTCCAAATCAAGTCAGCGTGAAAATAATTTTGTGTGTCCTTGTTCCATTTGCTTCTACCTACAAGTGTGAGGAAGGGTTTTCAACTATTATAAATTTAAAAAAAAATAGAGACAGATTGCGTGTTGTAGATGGGATGAGATTGGATCCAACAAATATTAGGTCATTAATTTTAAAGCTGGCACCCCAAGTACAACTGCAGATATCGCAATAATTCAGCTAAATACTTCTTTAGACCTTTTAAAAAATTTTAGGTCATATGTTTATTCCTTTTTCCTTCCCAGAAAAAAATATTAATCACGCTGCTTAAAGTAGGGGGCCCGGGCATTTTAGCATCTCGGCAAGGGGTAGCACGTAGTCGAAAGTTGCAAATATTGGTAAATGATCGGATATATTACAATCTAATACACCAGCCGTACGAAAAGGTAACAAAAGAGAAATGAAAATCTTATCTAAGGGAGTGGTCTGTGTTTTCACTTAAACATGAAGAGTCACAACATGAATTATCACTCCTGATTGTGCCCAGGAATCCAAGGCTGCTATAGAGCTGATTATATTCGCCTTAAGCCCTTCTACTCACTCGATGATGGCCAAAGCTGAAGGTCAAATGCTCACTGGGTTGCCCATCTATTTTGAACTTAAAAAAGCTTCTCTTCATTTACGAGAAGGCTCATCTCATCCAGGATTTATGCTCATCCTTTTTCCCACCCTTCTAACGAGTATCTCTGGGTACTAATGATGAGAAGCTGTTCCTCGTTCCGTCTCTTTGTTCCTGGAATATCGCGTTCAAGGTCAGGAAGGGAATGCAGTCCCCGTACTATTGTTCTCACTGCCCCCAGTCATCTTGCTGAACTGTATTGGGACTGGAACACAAGGACAAGTGTTAGTATTTGCAGTGTCATCAAGAATAGACTGTCCTAGCAAGCTGGACACCACTAACATTGAAGGATGTGTAAGCCAAAACTTGATCTGTTATATAGTTAAAGTGTGATCTATATGACTTTGTGGAAGATGCTAGTATTAAGCCACCCTCTACTGTCCTAGGTAGGATGCTTGTTCCCCTACATGATGCTTTGGTTAGCTTCCACGTATGAAATACGTAACTATCAGCCCCAAAATCCAATCAGGACCCCCCTAACAGATGAAGTAAGTGCAAAAAAACACTGCAGATTCTACCCTGGCTGTTCCAGGTACTGCTTATTCTCAAAGTGACTTCGTTTGGCAGCAGTTAGAACGAAATGATAAAGGCTGCTTTAATTCCATACCGCGTTACTCCTCCCTCTCAGCGAATTTTCTCTGCTCTGCGGTCAGCCTATGATTGGTCCATTGGGGAATACTTAGCCGACGCTGAGTTCTCAGTCACGATATAGCACTCAATAAGAAACTGGAGCACGCTCCGTACTGTTTGCACTGTTTGACGAGCGAAGCTTGTTTTTGATGCATTCGAGACCACCACTATACGTTTTGAATCTGCCATAATAGAACCAATGGCGCCTTATCTGGTATCCTTGACTATTGCTTGGACTACTGATCTTACGAATTTACCAAACATAGTAGCCAAAATTAACGTTGATTTTTGCCGGCCTACAATCAACTATCCCAGAGGATCAGATGATTCGTTCCTTCCCTCGCACAGTATACATTGGCTTGCTATATTATAGACAGCATCCGCAAAACCCAGGCCAAACTAAAGAGTTTGCCCGATACTACATCACAGGAATAGGCAACCACATATCCAACCTCTCAGATAGAGACATCTGCAAACATATTGCCGACCTCCTCCTTAGACCCGCAGTGGAGACAGTAGGCATGCTCATCAGAAATATGCCGCCTGAGAAAGTAGAAGTGATGGCTCTGCTGATCGATGAGAAATTTAAGATCCAGCTCTTTTATCACCTCCTAAGTCAGAAGTCGAAGGGCCCCTGGTTCCTCCATCAAAGAGAGCTCCAAGAGGCACAAGAACTATCCAGACTCATAATTCAGGCGAAAAAGACCATGATGGTGGTGCTGATGATGCAGGAGTCCCCTTTGATGAGAACAGCTAGATCTATAACTGACGTGGCTGACTCAGAAAGGGTAAAAGGGGTATTCGAGCTTGGGTTAATGAATGCGAAAAATCAATAGAAGATGCGTGGTCAGCAGACAAAACTTTGGATCGCGCATGCATCAGAGCTATACATGAGAACATAAGGAAGGATGTACTGTCAGTGATGGAGAAAATTTTGGTAGCTATGCGGTCTTATAAGCTATCAGAGCTAAGATCTTCAGTTGCTTGATTTTATCTCCTTCAACACAGGGGAAAGCAAGTGATAGCACTGTCCTGTTCCATACCCCTCCCATAGCCTTGAAATTTTTTGAAAAAATCAATACTCGAAAACTCTATTGATAAGAGAGTGAGGTTACCACGTATTGTACATAGAATCTCGCAAATGTTAATATAAACAAATCACTAGATTCGAATGCAGATAACAAGAAGTTCAACACTAATATGGCACACATCAACACAGATCGTAAACTATACGGTTATTGGAATTAAAATTTACTAAGTGTTTAATCAAAAAGTAAAAAAGTTGTTCTAATTCTGAGCAATCTTGGCAATTCTGCTTCTGTGAATAAAGAAGTAAAAAAAGACCAGAAATTAAAACTTATTAATTATACTAAATATTGCGTAAATATTAGTCAACTGTGTCGTACGCACTTATCCAAAGCAAAAACGAAGAGATAGCCTCTAGATTTATATTTTTAATAATTTAGATCTTGCTCTGATAAACTCCTAGATTTTATATAAACGTGTAAACAATTATGAAATATCTAGATGAACATATATTTTGAAGTTAGTTGAAGAATTTTATGGTAATTCTGAGGATTCTTCTTTGAAAGCAAAAAAACGTGGAAGAACGAATAGGCGTAAATAGGAAAACTCTGATGAATGTCTGAAAAAAGTTATATGTAAAACTTGTTTGAACTAAACATGAGATGAATGTAAAAGACCAAGTTGTGGAAAGTGCTAGAGGTTAAAACAATTACTTTTTGCAAAAATTGTAAACTTTGAAATCTGGAATTTTAATTTTTTTATTTCCAATGGCTTATTATAGGTATATAAAAAATTTTTTAAATAAACTTTTGGTTGAAAAACACGGTATGGCCATCTATTTTAATATGTATTCCCTTTTTCCATACTGCGGTCAAATTGACCGCAATGTCATTTTGGTAAAATTATTTTTCTGTCGCTTTAGTGTTAATGAGTTCTTTGACAGTAATGGAAAAATGCCACTTACTCTCATTGTTTGCATTCATTTAGCTGTCTGCAATAGACGAGTTTTACTGAATATGAAAGTATGCATTTTAAAAGCTCCATATATTCTCATCAATTCTGCACTGCACGCACATATAAATAGTGCGCCTCAAAGAGTATATGAAAAATTAAATACAAAGACACATTTATTCACTAACATACTAAAGGAGGCTAAGTGCGGTTGTTAGATACTAGGCTTTGATAATACAAGGTTGGGTTCGATCCCGTATCAATTCTCCTTTTCTCGTAGTTCGATACAAGTAACGCAGCCTTCTAAATAAAAACATCCCATGGCACCTTTACACTTCTTCTTTCTTCACACACAAAACATAGTAAAAATGATACACATATTTATAAGGATGAGAATAGAAAAATCATCATGCTTCCTTCATACCTGCTTATAAGATTGAGATGTCGCAAATTACGGTTCCTAGTCAAAATTCCCGCTACCAAAAACACGAAAAACCAAAATCCTCGAAAACTTGGTAGAAGTAAACTTAGTTTTAAGGGATTTTATTTTTGTGGATTTTGACTGGATACCACAAATTACCAATCGTTCTAATTTGTTAACATTTTCTCTACTAAATCTCTATATTCAACTTGTGCTCGGATAGTACATTACAGGTCACAAGTAATATGCCCTTCGGTTAAAATGTCCCTGTTCGGAATATACAGTCACTCAATATGAGCGACACAAAATTATAAATATTTAATTTGGTGGATATCAAACATACTTTCTCTTTAATCAAACTATTGATTTTTTATAGGAGGGTGCAAGAAAACTCGAGCGTTTATTGCTATTATTTATATTAGGTGGACCTCCGAAACTTTAAGGAAAAAAACAATAGTTAGTTTTATACAATGAAATGAAGATAGGGCAAGACTTGTTTTAAAATATTAAGTTAATTGACTAAACAAATTAACGTCGAAATAAAGATAAATGTAGGGTAAGAGAAAACGATAAAATGTACTACACTTTTCAAAAGTAAACAATAAACAAATACATGATTTTGAAGTTTTTGGTTTAAGTGTAAACATGATGAAATTTTTTTAGAACAGCTGCATATCCACTTGTGATTGTCATATTCAAACTAAAAATCTTAGAGTGGAAAAGAAATAAAATTTTCGTGTGTAGACTAAAAAAATGATTTTAACTTACTTCCCTAAAGAAAGGTGGCACAGAGGAGTAAAATGGCGCAAAAGAGGAAAAATATGCACAAGACGATAAAGATGAGCAAATCCATGTGTGTGAGGTGTGGAATTCTTTAGAGACAAATGAATGATGATTCGAAGGCAGAAGAAGAAAGCTTTTCGTCTGTCAATTTGCATAACTTGATAAGCGTGTCCAGCGAGCAGGACTCGAGTGTCGCGAGTCAGCAACGAGTGATGGCAGGAAACGCAAAAAAAGTACAAAGACAGAGAATGCACTTCATCTCGTTCAAATCATAAATTTGAGAGGGAATACTACTGCTGCTACTGCAAAGGATACGAGAGATAGCAGATGAGAAGGCAGAGAACAACTGCTCGTACGAAATCCAGCATCTTCATCGTCGAGAGGGAAGAGGGAGGCTGAAGAATGGACGCGCACACCATCACCGCTGCGCACTCTCGTTTTATTGCTATTTTTATGACGTGATGTGTGTGCAGTAAGACGATATCAAAATTGTTTATGTTGCGCTGTTTGTGTGTTGGTGTTAGGCGATAATGGCAAGTTGTTATAATAATATTTGTTGTATCATTCGCTATGACAATTCTGTATTTTGCCTGGCAGGTGCCCTTGAAGAGCACGTCAGCGTGATTGCGATGAGTGGAAGATGTGTGGTCGTGGGTGTGATAAAGTAGAAACATGATAAACATAAATCACTCGTCATCTTGTTGGTGTAATTGATGTTTTCATTGAAAATCATAAATAAAAACAATAATTGTCGGGTTGTATCAAGTATTACTCAAGTTTCTCTCTTCCAACCCTTTTTCAATTTAAGTTGTTCGTTTTTTTCTAAAATTGATTCTTCCTGCTTCATATTACTTTTTTTTCTCGTTAGGTTCTTTTTTTGCATTTTGATTATTAATTTTTTTTAATTTGATTGCATTATATAGTGAGAAATGAAATCGTATAGTATTATATAGTGAGAATGAGTTTCACCAAAGGATATTAGATGTTTTTTGCCAAAAGGTCTAGGGACAATTCGGCTTCAAGGCAATATTAAATTTATATATTCAGAGGCCGAATTGTTCTGCTTCCGCATCACAAGACAACAACTCTTCTAATCTGGACCAGATTAAAGTATGGGCTATTGAACATTTCGGGTTTAATAGATTCATATTTCTGCTTGGTTTCAAGGGAAATTTGGCCTTAGAACAATCCGATACACTTTTTTTTTTATAATAACTCGCTCTCTTTCATTTACCCTTGTTACCCCTCCGGATCCATTTGGACCCATAATAAAATAATTACATATTGACTAGCACTTAGTCAAGCTTTTTGGTCTCTTTTTTATGACTTTGATTGTAAATCACCTTTGTTCCTTTTCAAATGTTTTATTGCGATTTACTGTTCATATTTTCTCTGTAATAAAAAAAGTAACACAAAAAATAACCTTTCGGTTTATTTTGTCTGTAGCGTAGAACCTTTGGACTTGTGAGAATGGAAGACATCGTTTTGAAAATATTTGTGCCGTTCTAAGATTCGATGACTTTTCCACAAGAAAAAGTGAAGATAAATTTCCTCCAATCAGGGAATTATGGAGCGAATGGAATTCGATTTCTGAAAAATTATATAACCTAAACTTCTTCATTACAGTTGAAGAGCAGTTGAAAGCGTTTCGCGGTAAAGCCCCGTTCAATCAGTACCTTCCCAACAAACCAGCCGAATACGGAATAAAGTTTTGGACACTCTGTGACTCTATTTCGTTTAACAATTGGAGAACCGTGTCTTATCTTGGAAAAAATTTTGGTCTGTTTCAAAAAAAACATATCTGAATCCGTTGCATTAGAATTATGCCAAAATTTGAAAGGCTACAATATCACATTTGATCTTTTGTTCTTTTCCTCTTGCACAAAAACTTTTGAGCAAAAACTTAACTTCCATTGTAACTATGAGGAAAAATAAGACTTCTTTGCCTTAAAATTTTGGATCACACAAGGTAATCTTTTCATTGATTTTTTCAATATTTTTATTCTTTTTTAGGGAAGACAAAAATTTAGTTCCAAATTCTTGTTCACTAAGGACACTACGATACTTTCTTATTTACGGAAGAAGAAAAAAATCTTTCAAATCTTTAGGAATGCAGCTTGCTAAGAATCACATAGAAAGGTGAAAAGTTCTTCCCAGACAAATTGGTTCAAAAGTTTTTGTGAAAAAAATCCAAAACGTTTGTTCTTCTCCTTCGCCAAATGAAGATAAACGTCATTTGAAGGGGAAAAGAGGCAGATGTTACATCTGTGAAAAATGGGAAAACAAATGTAAGTCTACATGTGTAAAATGTCATAAATACTTATGTAAAAAACCTTACAGCATAACATGTAAAAACTTTTAATATTTTCTTTTTTTATCATCAATAAAGTTCTTTTACTTTTAAAATCAAATCCACAGAATTTTTGCAATTGATAACTAACTTAGTATAAAAGGGTCCATTTGGACTAATATTCTAAATGAAGGGGTAACACGGGTGAAAGCTTTAATTTGACCCTTCACAATAGATTCTGTAATTCATCTTCAACCTATGGTTGTTAGTAAAACAAATGATGAGATTCATAAATCCATTCTTTCCACATAAATTCTAAAATTTCGACAATTCTGTAAATAAGGGAGCGTTCACAGATGACGTCAACCCGAATTGGAGATGAAGGGATACCTAAAAAGCTGTCAAAAGGTGATTTGAGAGGGAGCTGGTGAAAAGTTGACATCATTTTTGATCAAAAAAACATTAAAACAGTAAAAAATTACTAATTTCTTGTTTTTGTCCTATACTTATAACATTCATTCAGTTAGTATGTAAAAAAGATAGGTTATGAGCTTTTTTAGCATATGTTTTCACTAATATGCATTCATATTAAGGAGCTTTCATTGAGATGAAAGTGTAAAAGGTAATATAAGAAATATATTTTTTTAGCATTATGAGTTTTTTATTTATAAATTACCAAATGCAATATAAGTTCGAAATGACTCTTATTGAAACAAATATATATTTTATTTTTTTTGTTATAAATGCAAGAATTTTTTTTATAGCTATCATAACTGGCTGTGTTTCTCACTTTTTTTTGCTTTCTAGCTATTGACAATCGATAACCTACTATTAATGGCGATACTGTAATCAATAATATGGTACTAGACAACGTGGTGTATAATCAATATATATTTATATATAATGGATATAATATATATAAAGTATAGAGTGATAAAGAGATACAACGTCTCCTAAAACTTAGTACCTCTCTAAACTTACGTAAAAATATCTCATGAAATCAGCAAAATAAAAGGGTATAGGCATTTTTAACAAAAAGTTCATTATCTTTCGCACCCCTTAAACTATAGTTATTTACTTAAATATCTCTTAAATAACGTTAAGTCTCTCGCATACTTTAGGGGTGCTTGCAGCCCAGGTTAAGAACCCGTGCTTTAAAGGATCAGACTTTTAAAGTGGACTTATTATGAGGATCATGAAATAGTTTCGATTTTACTGCAGCATCTTACGCTCTATAACCTTATTTTCGGATTTGGGTGCTTGAAAAATTATGATTACGTGATATTTTGAACGATTGCTATTATCTCGATTTTTTCAGAGATATAATTATGAAAAGAAACAGTTTTCTAATATATCGATCACTAGTAATAAATTTGGTATCGTTAGTCATATATTTCCAATCGGTGGCCATATGTTTGCAATCGTTAGTCATATTTTGCGATAGTTAGTCATATCTTTGCAATCAATAGTCATGTTATGACAAGTTGATTGATGAATCAATTCGCACAGATATGAAAGATGCAAAAATAAATTAAAATCCTTATTTATCAACTGTTATTTGCCTTTATCATTGAGAAGAGAAAAGAATACGCTGCCAAATTCAGAAATTTAGAAGCCGAAACACGACATGAAAACTTTGTTTTTATCGATGAAGTAGCCTTTTCTGTTTAAAATCAAGGTTCCTAATGCTAGAAGTAGATATATATCTGCTGTTGCAGCCATGAACAAAAATGGATGTGTATTACAAAATTTGCAATATAATAGTTATTAATGGAGAAGCTGCTTTACTTGAGATTGAAAAGCCCTGCGCTGGAAAAAACATGGATCCAATATTCATAATTGATAAGTTTTATCTTCCACCTTACTCTCCTTTTTTAAATCCAATTGAAAACGTTTTTATGGAAAGGTAAAGTTAATAGAGGAGGAGCAAACAATGAAAAAGAATTGAAAGATTTAATCAACATTTTCAATGAAATTTCTTCTGATGATTGCGAATTTATAGAAAAATGCTTGGATATATTATCAGATCTGAAAGAGGTGAAGTTATTTATTTTCTATAAATTTTATATTATTTTTTATTTATACATTATTACTTTTACTTTAGAGTTACATTTATTACTTTTACCTTTGAGTTACAGTAATTAGTGTAACGGAAAGTCTGACTTATTACTAATATATTGACAATAAGAAACCATAACATGACTATTGATTGCAAAGTCATGACTATTGATTGCAAAGATATGACTAACGATCGCAAACATAAGACTAACGATTGTAAACATATGACTAACGATTGCAAACTTATGACTAATGATCGATAAACCCTTATTTGAGGCTGAAAGTATGAAAAATACCAACAGTTTTCAAAACACGCAATCTGAATGTAAAAACATTTGGTTTTTAGAAAAATATGTATTTGATAGTGGCTTAGAAGTCTATTCCAATTGATAGTTATTTTCGAATGTAATAGAATTATTTATTTATAGTATAATATATAAAAAATTTCCTTATTCAGATGGAAAGAAATCGTGCTTATGGCAAAGAAAATGATGAAAAATACTAAAAATTATTCTAAAAAGTTCAGAAGTTATGCCCACATTAGTAGAAGTTTGAAGTTCAGAAGAAAAGCAATGTATACTGAGGTTGCATGAAATCCTTCAACAGCCATTATTAGCGAAATGAGTTTTCAATATAATCTCTATATTCATTGAGATCGATTGGATGACAAAAAAATCTTTCGAAATGAATGAGGCTTTTCTCGCCTTCTTTCCATGGAATAATCACCTCTTCGATCTGCCATGAATTCGGATCCAAAAAATATGAAAACTCTAGGATTTTGTGGTCAATCTCAGTCGAACAAGATGATGCTTTGATAAAGTCATTGCTCATCCTACGCTTTTCAATGTTTTCAGTCACTTTTTGAAGAAGATTTTGATGTGGAATTCTGACTATTTTAGTATTTTCAACCCACTCAATTTCTTTCAACTCTTCCATAATTTTTTTATCCGCTTCCTTTTCGTAAACACCCTTACTTTCAATCATCAAGTTAAAAGCTTTGATCGATCTTTTAATGAGTTTATCTGCTTTTTGAATCGTTATATTTTTCGCTTGCAAACCGTTGGACAATATTGAGATTTCTTGAAGAATATCAATCATCAAAGCCAAATCATAGAGAAAACTTTTGTTCTATAATCGTGATGCCATCCCTAAAAAGCCTTCGTTTGAAAAAAACTTATAAAGAGGAAGGTAGCCACGTTATACAGCAATAGTAATCCTCAAACTACAAGCTGCCCACCTGGGACACAAAACCCTACCTATTTTTAAAATTTACTGCCCTACTCCGATGAAATTTTAAAAAGCGCATTTTGATTTTTGTTTAACTGATGAAAAATTTTATAGATCTTATCAATTAATTTTTTAAAATGATTAACCTGCTTTACATCATTCACCGAGTCATCCAGTACCAACTGTAACCTGTGATTAAGGCAATACAAGAGAACAATATTGGGAAAACTTTTTCTGAATCGAACACCTGCGTCTGAATGACGGATCTGAGCAAAACGCAACTAAATTTTCTCTCAAATAATCCTCGTTAATACCACCATTCTTTTAACTTGATAAAAGCGATGAAAAAATATTTTAAGCACCCTTATCCTCAAGTTCAACCAAATCAAAAAATATAACTGATGAAACTTCAGTGTCCTCTACCTTCAAAAAATGATGAGCACTGATTTGTTGGATATGGTGAAAGCTTCGTATACTATTATGCAAAATTTCCGTTTTTTTTCAACAATTTTGGTGAAAACTTTTTTTTAAATTTGTTGAAATGTGGTCAACAATCTTTACGGCCGTTTTACTATAGTGAAGCCCAACACCCATTTATAAACCATTTATTTGTTGAAGCTCAACTAAATACTCGATATCAGAAAAGGGTCTGCAGTTTTTTGCCATATTGTAAACTGTATTAAAAACTTTGATTGTTGAGTCTAAAAACTTTTCATTGATTTTATCAAAACTTTCGCTAATTGTGGTCTTCGAGACTTCAGTGCTTTCTTTAACACAAATTGAAGCGCCTTGAATGAAAAATGATCTTGAATTTTTTGCCTCAAAGAAGTTTGACGAGAAGTTTTTGTATTTAACGCTGCAGCTGGCCCACTCGGAAGAAATGCTTAGTCTAATGCCAAAGAGATTTACTTTTTCTCTTTTTGAACAATGTAGGCATCCTAGTTTTGGTTTTGAATGATGAGACCAATATATTTAGATTTGAATGTGTTGAATTGGTCCTCACTGCAGCAATCTGGTAGAACTGGAATAAATGGATCCGATGCGTTTGAACCTTCTGGAACTTGGTCAAAAATATTGTCAACATTTAATTCTTGCTAAAAAGGTTGAGATACATATTTCATTCCATCAATTTCATCTTTTTTCGAGTTTTTATTCATCACTAAGTTTTTGAAAATTCTATGAAGCAAGACGACTCTAAAATGCAAAAAATCATTATAAATTAGTTTTGAAAAGTTTTCATTATACGAATTAAAATGAAAAATGAATTATCGAAATTTTTTCAATCGAAAATTTTTTGAAAATTTTTTTGAAATCCTGAAGCAAAATAAAAATTTGGAAAATTTTTTTTTTGCTTTTTGTAGTTTCGTCAAAATTTTAAAAGTAACTTCAAAAAGGTAGATTTTAAATATGTTTCAACAATTTTAAAACTAAAGATTTTCATAGCCAAAAGTGAAAGAATTTGCAAAAACTATGAAAAGAGGTGATTTTTCGCGGTGAGGTTGTATACGGTTAAATTGAAAAACAACAGTTCAGATGTTATTCAGTGTTATTTTCAGTTAAGAATTGAAAGGTCAAAGATTTTTTTTTATTATTTGATTTCGAATATTTTCATGTCTGTGAAACATTCATATTACAAGTGATACTAATTTAGAAAGTTGTTTTTCGAAAGACGATGAAACAGTCTTTTATGTTTATTGTGAAGTGTAATAAGAATAACTTGAACATAGGAGGCTGGGAAGTTTGCATGTGATGTATATGTTTTTTTCATGATAAGATAAGTGAAAGAATGTACAGAATCAAAACATACATATATATATTTAATCATAAACACACAATAAACACATGCAATATACCGAAAAGTTTTCAAACTTTTAATAATAAATAAAAATAATTAACGAGATGAAAACAAAAATAAATATTGGAAATTTGTAACTCTTTTGAGACTAATCGCTAAAAATTTGAATTTTTTTGAAACTATTCGATCGAGTAGGAGCGAACCGACTGAATCCCACCACTGTGTACCCCAGGTTGGGAAGAATAAATGGGACTGTAGTTATGTGCTATAATGAGTTTGTGCTTATTAGCGTTGTTCTTATATTGAATGTATATATTTCAAATATGCAGAATTCAGTGGTGATATCCATTTTTTCTAACAAAATGAATCAAACCTGAGAAAAAATTGATATTAGACAGCACATCGCAAAAAAAGAACTTTTTATTTAAAAAGTTATATAAAGTACTTTACACATATATACCCATTTTCAAGTATGCTAAATTTAGTAGTGATATTCATTTTTTATGAAAACCAAAAAATCAGTCAAAAAATTGATTTATCTCAAAAAGGAAAATCTAGTAACTTCCATTTTAGGCTTTTAATTTTTTAGTTTTAATCATTTCATTGGAAACTCATAAAATTACTAAATATTGAAGTTTCACTTTTAACCCTTATTTTATTTAGATTAACTATAAGTATATATTCAATAATTGATTTGTTTATATAATATATAAATATTTTTATATATAAATTTGTACGTTTCTTGTGATACTACTTGTGTTTTGATTGTAATAATAAATTCTTCTTCTTAAAAAAGAAAGAAACATTTTATCCAAATAATTATATAAAGTTTTTTATACATATATACCAGGGGTGCACATTTAGGGGCGAAAGAGGGGGGGGGGGAGTTTAACCTTCGAACACTAAATATATTATCAGTTCAACAAAAAAATCAGCTCTCTAAAGATTTACAAAAGAGATCATTTTTAGTCATGGTATAAAACCTTCACTTGGTTAGAGTATAGCATATTTTATAGAATACCTTTTGCACACTATTAATTTTTTGATAATTTATGAAATCGGAAACATATTATAAAATAACGCTCTATACTTTTTAGCTTCTGCAATAACAACTAGAAAGCTTGGATTCTGTAGTCTTAAAAGCGAATTTTTTATTCTTGCTTAAAGAAAGGTAATTGTACATGTTTTTTCAAGAAAAATACTTTTTGTATTTGTTTTAGTAGTAAATAATTAAAAAAATATGAACATAAATAGTTTGCTCAAAGTATCAGACTTGGCAGATATGAAAAACTAAGAATTTTATATTTATTTAGAAAATTAATAACCCTATGTAAAGATACTTGGAAGTATGAAAAAAAATTTACTCATAAGCTTAATTTTATGACCTTGCCACATGTAGAAGTAATTTAAAAATATTAAGAAATTTAAAAATTAAGATTTTTTGATTTTTGAAGAACAATGTTTTTCAAAATTTAAAATGGCATATTTACTTATTTTCTCTCTTTTGCATTAAAGTGAGATTTTAATTTTGCTTAAGATATTTTTAAACTTTCTCGTTGTATTGAAATTATTTTTTTCATCGCTTTAAACTAAAAATCTTTAAGAATGTAATAATATATATCAATATATTATATTTGTAAACGTAAAACCATTTGCTGGAATTATCCTTATTTTTGCCGTCCCTTATAAATGGAATTCTGAAGGATTTAGAAGAATTTGGATAAAAATTTTGATCTAAATGTGATCGTTTCTCTCTTTTTTATGTATAAACCCATCTTTTACTTAGTGTTTTTCATATTAATTATTTTTATAAGAAACACAAAATTTTGAAAATAAAATTTATTTAACTCTTTTGCTCACATCTCTTTTTTCTCAGAACGCACTAAAAACGTTAAAACTTCAGACCTTTATTTTAAATATTTAGTGCTACTTATGCGTGTATAAAAATAATTAGTCTTGAGATAATTTAACAGATAGAACAGTTTAAAATATAATATGTAAACTAAAAAAGAATGTAAAACCAGGGTAAGAAAAAGATCGCCAATAGAGTGGGGTTTTCTTCAATGAAAAACTTAATTCCATAGATATAATCGTTGAATCTAAAACAAAATCACTTTTGGCTGGCTTTATAAACGTCTGAACTGAACTATAGAAGAACGTTTCTTTCAAAAATAAATTCTGAATGCGCTAAGCCTTTTCAACTTTCCTTTTTCGGGATCGTAATCGAAATCTTACAAAGTTTTGGTAATGTTCTATCACTTGATAGCAATTCATACATCATTCAAAGATATGTAATATTAGCAGAACTACTTTGGTACACCATAAGATTTTTGGCTTAAGCCCTAATCCAAACTTCACTCATTTTGATGAAATGAGTGTATGAAGTTCTTAATGAAAAAATTACCAGCGGTTTCTTAACTTGTGATCCCGACCCTTCAGTGGGTCGTGTGAAAAATAAAGTGGGTCGTGATAAAAAAGAAAGGAAATCAAAAATACGCAAGTGAGAGCAAAGTCAAGAATATGAACAATAATAAATATTGCCAGCACTCATAAATCGTCGGTAGATTTTCACTGATTTCTCTCATGACAAGGCCGTCTTTACCAATCAAACTTCAAAAGAGTTTGTCTTATTACACATAAGTATTATGGATCGCGATGCAAAGTCTGGTTAGGCAGCTGTAAAACATCATTATTATTATTATTAATAAAATATACAATGAAACTTGGTAAAATTCGATGATTTTTGTAAATTAAAAAAAAATGATATTAAAAATAAATATAACAAATTAAAAATAGAAAATAAAGTGACAAGATAATTGTCTTTATTATTGAGGAATTTTTTTTTGCCTTCTTACATAAACAAAGGATCACTTAAAATTAATAACAATGCAATATGACTTGAAATTGATAAAAATGATAATTTTAAATTGTGTCAAATCTCTTTAGTGATGATTTTTAAAATCAAAAACCCTTTTTTGCTCATGTAGGGCAGGTAGGGAGGGAGACAAGAGCGAAAAATTGTGAATTTTAAAAAAAAATCTTTTTTTAATTTTGCCAATAAAAAGATGCCTCATCCATTTCTATTCATGAGATTTTGATACATTATTTAATTTAACTTGGATAGAGGATTTAATTCAATATAAAATTTACAATGTTTATGTGCCTTACACGATATCATTCGCTTTAAAATGAATGAGTGTAAATGGTTTATTTTTTTAACCCGTGATTCATTGTATTCCTCCTTTATCTATTAAAACTCGGCAAAAGTTAGACAAACGCACTCTCTAAGTCCTTTTCATCGCTATTGATTTTAGCAGTGTGCTAGCTATGGTAATTAAGGCTAATCAATCATGTATCGCGTTGAGAAAACAAATCGATTTTAAACTTTGTATGGTTTTCTTCATTTTCGTTGATAACAGCAATTATCGATTGCAAAAGTGGCACTAATATTGCAAGAATATCAAGGAAGTCAGTAATATAAAACTTTAGGATATAACTCCTGTTATGAAGGAGCCTGACATATTTAGGTGACTCCCTCTGGCTGACTCCTCTAAAGTATAGCGAAGGCTTGAATTCGAGTTACCAACTGCGGTATATCAGTTGAGTAGCTCTGACATAAACTGATAGATCTGAAGTAGCCTTTCTGGTTTCTCGATAAAATAATTTTCTCAAGAATTGAGAAATTAGATAGGAAGTTCTTGAGACTCGAGATTTATCTCAAGAAAGTTGGATTAAAAAAAATTGATTTTATCAAATTTTGATTTAAAAATATAAGATTTTATCTCAAAAAAATAAATCTAAAAATAAGTCAGCCTTAGATTTTTGGAAATATTTTTTTCAAATAAAAATCAGTTTTATTGTTTATGGATACATAAACAATAAAACTGATTTTTATTTGAAAAAAATATTTCCAAAAATCTTATTTTTAGATTTACTTTTTTGAGATAAAATCTTATATAGCTTTACAAGTTTAAGTGAAATGTTTTCAAATTCAAGTGAAACATTTTCAAGTTCAAGTGAAATGTTTTCAAATTTAAGTGAAATTTTTTCAAATTCAAGTGAAATGTTTTCAAATTTAAGTGAAATTTTTTCAAATTCAAGTGAAATGTATTCAAGTTCAAGTAAAAAATTTTCAAATTTTAAGTAGTTTTATTTTTATGTTCGACTTGAGAACTAATTTTTTATTGAGTTTGAAAATATTTGAATTTTACTGAATTACACATCCTTTACAAATTTTTAGAGTTCTAAAAAAATTAAAAATGCAAACTAAAAATTTATATTTGTAAAAATATTTATTACCGATCTTAAAAATTTTCAAGTCGAATCTAAAGATAAAATACACTTAAAACTGGAAAACGTTACTTAAATTTGAAAACATTTCACTTGAAGAAAACTTTTCACTTGAACTTGTAATGCTATATACAATTGGAAAATTTCTATCACATTCACAAGATTTAGATTTTAAAAATAGCAACGCATTTTTTAATAGTTGTAAACGATTTTCATAGTTTAGAACAGGGTTTCTCAACCGCGTGTAAATCTCGCACTTTTCGGGGAAAATGGAATTCAGATAGGCATTTATTTAAAAAAAATAGTTAGCATTGTAAACAAATATTCAAATATTTTTCAAATACTGATTTTTACTAATTATCTGATATATTGAAAATTTCAATCATGCTGAAGTTTTTCTAATAATTAATCTAAGCTGAAAGATGACATATTCTTCACAACTAAAGACTTAAACTCAGAAATAGAAGAATGGATAAGCAATTCTTAGGGAATCTGTAGAAGAAAATTTTAAGGACGTGTTTATTGAGCTTAGATGGAATGAAGAATTAAAATTAAAGTTTTAAATGGTGATAGATTTCCTCCATCTTTCATTCCACAAACTGCGATTTTAAAATTTTGTAAAATCTCAGCTTGCGATTTTAACAAAATGGTTGAGGAATTCTGGTTTGGAAGTTTCAATCAAACTTAAAATTTTAAGATTTCTTTATTTTCCATTGAATAAAAATAGAAAAATAAAGGGACTCATTTTCTCGAGATTCAAGAAGCAGAAAAATCTTTGAATTCTCGAGAAATATCGAGACAAACTCTAATCTGATGATATATTTTCGTCTAACAATTTTAGTTTTAGAACTTTTTTTCAAAGCATGTCCGTTTTTCTCTTTCTGTTCTCCAAATAATTTTTAACAATCGTCATTCTCAATATTACCGAGACGCTTTTTACGGAAATTTCCGGAAATCTGCTAGTCTATTTGAAAATTTTCGCTAAAATGATAACAATTTGTTTTCATTGATATTTTTACATATGAAAAAAGAATGTTAAATTTTATCATATTTTTTCTCTTGAAATCCTACGCAATCCCCTTAAATATCTTGGTAATTTTACTAAATTCAAAATAGATTTTTTTCCTTTTTTTTCATATATATAAAAAATAAAACAGGGGCGCACATCCGGAGGGGCGAGGTAATAGTATCTGAATTTATCGTTTGACTATTTTCTGTTTGTATTATTTAACTATTTTATTTTGCTTCATAAAAAATTTATTATTACATTTTAATATTTTTTAACTTTGTTTTTGGAAGCTGACTCAGGCGAAATTATAGTTTGACTGCTTTGTGTTTGCTTGCGCCAATTTAACTTTACCCTAGCTGCTTCTTTTACTTGTTCTTACTTCACACAAGTTAGGCCACGTGATTTGCAATGCTACCTATCGTGGCCCCAAAAATAATCTCTCCACGTCTATTTTTGTTTAGGAGACATCTTCAATCAGTATTAGTGTAGTTTCAACGCTATGCATGTCTGTAATTCGCGGGGTTTAACTTCGTATTTTGAAGTTTGCATCTTGTGTTCGTTGCATAAGTCAAGGACGATTTTTTAGGTTAAAATTTAGGTGCTCAAAGGTCGCTTTATACACAGGCATATACGCTACTTAAAATTAGAGATGCACCGAACAGCATTTTTGCCGAATACCGAATATTCGGCTGCATAGTATTCGGTAATGACCGAATATTTGGCCGAATACACATAATATTCTTTTATGTCTATATGTTTTATGTTGTTTTAGCCATTTTTATGTTTATATTAATTGAATATATTATTTTTATCTTTTTAGAAACTCTTACCTAGCAATTATAACGATTGTTCATTACATAATTTCATAATTAGAAATACAATTATAGTTTGAATTTTCAAATGTCTCAAAGTCGCAGTGTGGTCTGGAAATTTTTTAAGCCTCGTGAGAATGATCCAACATACTGTTTGTGTCATTTATGCAATGACAAGGTTTCAAGAGGGGGAAGGATTGCAAAAAATCTCTCTCTCTGGAGAGAAAGAAAATATGGAACATAAATGACTATAGAGCTGTTGAACTTCACAAATTAATTGGAGATGATTGCTGTAGATACACAGCCATTTTCAGTTGTTGAAAATGAAGGTTTCAAACGTGTAGTTGCCTGTAGACTAGCATAGGTGGCTTATGTATGTAAGGCGCATCAAACAACCTACAAACTATAAGGTTTCAAACGCCTTATGAAAAAAATGTGCCCTAAATATAGTATTCCATGTAGGAGATATTTTTCTGATAAGATTGTCCCAAATATATATGATCAGCTATTTAAGAAAGTTGAAGCTGAGGTACTAGCAGCAAATTTTATTTCTTTAACAACAGATATATGGACTGCCACTACAGCAAACTTTCCATTCATAAGCTTAACAGCACAGTGGATCTCTAACAACTTTGAATGTCAAAATTTATCAATATAAGTACAGTACTGACTAATGAGTCTTCTGACTAGGTATTAAGCAATAGCTTAGTAATCACCGTATTTACTTTTTGTGTTCATATTCATGTTTGCATTAGCCATTTACTTTTTCATTTTTTCTGTTCATATTCTTATGTTTTATTTGTGTTCATATTCTTGTTTGCATTTAATTAATAAAGTTGTTCAAAAAAGCGATAAAGGTATAGCTATAGCCATTTAAGTAGCCTGGTGAGCCACATGGTGGTGGTAAAATACCCGTATAATATAAAACTATTCGGTACCGAATAGTCCACAAAAAGGCCGAATAGTGAGAAAAATGACCGAATAGGCCGAATACTGAATAGTTACCCAATATTCGGTACACCTCTACTTAAAATAACTTCATAAATTTAGTCAAAATTATGAAAATTAGTAGGACATTTGGACAAAAAGTCAAATGTTGCGCGTCTTTAATCTTAGCATAATATTTTCCTCATTTCCCAGATGATAAGTAATTCTTCCGTCGTAAACGATTCTCCTCTTCCTTATAATTCAACTTATTTTCCTCTCTCACACACCTACGATTCTTCTGTTGCGGATCATTTGGAATCCAAGGAAAATGCTGTAATCAATCAGCCAACTCCATTCTACTTACTCAGTGATATCGATCGTAATCTTTTTCTTCCTTTTTCCTTATATATTGTATATATATACACTGAAGTATTCAGAAAATTATTTTAAAGGAGGGGGAGGGGGTGCTTTAAATTTAGAAAGGTCAAAAGTTATCATCATTTCCTTTAAAAGCAAATTTGTATTATATTCAATTTCTTATATGTATCTATTTACAAAAATTACTATTTCAAATAAACTGCAACGCAAACAAACCAGGGGCGCACGTCCAATGTGTTTTCAGGGGGGGGGGCGAAAATGACCGTTTTCTCTGTATCAACTCTTCTTTTCTTTGAGATGCTTCATAAATATTCATTTTACGCAATGAAATCTAAGTTTTTATTATTCTATTTTTGACTTTTTGTTCAACTTTTTAAAGCTTAATTTGAAAAATCGTGAAAAAATGTGTGCTTTTTAACGCGCATTTTTATGAACTATAAAAATGAATTCAACACTCGTTAATTCAAAATTTATTAACCTAGATCCTTAATTATTATCCGTACACAAATAATCATTTTTTTCATCTTAAAATTCTTCCCTCCCTTTTCACATTTTGAATATGCGAGAAATAAAAGATGAAGATTTTTTAATAAAAATTATTGAAATCGTTAACTTTTTGGTAAAATATTTGAGTTATATTTGTTATGTTGGAGTAATATGTGCGTATATTTTAATATAAACTGCGTAAAATTTGACAACAAAATCATTGTTTTTTCACAACATTACGTTAATTTGATTATCCGATTAGTTTTTCAAATGTTCTGTACCGCTTAACGAGGTTTAACTGTACGTTGATATACAATTTTTGAAGTAAATACGAGTTCACCCTTTCAGGCATTGATTTTCTTCAATTAATCGCCTACCTTCTTTTTCAAAGGGTTTTTACATACATTAACCCTTTGAGGACCGGTGGCATACTTGTGTCCCAAAAAATTGAAATCGTCTGCTTTAGATAAATAAAATTGCATTGAAAAATAAAGCAGACGATTAGTCTTCAACATTCCAGTCCTCAAAGGGTTAAGTAGACGATTTTTATAAAACCCATTTTGGACCGAACAAAGTAGACGACTTTAGTAATTCCTATTTAATTCTATTTAAATCTTTGGTGACATAAACAATTTTACCTTCGTCTGCTTTTTTAAATAGTTTTGTATATGAATCTTCTGCTTCTTAATAAATATCGTCTGATTTTTCTGGTCACGAAAGGGTTAAAGTAAGAATTCGTCTGCGTTCCCTTTGAGAACATTGGTCTTAAATGGGTTAATCGGACTTTAAATAAATCACTAAAAGTAGAATGAAAAGCATACGAATTAAAATTATATTTATATTCAATTTTTAATCTTATTTTTTTCTTTACTATAATTCAGAGATCACCCAGTTTTGCAATCTCACGAAGCTCTCATCTTATAGCTAGAGTTCTTTATGACCACTAAATCTTAAAGTAGAAGCTTAACTACTTTATAAAACCTGTATTTCTGTTAACTCTTTGAGGGTCAGCGCGTGACACCAGTCGCTCAAGAAATTAATATGCCTGCTTTTAAAAAAATAAAATTGTATTATGAAAAGAAAGCTAATGATCGCCTGCAAAATTCTGCTCCTCAAAACGTTAAAAGGCGAATTAAATGCTTGCCAACTTTTTCTTTTGATAGGTTTTCATTGAAAGACAAGTCATGTTTAAATCTTAAAATTAATTATTTGAAGACAAAATGGTGTTGAGTCTTAAAGTAATTTATAATAAAAAAATGCTAACGGATTTGAATGCTTTGCAGCAATAAAATTTTTTCCACTCACCAGTCACCACTGATTGTCGCGACCAGTGTATTTCTTTGCTAAAATGCCATGTACAGAAGTGAGGTTAGCGTTGCACTTTTTTCTACAGATATCTTCACTCTCTTCATAGTCTGTATACTGTTTTTTCATTAGTAGGAAATGATATAACAGGAGAAGCCAATCTCTTTGCCAGTCATGGATTGGAACAATTTTTTGAAAGATTGTCTCGTAAGAAGTTGAAAGAAAAATTATCTCACTTTTTATCCGGCCTTGGAACCGATATTACATCTGACAAAAATAATAGGTATTTCTTACTTTTATATTTCATTTTTTGATGTCGTAGTCATGGCCGGTGCTAGGAATTGCTGGACCCAATTAGAAATCTGATAGCGGGGCCGGACTCTACATGCTAAAATTTATCAGTGTTTATATTTCATATAAAAAACACATACAAACCAAAAAAAAATAGACATTTAATGCTTGGTATAAAAAAATTTAAAGCCAATATGGATACTTTTATTGTTTTACTTTAATCATTAATGGCGGCAAATTAAGCAATTACATATACTCCTTTAGAAAAAGATTCTTCTAGCTTTGTTATTAGCAAAATCTTTCAAAATATTTTAAATATCAACAGCTTTAGCAATCTCGCTTTCTATATGCCAAACTTTTAAGTCTTTCTTATGAAACCGTAGACCTCAAGTTACTTTATATTATAAATACAGTATATGATACAATACAGAAGCCCCACAGGCGCGGACCCCTTTCAAGGCACGGGCCCAATTTGATAACATTGGTCAAATCGGCCCTGGTCGTAGTTTACTTTTTATCAATTTAGCCCGTTTAATTTTAAGTTTATGACTGAACTCAATAGAAATTCATTAAAATCATCCCATCCGTCTTCTACTTAACGTTTTAATATTGATGATAATAAACGCTCTTTAACCCTTTTGGGCAGAACAGGAAGCAAGTGTTCCAAGAAATGAAAATCCTTTTCTTTAAATATATAACATTTAATTGAGAAGAGCAAAGGATTAGTCTTCAAAATCGCGGTCCTCAAAGGATTTAAAGGCGATTAAATGAAATGTTATAAAAATTTGCATAAAAAAACTAGGCTCAATCGACATCACTCATAAAGATTTGATTCTCACTCCGTTCCATGAAATCATATCCATTACTATTGGTGAACGTTAAGGTACCATTCGTTTCTTTCATTGAGAAGGCAGATTTCAGTCGCAATTGTGCCTTAACAATTTTTTTTCAAGAGAGAGGGCAACAAGGCCCCTGGAGCAAATCCGAGATCTTATAGTAACAATGTCAAATTTAACTCACGTCATCGTGATGATGGATACACATGTACAAACTTACCATATAAATAAAATATAAAGATAATTGCCTGTAATGGATGCTCTAATCGCTGAAAAGTTTTAGAAATATTTGAAGCCTTCATTTTTCTCTCCTCACAACCCACTGTAAGAATGAAAAACAGTTGGTATTCTTTCATTCCGAAGAATGTTTTTGTTGTGCTGAAAATAGATACACATAAATTGGGTTTTCTTTGACCAGAAAATTTTGATGGTTCACAAATTAGATACTCGTAAATCTTGCGTGCACAACACATGAAGTGATGCATTCAGAAAATTATTTGGGGGGGGGGGGGGCTCTTAAAAATAATCATTATAACTAGGTGGTTATTATTATAATGAAATTGGAAGGCAAACAAATATATAAGATCGATACTTCATTTTAAAGATGGCACTGTATATGTATATGTCGTTGTTATAAAGAGAATCTGGTATGACTGACAATCGTAGTTGTAATTTATTTATTTTTTGAACAAGCTCATTACGCCACCTGATAGAAAATCCTCCAATCTGCGGCAAAGAATTGCGAAGTTTACCCGTTTCGGCATTAAGCGGCTTCCGTCTACATCCTGGAGCGATTCCCGAAGAGTACCGAAACTTGTTGAACGTTGACACACAGCCTTCGTCTTTTGAAGAGTCCTATAACAAATCAGATCATTCTCAGCTTAAAAAGCCAGAGCCATCATCTCTTAAGCGAACTAGGACTTTGGGTAAGTAATCAAAAATAGTTATTTATATCCTGAAATGAGTGTCAAAGTTTGTATTGATCCATTTTCATACCCATAAGCGTTGGAACCGTGGTGGTTAACTTCGCTTAGCCCAGTACTTTTAGCCTAAATCTGAGAAAAAGAATTAATGTTTAAACTTAAAAAAAAACAAAATGACACTTTTATTGAACGGGATATGTGCATGCAGTCACGTAGCCAGCCATGGGGCACTTGGAGCCGGGCCCTTCCATCTAATTTATGGACCCTACTATCAAAAATGTGAAATAATGAATTAATATTTGACAATGGGCTTATACTAACAATATAAAGCAAATAAAATCAAAATATAGAAAAATTTTTGATATACTGTTAACTTTATTAAGATGCGCCTTCTACCTGTAATAAGAAAACCAATTTACAATAAAAAATTTCTCTTTGCTATGAGAAACGAAGATGAGAAATATTAACCATTGTAAAATCTAAAACCTCAACAAAGAAATAGGACACAAGTAGAGAAAGGAGTTTATAAAGACAAAGAGAAGAGTTGTTATAAGCAGTATTGGTTGCGTTAATTTTAGACAAAGCCAGTAGGTAAGCATGTATATTAGTGCCCCATTTGGCCCCTCCAAATATAAATTTCTGGCTACGTTACTGTGTGTATGTATAAAATATAAATAATCATAAAATAAAAATGTGTTGAAACAGTTGAAGTAGATTTTATCTGTTGCTTAAAGCGCAACTTTTTTATAAAATGATAATGTCCTTTTCTCATTACCCTTATCTAAAGTTTTGAAAATTATTTGCCTATTAATTTTAGTATATATACAAACAAAGAAATTGACAAAAGTAACATATAATCCATAAACGCAATTTGAATTCTTGAAGTACGGTTTGCAAAGGGCTTTACCTAGTTTGCATTCAGTTATATTACGTCGTTAACGACCAGAGTCAACTATAATAGACTTTATAAAGTATGATCGTCTCGTTTAGAAATTCTTTTTAACCCAAATCGTTTGCTTTACTTTCGATATTGTCTGCTTATTCTGGTCGTTAACAGGTTAAAATAGGCATTTAAAGCAAAGCGGGGAATAGCGGGGAAGGCTTTCCACGTCTTTGAAAAGTGACATATTTTCTTTACATTTTGCTTGAAAATAGCATTTTGATTCGCTGATACTTCTGATTTTACCGCATCATGAAACAAAAAAGTATGCGCCATATAAAGGACATAAATAATAATTCATGCCCCAAAAATTGAATTACCGAGCACTGACACTGGGAAAAATTCCCCTTGTAAAAATGAGCAAAGATTTAAAACCAAAGATCGTAATTAAAAAACTTGTTTGTTAATTTTTTTAGTTATTCCTACTGTGTATTTTCTTGAAACCAAATAAATATTTTTTTTATTTTGCCCATGACGCTGCCAAAAACTTATCTTTCTTTCACTCGAGATAGAACTGTTCAAGAATGAGCAACTTATAGAGAATGTTTTATTTGTTTCGCTAAAAGATGCACTGATCAATATGACAAAGTATGCAAAAGAAGCATTTCCATTCGACTTGCAATTCTTTACATACTTCTTCTTGTATCGATATCTATATATATGATATTGTGCTTATATATGTGTTTCTCAACATAAAGTCAATGAAAACAAACTAATTATGATTTATTATATGTTCAAAAGGTATATAATGTAGTAGCTGAATCAGGGTTAATGTTTGAGAACTTTTTGCTTTTTTTTATTATTATATTTTGTGTTTACATTTAATTCTTTTTTGCGTTGTGTATTGATAAATTAAATACACTTTCTAATTTCATATTTTACTCCTTAACTATTTGTTTTATTTTTAGAAATGAATACTGTTGACTTCATGGAAAACATAGCACCCAAGAGAAAGAAGAAAGAATAAATATCTCCTTCGTTTATTTGATCGATTTATTTTTTATGATTTCGTTTAGCCTCTAAAATGTACATTTCCTTCGTTTAACATATTTATTATCACATGGATATTATTGATTGCTTGTTACTTCGCCATGCCTTTTTTCATCTCAATAAAAATGTACACATCTTTGATGGAACTTCGCTTTGTAAAAAATTGTTTTAGTCATGCAAAAATTTTACATATTTCGCAAGGCCGTTCCCTAAATATGTCCATAATATAAAATATTTAATAAGAAATCCAAATAAGTAATAGTAAAGTAAAATTTAATTGGTTAAATCATTGTTTATAAATAATTAGAACATTTTATTATTTTCATACAGTCCTCTTGTTAAACCTGGTGCTTTAAATTTTAAATGCCAATCTTTTTTTATATATATAAACAAAGATTACTACATTTTTTTGTTTTACATAACTTTGTTTCTTTATATGAGACTCACCATGATATAGAATAGTGATTATAGAAAAAAAGCTTGATATAATAGGATATTGAGATTGTAATAAATATTTTTCTTATACCTTATTTTGGTTTTGATCGAACTAAAGAAGATAATATACATATTCATATATCTTGAATAGCGAATAATAGATATATTAATAGAAATATTTGATATACATAATTCAATATCTTGAATATAAGTACAATTTTTATTGTACGCGCAAAAATGACACCAAAAGTCTTTTGATAAAAATGTAGTTATAAAAACTCGAAGATATTTTGTCTTTACTGAATTAATTAATTTTTTTTCAAAGTTATTATAATATAAAAGTTTTAATTAGTTGTGCACCTGTTATAAATATTTTAGTATTCAGTTAAGTTTATATTTAACTAGGCGAGTAAAATTTGAGAAAACCTTAGATAAATTCATTCCAAAAATAACTCATCATGCGCCTTATTTCTATGCTCAGAGTGGGTATTATATCCATTCAACTTCAGTTAGTTATTGCGGAAAAATGAAATGCCCCAACTCCCCTTTTTATTACTTCATCACGACCATAAACACCTACAAGAGGGAATTGAAGTACTCTTCTCGTCCTAATCCATCATAGTCCACATTTAACAAATAAACGATGTTGCACGCCAGACTCAATGACTTCCCCTTTTCATTGCTGATCTTTAGAAGCTTCTGTGAACTTGCAAGATCTTCCTTTTAATTAATCCTTGCACATGAACTAACTTTCCATAAAAAATCGAGACAAAGCTTTTATAGCAAAAATAGTATACCCTAATTCTTTCATTAGGGTACGGTGGACATGATCTAGAGTTACATAGAGTAAGAAAATTTTAATCCTCTTTCCTCACATCCTTCCATTATGCTCTCCATAACACTTCGTTATGCTCTCCCACATTCCCTTTGAGGATGCTCCGATGTATAATCTTCAAACGAAAAGGTATTTACAACAAATATCCTATCCTTCAAATACTTCATAATTTCTGGGCGTGTCGATGAAGATGACATCGCTTCCAAGCTTTGGAAAAGAATATTGTGTGATAAATCACTGCCCGTTTCTGTTATGTCTGTCGAGAATGGTATAGCGACTCTCGTCTTGTACGACACAGTTGTGAAGCATGACTTGTTCGAGCTGCAAAAGAATATTGCCACAAACTTCTTTTCGAGCATGCTTGAAATTGGAGATATTCGACACTAAATAAATCTTGTGGTTACGAGACAAAAGGGGTGTTGAATCGTTAAAGTCCTTTAGAAATAACAGCCTAACATATTTAAACTCTATGTGGTGTTTTTATGTATTGGTTAATTTAATTAGAATCTGAGAGAGAATGTCTTCTAGGAAATTATGTTTTCGGAGTTAGAGATTAAAACAATCTTTCAAAATCGAAGGAATGTGTTCAATTAAATGCTCTTTTATGATATGGTTTGGATAGGTTCTGTTGTTCGTTCTTTTTTATTTGACAATATGGGACTGATATTCGTGGATTCTATGGAATAAAGTCCTCTTGTGCTTGCCAACGTAATACAGTAAAACCTGTCAACAACGGGCCCTCTCACTAAGGACTCCCTTTGAGCAGCGACTAAAACTTTAACTAAAGAGAAACTTTTTATTTAAACATACTTTTTCACTGTATTATGCCACCCTGATCACTGCGACATACGACCGTAAATTCGCTATTTTTAAAAAAATTTTAACTTTGAAGGGCGACTTTCTGTTTAATTTCAAAGTTTTACCAGTTTTAAAATGGCCTTTTCGGGTACAAATTTTACTACATTATAAATCGGTAGCTCTCAAATATTTTGAAAATTTAGTATATTTTTGAGGTGGTGAGCAGTGAAGATTTTAGATTTTTAGAATTTAAGGGTAGAACAGATGGTAAACATTTTTTTAAGAAATTTCATAAATCAGATGAACAATTTACCTAATCTTTTTATTATTTATAGGTTTATTTGTTTTTTTAATTATCGTAAAAAACCATATACGTTGACTAAATTATTTTTATCTCTATATAAATAAATTTTGAAAAAATTGAAGAACTAGTTGTGGTTGAATACTGAGAAAATTATCAGGAAATCGATTGATTAATTATAAAACTTCAGTTGAACATAAATTATCCAAACTAAAATAATTGTAAATAAATAATAGATTACCATATTTTTCAAAAATTCAGCATTTTTTTTATAAAATAGTAAAATTAAGGAAGATGAGGAGGCAAAAGGGAGGAGGGGGAGAACATGAGATCCGAGTAACAAACTTGTTGGAGGGGGCATGGCATCTGTTACTCTATTCTGAGCCGCCACTGACGGTAAGCCTTTCCATTTTAATCAATGTTTTTGTGATTAATGTAAAAAATTCATCAATTGATTTTTAACAGGAACATTCATATCAAACTAGTGGTGATTTACTTAAAAGGAGTTTATAATTGGTGTAATAAATGTAACTGATTATAACTAAATTGAAGAGTTTTTTTTAATTTAATTTGATTTTAACTTCCAAAACCAGTAGTCATTTGAAAAAAAATTATTCCAATTTTTGGAGTTATGATTCAAGAAAAAGCTAGATGGATTGCAAAAAAAAGATGTATCACATTTTAAAGCTTCTAACGGGTGACTGGAATGTTTCTTGAAAAGAAAAGATATTATACTAGTAAATTTACGCTGAAAGTAATCTTCTGTGGATCAAAATGTTGTGAATGATTGGATTAATCTAGTTGATTCAATATGTGAAGGCTATGATATAAAAAAACGTGTTTAACGCAGACGATATAGAGCTGTTGTACAAAGTTTCACCTTTTAGATCTATGGTTTTGAAAAATGATAAATGTAAAAATGGTAAAAATCAAAGCTGCGTCTAACAATTCTTTTATGTTGTAATACTTCTAGTGAAAAGTTAAACCCTCTCATTATAGACAGTAGTGAAAAACCTCGTTGCTTAAAAAATATTTCTCTCTCTCTCTCTCTCAACTTTGGGAGTAAGATACTTCTAGAACAAAAAATCCTGGATGACTGGTTTAATTTTTTGAATTGGCTCCAAATAATTAATAATCAAATGATCAAACAGAAGCGATCAATTTTGTTGTTAGTAGATAACGTCACAGCTCATAGAAGTATTATGCTCTTTAACATCAAAGTTGTTTTCTTACCTCCAAATACAACAGCATCTACGCAACCATTGGACATTGGCGTCATCAAAAATTTTATATCATTCTATAGAAAAGAATTTCTCAATCAGGTAATTATAAGAATTGATGAAGATGAAAATCCATTTGATGCTTTAAAGAAAATTAATCTACTAGATGTTTTTATTTGGATTAAGAAAGCTTGGGATTATGTAGAGATTTCAACAATTAGCAACTGTTTCGAAAAGTGTGGACTTAAAGTTTCAATCCATCAAAACGTTGATGAGCGTGTTTCACTTCCCAGGGAGTGTTATGTTTTGCTTGAGCAACTGGTAAGAGTTCATTCATTTTGATAAAGATTTAGAAACTTGTTGAGATGAAGAAGATACTTTCTGTGTTTCAGCAGTTGATGTGGATATAGATGATGATGATATTGATAATGAAAATTCAATTACTGAAGACAAGACTTCTGCAATTCAAGCAAAAAGCTTTTACAGAGATTCTCAATACAAATCGAGAACAAAAATTTATATGGAAGAGCAAAGTCTCCTATAAAATGCGTGGAACAACATCGTTTTTCCAATTTGAAACAAACAAAGCTTGGTTCATTTTTAAATAAACAGTTTTAAATATGCTTTTTTATGACATGAACAAGTTTCAGGGGTTTATCAACTGTACTGCTCTAATTTTTTGCAACCCATCTCTACAACGACTATCTGTGAGATATGACCGAAACTATGTGCAAAAAACCTAGGTTTTATAAGAAAGGTTTTTTTTGAACAATAATGAATTCGTGGATTTTAGTGGTTTTGTTGTTGAATTGGGACTTGAAATAATTTTTCTATTTAAGGATTAAAATTATGTTATTTTTTCAAAATCTTTGGCAATTTTTTAAAGTAACATTTATCAAAAGTGTGTGATACGTAAGTTTTTTAATGATTGATTGAAACTTGAGTTTTATTTATAAACTCATCTTTTTGATTGAAATTTCCCAACATAACGAGAATGATAGTTGTTACAAAGAAACGTTCCTAGTTGATATTTATTTTATTCTTTTCACTTGATAAATAAAAGTTATCTTCTCTAAATATATTTTTTTATTTAATAAAATTTGTACTTATTCTAACAACTTACAATTTTGAAATATTAAATTTGTAATAGTTTTGGAAATAAGCTCCCTAAATATTTATAAAAATATTGGATTGCTAAGGATGTCAAAGCACTTTCCAAAATCAATTGATATGCTTGCAAACTGCTTGTTAAAGACTAGTTGAAGATCGTTCGAGAGCGTTGTTGAAAGCTTGAAGACGGTTTAAGCTTGACAAGGGGGGATTTCTAAAATATAAGTAAAAGAAACTAAGTGTGCTTAATGAGGATGCGTTAGTACGATGGGTTCGATCGTTTTAATCGAAGAAGATAGTGCGTTTAATAAATTGGGGTGGGAGAGGATTTGGCTTAAATTGGTTGAAAAATATCCTAGAGTTTTGATGCATGAGTTTATCATTTTGTGTCGATAGGAGATGAAAAAAGGGCGTATGAATAATAGATGATAAGGTGTTTCTAAAGCGTCGTAGCAGAAACGGCAGGTTTGATTGTCAGTGAGTTTGATGTGATATAGATATGATTTACAGGGGCAGTGACCTGAAAACTATCGTATTATGGATCGCGATGGGGTGAATTTGTTGATGGCCTAAGATTGGTGTATTGCTTTTATATTCGGTATATCTGAGAGCGTGGTGTTGGAGGACTTGGTGATAATTTGTTGTCATTATTAAAGGTGTGTAAAGTGAGGTTTTGAGTGAAAACGTCAGGGTTTATGGAAGTTAGGTGTGATGTGTGTGTTTTGCAAAAGGCTTGTTTAGCGAGCAAGTCTACGCGTTTCTGTGAAGATGTAGGTCACGTGTAATTTTCTGTGAGTCTGTGTAGAAATGAATGTGGGTGAACTGTTTGAACAGGTGAATGTTATGGGTAGTGTGGTAGCAGGAGGCGATTTAAGGCTGTGCATTCAGCATCATATGTCGTGGTCAAGTGGTTTAATGGAGAATTTGAGGAATGTAAGGGAATTAGAGAGTCGTCTGCGTGGAAAGCGTATGGGAAAGCGCATCTGTTTATTGATTTGGCCGCGTCTGTGAAAATTCTGAGTGTAATGAGGTTTGGGAGTTGTCTGATCTCTTTTATGTGGGTAATTTCGGTGTCCTTATTGGGATAAATTGTGATGTTGTATGGAAGAGATAACGATGGGTGTATTAGTGTGGCTGGATGAACTTTTTGGTGTACGAGGTATTGTTGCAGGTGTGGAAGTGCTGTATGGAGAAGGATTGTGTAGGGGTGTATAGCGTTGAAGGGTAGGTGGAGCATGGAGGCTGAAGAGGAAGGTAGTAAGGATTTGTATATCTTGACGTAATGTTTGATGAGTGTGCTTTTCAAATGAATGAGAAGGGGTGGGCAATTTAAAATGAACTCTAAAGAAGAAGTGGAAGTTGCGCGGAAAGCTTTGAAATTGTTAAAAGACTAAGGCGATGGATTTTGAAAAGAAAAGTCAGGGTTGTGGGATGATCGAGTGATGACACCCAAGATAGAATGCCATATTGAAGTGATGGAAGTATGAGTGATTTGTAAATAAAAAGAGAGTGGTGGATGCTGAAACCCCATTTGTATGAAATGACTGCTCTTAATTGAAATAGGGTCCTGGTGAGTTTTGTGTAAATGTTTTTGAAGTGTGTAGACCATTTCAAATTGGTATTAAAGGTGAGACCCAAGTATTTAGTGGTTTTTGCGGGTTGTATGAGAGTTGTGTTGTTGGTGCGTAGAGGTAGATGTGGAGAATGTTTGCGCGTAAAATGCATTAGTGTGGTTTTGAATGTGTTAAAGGTGATTTTGAGTGAATTAGCGGTGAAATTTAAAGCGTTGAATAGAGATGAGATGCGCTGAATTTTTTCGTGTTGTGTGTTCGAGGAAAAGGAAAATTGCAGGTCGTCTGAGAAGCATTGTGAGAAGTGTGCTTTTGAGTCGAGGATGTCGAGAAGATGGTTTATCAAGATAAGCCAGAGAATGTCGGAGAGGCATCCTCCTTGAGGGGTAGAGAGTGATAGCAAGTGAACTTCACGTATTGATTTTTCGCGAAAAACTAAAGCTCGATTTTGTAGATAATTGTGTATGAATTTAATCATGTAGGGTGGATATTTTTTTAGGTGCATGTTCAGAAGGATTGCGGGGTGCCAGGCGCTGTTAAATGCATTATCAATGTCTAGAAATAGGACTGTAGCGGTTTTGTGAGATGTGATGGAGTGTTGAAGGTGTTCAGTTAGTTTTGATAAGGCTGACTCGGTTTTTCGGAGAGGAAGATAGGCAACCTGGGAGGGATGGATGAGGTTATATTGAGGATGTATTGGACGAGCCTTCTTCGAAATATTTTTTCTAGGATTTTGCCGAGGACGGGAAGAATGGTAATAGGTCTCCTGTTTTTGAGTTTTGAGAGATCTTTGGGGGTTATGGTAGAAAAATAACTTTTCCTATTTTCCATAATGAAGGAAAAAAAGAGAGGGTTACACAAGCCACAAAAATTTAAAGTGTATTTCTAGAAGATGGATCGACTTTTTAATGTGATTTGTGGAGATTCAGTCGAGGCTTGGGGCTGAGCTGGGTCGGAGCGAGTTTACTGCGTGTGAAAGTTCAGATGATGTTATGGCTGGGAAGTAATGGATGGTTAGCGATGTTGTGAGTGTGAGTGAGGAGGAGCGTAATGCGGCTTGATATGGATCCGTCAGAGAGGGGGTTGTCGACAGGAAAAAAGGAAGAGAGGAAAGATGGATTTATTTGAATTGAATCGGCTTTGGGTCTGGAAGTAGTTTGTGGAAATTGGCCGTAATCTTTTTTGACTTGATGATTTTGTTGATGGTGGACCATGGATTGGATGATGTGGATGAGGTAAAACTAATCCATGCATTTCGCTTTGCAGTTTTTATTGAGCTGAGGTAGAATTGTCGAGTGTGTGTGTAGAATGTGATGTTCGAGGGTGCGGGTGTGCAGTGCGGTAGATTGGTCGATAGAGTATGTAGGAAGGTGTGCCATTGCGTGTATTTTGAAGATTTCGTGGGGGTGCGTGTGTGTGCTTTCGCGTTGATGTTGAGTTCAAAAATGATGTAGTGATGGTCAGATTCGGAGGGTTGATCGGAGATGGCCCAGTTTGAGATGAGATCTTATGTGTTTGATGAAGAGAGAGTTATGTCAATATGTGATGAGGTGACAATGTTGTTTATAATTCCCAGGAAGGTTGGCTCTGTTGTGTTGTCGCAAATGTGTAGATTATGTTGGGCGATGATGGATGTCGCCTCGAGGCCGCGTATATTTTCTTTTTGCTCCCAAAGGAAGGATCACGCGTTGCAGTCTGTGCAAATGATGAGGTAGAAGGATTTGAAAATCGCTGATATGTGTGCTTTGGCAAAAGCCTATTGTTGTGAGGAAAATTGCTTAAGGAGAAATTTTTTTCAAAGAATGATAAGGATGTGAATTTTAGCAATAATTTTTTATTAAAGTTTTTGTTCTCAATAATTCACAAATACAGTAGAATCTCGCTACTATGCCCCCTCGGTACTATGCCACTCTCGCTACTATGCCACTTTCACTCGGTCCGGAAAAAATTAAAAGAAAATAACCTTCCCCCCCCCCCCCCCTCTCTTTTCTCTTTTTTTTGTGGGGGGTGTGTTTTTTTTTTTCCCTTTTTTAAAAATAAATAATATTTTTTTTTTTTTTTTAAAAAAATAAAAAAAAAAGGAAAAAAAAAAAATTTGAAAAATAAAAAAAAGAGGGGGGTAAAAAAAGGGGGGGGGGGGAAAAAGGAAAAAAAGGGGAAAAAAAAAAAAGGGGGGGGGGGGGGGTATAGGGGGAGGGAAGGGGTGAAAAAATAAAAAAGAGGAGAGAAAGAAAAGAGAGGTGAAAAAAAGGGATATTCATAAATATCGGAATCAAATTCACAATACTGATTGATTCTAAACTTTTCACTGATTGTAATTATTTATTAGATAAACCTTGTTTTAGTAGAGTTCCTAAAGTATTCATAATATTCATTAATAAGGTTATTTATAAAATCGTTTTGACTTATTCGTCTAATGATGTGTTCGAAGAATTGATCTCACCATATTTGACCCAACAACCAGTTCGGTAGCTAACTGTCTTCAATTATTGCAATCTTTATGATGTATTCTATTCCTATGACAATGGAGACAATTTCGTATATATTCTCAGTTTCAATTTTGGGTAGAAGCTGCTTTTATTTTAAAACGTTTGAGTGGAGATTTATATATGTTTTTATATGTGTAATATATCTCGATAGAGTTTTAATCAAATATATTCAGGTAATTATAACATTTAAAAGGGAGATATCTATGGACATATATTACACATATATAAATCTGGACTTACAAGAAATCCTTTAACTACATCTTTACTCCAAAAGCCGTTTTCTCCACTTTTTTCTTGACTTAGTTGAAATTTTCATATATTAAGATTAGGGAAATTAAACAGGTTCACTAAAATTTTACATTTTTAATATTTTAATTAATAATAATTACGATCGACTCTCGTTTTTAATGAAGAAGAATTTATAATTTGAAGTTAAGGTACAAATTTATTAAAAAAAACAAGTTTATATGAAAACAAGCTTGGATGATACAAATAATATATATAACCTAAGCAAATCAAATGTCATGACCGCTTAGAGATGTAGCATAAGAATATCATGTAAATATAGAAAAAAATATGTAATGGCTAATAATTTTTTTATTATCTGTATTTGGATTTTTTCTTTATTCTATTATAGTCATCTCCAACGATAATTAAGCAACTTTTGTCCCAATCATTTTTAAAATTCTTATTAAAAACACAATGGGTTCGGTATTAAATATATCGGATAATTTTTCTGATCCTAATAGCAAAAATTTAAAATATAATTATTCGTATATATCGGTTCGCATTTCTGAAAAATATAATTCAAATTATTAAAAATAGCTTATTTTTCTAACTCATCTGTTGTTTTGTTTTAATTGTTTTTTATTCAAATTTTATTATAATTTTTTTTAATTGAATAAATTAATTTTCCAAGATTATGTTCTATTCGACTGATCTTTAAAAAATTAATTTAATTGTAATAATTTTTATATCGGATAATTTTTGCGCTCCGGGAAAATCTGATATAACCTTAAGGCATATTTTGAAATAGTATAATATAAGGGCGTAGCAGAGGCGTAGCTAGTGGGGGGGGGGGGGGCGCCAGGAGCGGTCCGCCCCGGGCGGCAGATTTTAAGGGGCGGCATTTTGTCCTAAGGTCATTTGTTAAAATATTCCATTTAATTTTTAGTTTAAATTTTCTGTTCAATTTAATCGATTCCAGTTTTTTGTGACTGTTTTAATTTTAGTGGAGGGGGTCAAAAAGGCACTCCCCGTCCATCATTTTTTTATATTTTGTTTCTTATTTCATTTTTAAGGATTGAAATTTCTTTTAGCTATGAGATGTATAGAAACCGCAGTTTATTTTGTAATTACATCTCATTTTTTACTTTTATTGTTAGTTAAAATTGTTAACAAGATGAGCTCTCTCAATGACTCCTTTAAAATTATTTCTGACCCCAGCCGTCTGAAGACCCTAACTACAATCAAGTCTTCGCCTGACCGTTAACGTACGGACTTGAATTTTTGGAGGCTTTTGAAACTCAATGTTATAAAGGGCGGCAGATTTTACAACCGCCCCGGGCGGCAAAAGTGTTAGCTACGCCTCTGAGGCGCAGTGGCGGATCCAGAAATTGACCATAAGGGGGCAAATTAAAAAATACTAGTAAAATACTACCATACAAGTCTTCATGCTCTAGGAAAGAGCAAAATCAGTAAGGAGAATTTCTGAAGCCGTTGTTCATAGGGGGAGGGGGCTAGGCCTACGTGGTCCCCCATCTGGATCTTCCAGTGTGAGGATGTTTCTTTGAAATAATGTCATCTAAGGGTTTTTTTGAAATATTTCTATATAAGGACGTTAAATAAAAGAATGTTTCCAAACACTGTATTAGAGTTACATAAAAAATTATCTTCAATTTGATCATTAGAATTGGATAGAATGAGTTTATTTGAATTAATTTCATTGAGAAAAAAAACAAAACAAATTAAATATGCAATTTTTTTTGCTTTACAAATCTGCCGTTTTAAACAAAAGATCTTTAAAGAGAAATTGATCGAGTTATCTTAGAATTTATCCCAAGCTTTTCATACAAATACACAAAGAAAAAAATATATGTGAGTCAGAATAAGTAGGTTAATTAGAAAATACTTTTTTAGCAGAGGGCCTACTGTTGGCGTAGTGTCAGATTGTGAATTGTCAGGTTCGATTTTCGATCGGGACTATCCTTAACATTTCTCCAGCTATGGGAGATTATTCTTCGCTTTCATTAGAGATATAGGAAGCACACTCTGATTCGGAGATTTTATTCGCCATCTGAATCTACAAAAATTTTGGTATCACTAATACTTTATCATTTTGTTGAATATCATTTAAGCTTGATGATGCTTCATTTTTCTCTCTTCTCACATCCATTTAAAGCTCCTATCCTCTATTCTCTCTGAAAAGCATCTTCAATAAATTTCACCTTCTCAAATTCAAATTTTAATCTCCTTTCCTGTCTACGACTTCTTTCCTCGTACTTCATGCCGCCTTAGTTGCAAAATAGAGATGAAAAAGCTGAGTGAGGCCTATTTAACTAAACAACCAGATGAAGTGTTTGATGTTGTTTCTCTTCTGGGTAATGGGTATCTCATTATTTTATAATATTCAATCATCTTGATCACTACGTTTGGCAAGATTATGCCATCATCATTGTCACTTTTTTATCCTTCTTTTGGCAAGACATTTTTTATTTGACACCTTGATAACTTGAGAAAGATCTTTAGAGTTAGAGGTACCTTTCAGATAAAAGAGTAATCTATAAAGAGATTGGATTCGTTTATAGTTCTGAAACAGGGGCTCACATCCTCAAAATTATGGGGGGGGGGCGAATTTTTTTATTGTTGCAATTTTCAAAGTTACTCGCCTGGAAATACCACAGAAGACCAAATATTCAAGCAATCCTAATAGAGTGTATTCAGCGCATACCTAAATTTATAAGACTACTTTATATTTAAAATTGATGAAATTTAAATACTATACTTCTAGCGAAAATATTTTAATTAAATTTGCATATCGCATATACACTATTTTAAAAAAACCAAAATTATTGGGGGGGGGCGAATAGGCTTTTCATGTGAAAATGAAGTAGTCTATCAGGCACACTACAGGAATTGGTATTAGAATTTTTCATTCTTTTTAGAGTATAAGAATAAGTGTAAGTTAGTTAGACTCGCAAAAAAAGGTATAAAATAAAGATAAAATTGTGCAAACAAAAATCAAACAATAAATTAAGAATGAATTACTTCATTTTTCTCAGCATCATTCAAAATTAGTTTAAAAGCTAAATTGGTGAAAGCTACAAAAATCTACAAAAAGTCTATCAGAAAAAATTATAGAGCTTCAACAAAAACTAAAAAATTTTAGAGCGTAACTTAAGTTTTTTGAAAACTAATTTGACGTACCCCTACAGCATAATCTATGGCTGGGAAAGCAGGTTGGTTGAGATGATGGACTCAGCACGGAAGCCTCTGGATTCGATTCCTCATCGATACCAATTTGTTCATAGTTTGACATAAGCGGTACATTAGTGCCTTGTCAATGAAAACACACCCACGGTACCTTTACCTTACCTTTTACTCAAAATTGAAAAATTTGTTACATAATTAACATAAGAGAAAAAGGAGATAAAATAAACTAATAAAGCAATTTTCACTATTATAAAATGAAACTGTCTGTTCTCAGAATTACAAAATAATAGGAGGCATATAAAATGAGATAGTTTATTTGATATTTTCAAGTTTTTATAATGCAGCAAAAGCCAGCGTTGAAGTAGCTAACCCTTATAGGGTAATTTGGTAACGATTGTATTTTTTTACATTTTGTAAGGAATCATAGTATACAAAAAATGGTAGTTTAATAACTTTTCATAAAATTATTTAATTCTAAGAAAACAAAATCATAAAAAAACTATTTAAACTAACAAAAATCATAAAAATCATAGTATACGAGAACAAAAAAATCATTGCGTTTTTTATGACTATTTCTGTCTACAAATATAATTCTCACAGCTGTCATAAATAGATCAAGTACATTTTTAACAACTGAGACATTTTGTTTCGATATTATATTTTTATTATAATCAGCAATTTTTAAAAAAAAAATGATTTAATTAATTATGTACAGTGTTACTTATAAAATTTAACAATCGAACATTATAAAAAACATCTCTGCTCAAATATTAAACAAATAGAGTATTTTTGCTTTTAAACTGAATAAATCAAAATATTCATTCCCAAATAGCTATTGAAAAAAAATTTCTTGACTTGAAAAAATTAAAGTTTTCAAATGTTACAAAATGTAACAAACGTAATGATAAAGATTAAAAGTAACCTTTGTTGAAAAAAAATTTTAACGCGAGTCTGACAACCTTCATTTATATAAAATTGTAACGATTGATAACTTTTTTTCTCTCATTTAAAAACAAACAAATTTTCATTTTTGCAAATGTTTGGTGTATTGATGGAACTAAATTTTTACCAAAAATCTCTGTGATTAATTTGAATAGCTGAACTTTGGTATCATGAAAAAAGGTTCTGAAAATGAACTTATATTTCGCTAAAAACTAATTTCTAACGGGATAAAATAGAATTAATTTTAATTTAACTCTAAATACAAATTAGAGAGAAGAGAGCTGAATGATATGTGAGTTAAACAAGAGAAGAGAGCTTGAGTGATTGAACATTTGAGACAAATAAGTATGAGGTTTATGTGATATACCACTTTAATACTTATAAATATAAAATATAAAATTTACATTTTCAAATGTCAATTTTACAGTTTGTTATTTATAGGTAAAACTTTACATCAGTGTTTCTAGTGTCTAACGTAAACCGAATTCTCCTTAATGGCGCTTTTACTGTGTATATATTATATATAATACTTTTGATGGCGAATGTGTTTTTATTGTGGTGTATATCTCGATTCACAGTTCCTATGGCTCAGTTTACAAAGCAGTGGATAGAGAGAGTATGCAAACGTTCGCCATCAAAAAAGTGCCTATAAATACGGACTTGCAGGAGATCATTAAAGAAATTTCTACTTTGCAGCAATGCGACAGTCCTTATATCGTGAAGTACTTTGGCAGCTACTTTCAAAGCTCTGACTTATGGGTTTGTTATTTTATTTTCCAATCTAAGATTTCGATCATGTCATCGATTTTATTGATAGTAATGCCTTAGGTCTACAATGTTTTTGTCTGCCATGACGGTCTGGTTGTTAATTTTAAATTTTCCAAATGCTCTTAAATTAGTCTTATAGGGAAGCTCTTAAAATTTTTATTTAATAGAAATAGGACTAAGTGTTTCTGTCAAGAAAAACTCTTTTCTTAGTCCTGTCTGTATTAAATAAAAATTTTAAGAGCTTACCTATAAGACTAACTTGAGAGTTGAGGCGTGTGGAATTAACATCTTAATTATAGACTTTTTTAATTATTATAGCTTAAAAATACTTAATTATTGAAAAATTAATTAATTACTTAATTTATTTACTACAGAATAACATAATTGATCTTCTTCTTCTTCTTCATCATCTTATCCCCTAAATGGGGGTCGATGGCTTGATCCTCTTTCTCCATAGGTTTCTGTCCTTCGCATCGCTTTCTTTCAATGCAAATTTTTCCATGGACCTTTTCAAATCATCCCTCCATCTCAATCTTGGCCTTCCTCTTTTTCTCTTTCCTTGTACAGGCGCATCGTACGCTATCTTTATTTTTTCATCGCTTTTTCTTCTTAGCACGTGTCCATACCATCTCATTTTGTTTCTTTCCATTACATCTACAACACTCGTCGTCACTTTTGTTCTATGCCTCACTTCTTCATTTCTAATCCTATCTTTTCTCGTAACGTTCAGCATCATTCTCAGCATTTTCATTTCCGGCACTTCTAGCTTTTTCTTTTCATTATTTCTCAGACACCAACATTCTGATCCGTAAGTCATGACGGGTCTAACTATTGATGTATATACCTTGGCCTTTAAATTCATGGCTAGTCTTCTATCGTTTAGAACAGGTTTAACCTCTTTCCATTTTGCCCAACTGGCATTCAATCTCGACTGAACGTCTTTACAACACCTCCTTCCATCTCAATAACTGATCCTAAATACTTGAACGCTTTAACTTGATTTAACTCAATTCCATGAACGTCTTTTATTCTTATCTCAGTTTTGTCATTTCTACTAACCTTCATCACTTCGGTTTTGCCTGCATTCAACTTTAGGCCTTTTTCCTCGAGACTTTTTTGCCATATACTTAGTCTTTCCTGTAATTCTTTTTCACTATCTGCCATAATTATTAAGTCATCGGCAAACAAAAGTTCATTTACTCCTTCTTTTCTTATATTTTTGGAGATTTCATCAATAACAACTGCAAAAAGAAAAGGGCTCAATGCAGAACCTTGGTGTAACCCTACTTTTATGTCGAATTCCTGTGAGTATCCGTTCATTGTTCTGATGGAAGTTTTAGAGTTTCTATAGGTTTCCTTAACTAGTCTCACTAACTTTTCACTTACACCTTTTTCTCTTAGACTCCAGTACACAACATCCCTTGGAACCCTATCATACGCTTTCTCTAGGTCTACAAAACCGCAGAATAAAGGCTGATTTCCTTCAAGTCTCTTTTCCATCACCTGTCTAACTATAAATATAGGATCTACTGTACTCTTTCCTCTCATAAATCCAAACTGGTTATCATTTATGTTAACTTGATTTCTTAAAGGTTCAGCCAAAATTTTTTCCAGAAGTTTTAATCCGTGTTCTATTAGTTTTATGTCCCGGTAATTTTCGCAGTTTAACACATCTTTTTTATTTTTGTAAATTGGAACAATAAGACTTTTAGTCCATTCTTCTGGCATTTTTTCTTCTTTCCAAATCTGTTCCAATAATCTACTCATCATCTTCCAGCATTCTCTTCCTCCAGCTTTTATCATTTCTACTTCACTCGATCCTGTTGCTTTATTTATTTTCATTTTATTTATTGCTTCATATAATTCCTTTTCCTCCAAACATAGCTCGGAACCTTCAATGTTTGTACCTGCAACGATGCAATTATGCTCGTTTTCAACGTTTAACAGATCTTCAAAATATTCTTTCCATCTCTCCTCTATTTCTTCTTCTTTAAAAAGAATTTTTCCTTCTTTGTCCCTTATAATGTCGATATTTCCACATTCCTTGATATCTCTTTGCTTAGCCTTTGCAAGTTTAAAAATTTGCTTATCACCATTCTTACTATCAAGTGCCTCGTACATTTTGTCTGTTTCCCTTGCTTTTGATACCGCAATGATCTTTTTAGCTTCTTTTTTCTTGAGTCTATACATTTGTTTGTCTTCTTCCAACTTACTTACCTGCCATTTTTTAAAAGCTTGCTTCTTAGCTTTTAATACTTCTCTAATCTCTTCTTTCCACCACCAAGTTTCTTTTTGAGTTCTTCTACCACCTTTCGTTCTACCAAGCACAATCAAACTTGCTGTCAACAGATTCTTTCTAAGATGACTCCACATTTCCTCAATATTATCTCCTATTTGTTTTTCTTTCAAACCATTTTCAACTAACTCTTGATATCTACCTTGAACTTTTCTGTCTTCAAGTAGCCATGTCCTGAATCGCCCTATCTTTTTTACTTTTCTCCTTTGTTCTTTAGATATAAGCATGTCGATTATGACAATTCTGTGCTGCGATAAAATATCAATCCCTGGGATAACCTTGCAATTTTTGACATATTTTCTTTTCTCCCGTCTGACCATTAAAAGGTCTATTTGACTATTTCTGCCTCCATTACTATACGTTATTAAATGATCATCTTTTTTCTTGAAATTAGTGTTGCAGATTGTCAATTCATTTCTCTGTGCCAAGTCTAATACTCTGTTGCCTTCTTCGTTCCTTTTGCCAAAACCTTGTCCACCATGGACTCCCTCATACCCATCACTATTTTTCCCAATCTGACCATTAAAGTCACCTGCTAAAATTAATGTTTCACTCTGTGCGACTTCCGACAGTAAATTATCAAGTTTATCAACAAAAACATCTTTCTCCTCCCTATTACAACCAATCTGTGGTGCATACACTGACACAACAGTAATAATTTCATTAAAACCCTTTAATTTCAATAAAATTATCCTGTCACTTACCCTTCTCACTTCAATTATCTTTTCATGCCATTTTTTACTCAAAATTACTCCTACACCATTCTTTTTATTAGTTGAGCCGGTATAAACAATTTTGAATCCTTGAATAAGCATTTTAGAAGCATTACCCTTCCATTTAGTCTCCTGTACATAATTGATCTTAAAAAGAAGAAAAAAAAATGCGCCATTTTAAAGAATGGAGCAGTAAAAAATTTCTTTGGACATTGACTAGGTCAAGATTGTTTTGACAGTTGACAGTTTTAGAGACGGTCTAACAGTTGACATCTCTATTCGTGGCGCAATCAAATCCTGAGATTCTCCACTTCATTTTGTTTTACGTCCATATTCATTTGTGTGATTGAAGAATTTTGTGTTATAACAAGCTTAACGTCAATATTGCGAGGAAAAATATAAGTAAAATGTCATAATTATGAGAATGTTTGACTACCATGAAGTCCACAATCATACTGTTGAAAATCTCTTGGTTTATAGTTACGCCATCGTATCTGGACACAACTAATACTAGCTTTATTTTTTTTATTAAATAACTTAATGATAAAATCTATAAAAAAAATATTTTTTTGGTTCGAATCTTTTCCAATAAGCTCAGATGTAGAGAGGCCTACATAAATGAAATAGGAATACTAAATTGTAAGATCTATGAAAAAAATTATTAATAAAATTTTATTAACTGAAAATTCTTATTGAAAACTTCATGTACATTTTATAAATTAGAGTTCGAAAAAGTAAACGTTTTGGACATTTTTTTCTACTCAACAGAGGGGATTTTAAAAATTTTTAGAATCTCAATAACCGTTTTAAATAAAATCCAGCGTCTGCAGCGCGATTCAAAAGTAGTCATAAATAGGAAATAATAATAATTTACTAAAAAAAAATAAAATGTGCCTTTATTAATGCTTTTCAATACAAATCTCCTTAAATGAGGTCAAAACTTGAAACATAATGGCATCTTTGAAAAAATAATGGTACTCATATAGAGCGTGTTACATAAAAACCTGCTTCTTATAATTTTTCCTCTTATAAAAAAATTAATTATTTTTCCCATCTATGGCCACTTTTGAATCACTCCGTATAACAGCATTTTTTACAATAAATATTTTCGTTTTCAACAATTTCTTCTTGCACTCAAAAAACTGTGTGTATGTGTGTTTTAAAAAAACTATTTTTTAGTTGTTCAGATAGGGATAGTCACGATCGGTGTTTGAACCCAGACCATCTGAATTGAGACCCTACCTTCCCACCACTAGGCCATCTGCCGACCTTTTCCGGGTCAGACTAAACACCCCAAAACACGGCAAATAATTTTAAAGCATTATAAAAAAAAAGATGGTTAGACTAAAAACCCAAAAAAAAAATCGAAAGTTTAAAGGAGTTTTTAGGATCTTTTTTGTAGCGCTTTAGACGTTTTTTGCAATTTTTTGAGGTGATTAGGGCTTTTTGCGGTGTTTTGTAATGTTTTGGCATGCTTGGGGTGTTTTGAGGAATTTTTAAGATCTTTTTTGTAGTGCCTTAGAATTATTTTCTGTGTTTTGGGATGTTTTGAGGTGCTTTTGGTTATTTCTGGGTGTTATGGGATTTTTAGTCTAACCCTTTTTTCTAGTGCTTTAGAACTATTTGGCGTGTTTTTTTCTTGGTGTTTTGGGATGTTTTGGGGTGCTTTCTGTTATTTCTGGGTGTTTTGGGTTTTTTTTTTATCTAATCCTCTTTTTTGTAGTGCTTTAGAATTATTTGGCGTGTTTTGGGGTGTTTAGTCTGACCCACCTTTTTCTTTCCATTCTAACTTTATTGAAAATATTTTCTATCTTTGTCTTGGGTTCATCATTAAGCTTCTTTTAATTTTTTTTGTCTTATTAAAGATTGTGATGGAGTTTTGTGGTGGAGGTTCAGTTTCTGATTTAATCAAAATTCGCAATAAATCAGTATGTAATTTTTTTAAAAATTTTGACTACATTTGCATAGTTGCCAACCTCAGAGAAGACCAGAGCGCTAGACTTTTTTTTTCGAAAACGACCCATGGACCCTAAAATTTTTATATGCTTTTTTTGCAAGTACGACAAAATGCATGGGAAGAACCTAATTTGGATTTAGTAATAATAAATTCAAATTTTTGAATCCATTCTTCTTTAAAACAGTTGTCGCAGCGACTTTTTGTTTTATTTTTATTATCACTCATTCTTCAAGAAGTAAAAATTCGTTTACATAATTTAAATAGTCTAAATATTTATGTTAAACATAAATCGATGAAAAAAAAGTAAAAAAACAAAAAAAAACAAATATTAAGCACATGCTGCATATGCTCAACGTGGGCCAATAAAAATTTTAGCATTCAAAAGCTGTAAAAATTTCCAAAAAGCGCTAGAACCCATCTCAAAGGCGGTAGACCAAAAAAAGTCGAAAATCGGTAGAGTTGGCAACTATGCCTTTGGTATTTTTATTTTTGTCCAACTTAATCATTTGCTTATCTTTTTCAATAAATTTTTATCTACCTCCAAGTACATATGACAAGGGCTAAATGAGGATTGGACTTATATACAACGGCATATTCAGGATATTATTTTAAGGGGGAGGGGGGGGGTTGGTGAAATAATATAAAAAGAATTTTTTTAAAGAGATAATTCCTAACACATTAAATTTCAAATATATTTCTATTTTCAAAATAACTATTTCAATTAAACTGAAAGGCAAAGAAATATAAAAGATCGATATTTTATTTTAAGAAGGGGGTATGGCGCAATGCTTGCCCCCTCTCTGAATATGCTGTTGCTTATACACATATGTGTTTGAACATTTGTGTGGTGGTAGTTTAATAATAATATGTGAGTCCTTCTATGAGTATATATGTGCATATTTTGAGCAACTTTTTCTCTTGATAGGGTAAATTTTCTTTCAAGATTAATGACAGTTTATTTATACTATACCAAATCCCATTTTGAAAATTGGTGAAGAAATTTTATCAATGTAATCTCATATTTATATCCTTTGTATCATAATTGTTGAAATTAAGACATTTTATTATGCTGACTCAGACTTGGACAAATTAGCTAAGAAAAATGTTCTTTAACGTCATATATAAATAATTTATTTATCTTTTAAAAATTTGTTCGAGTTATTCGATACTCCAACGTAAGCCAAATTTAAAGTCAACTATTTTTGTCAACTTAGTGTCGAATATCTTTTAAAACGATGGTTTCTAGTTTTTTCAAAATTTGTTCCGGATGTTTCAATGTTTTTTATGCATATTCACTAAAATTGTTAGCATTATTTTAATGTTCTCAAAGCAGTTCGGTGCACACAATTAGTTGAAATTTTTCTTTAGTTTCTAACTTCTTAATTTTTTTTTTTGGCATAGCTGTCTTAGATAACTTTTGGTTTGCACGTTGATTCCACTAAAAACAATATATATAGCAAGGGTGCGCTCATTTGCCGTGAATGCAAGCCTCATTCTCATTTACTACATTGTTAAGAGGCACACCGTTTTATCGGACTAAGCAAAACGGAATCAATAAGTCGTACGCAAGCATTCTACCGCTCACCACTTCGTCGTGTGACACGTCGCTGTAAAACATTTTTCATTCCTTTTTCCATTTTCAAATTTGTTAACTAGAAGGATAGCAGTGCTCAGGTAGTTTTTAAGGTAAGATGGAGTTAGGTAATACGGTGCTTGGTTGTTTTTTCAGTTGTTATGTTAGTTATGCAGTTGACCCATTTTTAGTTCGCGCAAAGCCGTGCATTTCTGCACTGGAACAAGTTAGTAAAATCAATAAATTTTTGCAATCAGTAATAGATAATAATCGAAAATTTATACACATCTGGGAAACACTGAATGCAGTTAACATTTTCAAAATAAAATTTATAAAAAGTTAAAATCTTTAAAACAGTTGATATGCCTGCCAAACTGTAATTTTTGAAAGAAAAAGTTAAAATGAGGTTGGAAGTGATCATCAAGTAAAAAATGTGATTTGTAAAAGAATGGAAAAATATTTTATAATCTAGTTTTAGTTAATTTATTCATCAGAAAAGAAAAGAAAATCCGAAAAGAAGATACAGGGATGTGTGTAAGAGAAAAAAAGTAGAGCCATCATAATCAATCAATCAATCAATCAATCAATCAATCAATCAATCAATTATTTTAATGGTGAAAAAAGCTACGGGGAGAAACTGGGCCTTTAAAATTATAAATTTATACGGTGTTTTAAGATATGCGTTTACTTCACAATTTTATGTATTTAAGTGTATATTTTGGATTTCGCTGTATTTCGGTATATTTCGGTGTTTGTGTATTTTGCGATGTTTCGGTCAATTTCGGTATTAAGAGCGACAGATAAGTTCAGTCATGGTAAAAAAAATTTATGCACTCGTGAAAAATTTATTTAATTTTGAAAAGGGTTGCAAAGCAGGAGTTGATGTAGTCGGAGGTGCGAGCCGATATCAAATTAAGTTTAGCAGTCCTCTGAGTTGGGGTGACATTTTTTTAAAAATATTTTAAAAATGAAAAAAAAGTTTAAATTTTGAAAGCATATGAAGATTATGTAGTGTTGCTCCTTTATTTAGTCGAAATTGTATTTTTTTGAGTACTTGGATTTCGGATCGGATATTTTTCCTAGGACTCTTCAATCCTGATTTTGAATATGTCATTATCAAGTTAAATATGAACTAAGTGGTAAAAATAGAAGCTTCAAAAGAGTCTACTTGAAAGCTCTTTTCATATAACTAGCTAAACCAGAGGTGGGGAACCATTTTATGTTTAATGCCTTTTACAACATGCTGTTATGTCTATTAAGGCCGCCTATTTTTTTTAAACAAAATGCTACAAAGAAGAAAATATTTTTTTAAATAAAATTACATAGACAAAAATTTATTTTAACAATTAATGACTCTTGTACTTTTGTTTTTTTTGATAGGGCATTTTGATTTCATGCTCTATCATAGTGGTTCTCATTATCAATTGATCTTCCAGGTTATTTTGTTGGGTTCGATAAGTATTTTTAATTAGTATCAAGTAAGAAAATGTTGATTCACAACAATAATTAAAATGAATATTTAATGAGCCTATTACACATTTGTAACGTATACAATCTCATTCGCTTACAAGGCTCATGCGCGCTTAAGGCCGTAGGTTCCCCATCTCTGGGCTAAACCTTGTTCCCGATTTTCATTTAGTTGAAAGAAAGTGAAATTAGTCCGATTCTCCGTGATGCTCTCAATGCCTTGTGTTACATCCACTCAAAGAACAAAATCCATCGAGACATCAAAGCCGGCAACATCCTTTTGAGTTATGATGGCTGCGCTAAGTTGGCTGACTTTGGAGTGTCCGGACATTTAACAGTAATTCACCATTACTTATCTACTCCTTTATAAAGTGAACGCACCTCCTCCCCCATCCCGAACATTTATCTAGCACGGATAATTTATTTTATTGTAAAAAGTGAAATTTTTCTTAAAAAGAAAAATGTCCAACTGTTTTAATAAGTTGTTCAAAAAAATGAAATCGTAAAAACTTATTTTTTACTGTTGGTTAATTAATTTATTTTAGTTAATTCCCATTTTGGGATATTGTTCTTGTAAAGGAGCGCACACGAACTCGAATTTCCGATGGAATTCAATAAATCAAAATTGTCTGCTTTGCGCGGACTAAAATGTGCTTATTTAATTTTTTTAGTTCCATTTAAATGAAATGTCCATAACCCCTAATTTACATAATTGCGCCATTGTAGTTTAAAATACAAGTACAGAATTTAAAAAAATTCCCAAGTTTAAAGGAAAATTATTTTATTTTTTTCAAGAGTTAGGCATTGTCTGCAGGTTATAAACGGGTTCAGGATTTGGAATCAAAGGTTAGTGGGGTTAATGTTACCTGGTTGTTAACGGATTAAGATATACGTAAATTTCATCTTATAAAGAATGAATACACTGATCGAAAATTTTTAAAAGTTAAAACTATTTTAAAAAATTCTCTCCTTCAAAAAAAATCTCAATCTTGGGCGCACTTGGCAAAACTTTTTAATGCAACCATATCTTTCTACCAATATATCATATTTTAATTCTTAATTGAAATTGTGCAAAAATTCTCAGAACACACTGAACAAGTGCAATACAATGATTGGCACTCCCTACTGGATGGCTCCAGAAGTCATACAAGAGACTGGGCACAACTGGTCAGCGGATATCTGGAGTCTTGGCATTACAATTTTGGAAATGGCTGAAGGAAAACCTCCTTACTCATCTGTACACCCGATGCGAGTTTGATATCCTTTTTTTAAACTCTGCCCTTCGGCCTCTCCTTTCATACTCATTTCTTTTTAGGCCCTTTTCTTGATTCCCACTCAACCAGCTCCAAAATTAAAGGCGCCAGAAGCGTGGTCCACTTATTTCCAAAATTTTTTGTCCTTGTGCTTAGTTAAGGACCCTTCTCTTCGCTCATCTTCCTTTGTCCTACTCAAGGTATGTTTTCATTTTGAAGCTAATAGTAATGGCTAAGTAGGATCTAGTAGTTTTGGCCATATGATTTTTAGCCTACGACTTTTTTCGTTTTTTCGTGTATTTGATGATTTTATGTGATTGACGCGTATATGAGAATTATATTTTGCGGCTTCGCTATTAGAAGCTTTATTTCTTTAGAATTACAATTATGAAGAAAGAAGAGAAGTCTAGTCAATGAAGGAAAGACTGACATCGAACGCAGTGAAACAACACCTTTTGAGAAGAAAAAGCACAAATATGTTTGTTTGCGCATTCCTGTACTCGCAGCACAAACTACGTTATTTACCAAATATTGCGATGAATTTGCATTCTTTTTAAAATTGAATTGTAAATTTGAGTACTTCTATCTAGCTTTCCTTTTTAAATAAATATGTCTAAAATATTTGAATAAAAAATAAATTTTTGTTTTAATATATACTAAAAAAGTCTAAAAAACGAATAGTAAACAAAAATTTAGGAAAAAATTTATTTTATATGGCAAAATTTACATGGGTCACCCGTAACACGCTAGCAAAGTACAAATTGATAAATGAAAAATATAACATCGGTTAAATCATTATAACATAGATTTTATATATAATGTAAACATAATAACAAATAAAAACTATTTTTATAATAAAAAGCATTATATTTATTTTGATAATTTAAAACCTATGATATTCTTCAAAACATTCAACATGCAATCCAATTGAACACTTTTTACATTTTGATTGACACTTCTTTTTACAACGTCTACATCTGATCCTTTTTTTTCTTGAAGGATCATTTTTTAATGTTTCAGTGATTGGAATAATTATATGATTAACAGAATCAAACCTTGATTCTGAAATAGGGTTGTCGTAGCTATTACTTTTCCAGGATTTGGAGACATTCTGTGAGTTTGTGGAAGAGTTCTTGCTAAATATCTTCTAAAATCAAGTTGAGATATTTTTTTTTACCTTCTTCACTCATTTTGAAAATTATCCAACTTTGGTTGATTGCAAAATCTTTCGTTCATTCTGTAAACCCAACCCATTTGAGAATTGTAAAATTTTATTGAAGCCGAAATGATTAATTTTATTCTTTTTTCAAACGTTTGGTATAAGGAGTAATTTCTTCTTCAGGTTTTGAATTTAAGAAATTCGAACCAACAAGAATTTCTCGGTTGTCTTGCCATTGGCAAAATGATATATCATGTTTCTCCTCGAAAAACTCTTCATAAAAACCCCTATTCTTTTTTGCTATTTATTTTTTTAGACAAAAGCAGTATTTAAACTCTATTTCCTATAAAAGTAGATGTAATTTTTTGTTCTTTTACGGTAATTTTGTCAAAAAGGTTCAAATTCGAAAAATATTTATCACTAACATAACTATAACTATTTTCCAAATATTCAGAATTTTTTTTAGAAAAGCCTAAAATGACACTTTCTTCTATAGTACAAGAAGAAATAATCATCTGAAAACAATGTATTTTTACCCTGATGTGTCTATAATAATAATAAGCAATCATACTTTCATCAATTCTATGGATTTTTGAGTATGGCTGGTTTTTATTTAAAATTTTATTCAGCTCTGCAACCAAAGGTACTTTTTAAAGAGTTTGCTTACTCCATCCGCAAATCTTTCGATACATAATATAATTATAACAAATATAAAAAATTGTAAAAACTGGACACTTTATTGCTGATTTTGCTAACTAGTTTCGGAGTCTCCCTTTTTAAAGCAAATATATAAATGATAAAATAGTGAAAATGAGATGCTGGGGATAAGCAATCGTTGCGTTAAGGAGATACCAACTTAAGGCAATACAATATACATATATGACTAAGATTAAGAGCAATATACCAAATCTTAGTTATATATGTATGTATGTATGTATGTATTGCCTTATTAAATTGGTATCTCCTTAACGCAAAGATTGCTTATCCTCAACGTCATCACCTCCTTAACACAAACATTGTTTATCCCCAACATCCTCTTACCTTTACATCTCATTTTCACTATTTTATCATTTATATATTTGCTTTGAAAAAGGAGTTTATACTCCGAAACTAGTTAGCAAAATCAGCAATAAAGTGTCCAGTTTTTACAATTTTTAATATTTGTTATAATTATTTCACCTCAATGGGCATATCTGTCAAAGATTTTGTTTCTATATATAATATAGTTCTGTATTTTGAAGGTTATGACTGAAATATATATTTAACCCATTTCATCCCAACAAGAGCAGACGGCATTAAGTCATTTGATATAAAAGAGCTTATAATTGTTAACTTACGCAATTGTATACCTCAGTAAGGTGGATGCAGGGGCGCACATCCTCAAAATTATTGGGGGGCGAAATTTTTTTGTTGCAATTTTCAAAATTAGTGGTCTGGAAATACCATGTGAGACAAAATATTCAAGCAATCCTTTAAAATAGAGTGTATTCAGTCCATACCTAAAGTCCTAAATTTATAAGACTACTTTATATATTTTTTTACAAAATTGGTGAATTTAAATACTATACTTCCAGCGAAAATATTTTAATTAAGTTTGCAGAATATAGACTAGTTTAATAAAATCCAAAATTGTTTGGGGGTGGAATAGGCTTTTCATTTGAAAAATGAAGTAGTCTACCAGGCACATTACAGGAATTGATGAAAGGATATTTGATTCATAGAGAAAACAAATAACTGAAGGTTAGATAGTTTTATGAGTGAATTTAGTCTAAAGGCAAAGAGTCTACTAGACACCCTGCGATGTTTATATGAAAAAATATGATTGATTCAGGGGCAAGGGTATAAAATTAAGTTATAATTGTGCAAACAAAAAATTAAGATCGCATTATCTCATTTTACTCAGCATCATTCAAAAATAGTTTAAAAGCTAAATTGATACAAGCTACAAAATCTACAAAAAGTAAAATAACTTTTAACATTTTGCAATGATTTGCCTTTTATAATAACTTTTAATGAAAAAAAGTCTATCAGAAAAAGTTATATAGTTTCAACAAAAACTAAAAAATTGTAGAGCATAACTTAAGTTTTTTGAAAACTAATTTGGCGTATCCCCTACAGCATACTCTATGGGTGGCATGGCAGGTTGGTTGAGATGATGGACATAGCACGGAAGCCTCTGGATTCGATTCCTCATCGATACGAATTTGTTCAGAGTTTGACATAAGCGGTACATCAGTACCTGGTCAATGAAAATACATCCGCTGCACCTTACCTTTGACTCAAAATTGAAAAATTTGTTACATAATTAACATAAGAAAGAAAGGAAACAAAATAAACTAATAAAGCAATTTTCACTATTAAATGGAACCGTCTGTTTTCAGAATAATTTCAAAATAATAGAAGGCATAAAGAATTAGAGTTTATTTGATATTTTCAAGTTTTTATAAGCAGCAAAAGCCAACGTTTAAGTAGCTATATAAGTAGCCCTTATAATTAAAAAATTATTTAACCCTCGTTACCCCTTCGTTTAGAATCACACTCACCCTCCTCGGGTCCAAATGGACCCCAAGGAAAAAATATAGTTCATCATTTTGAGATGAAAACAAAAAATTTATTTAAAATGAAGAGAGTGTGTTAATCAACAATTTATACATGTTATATTATAATGTTTTTTACAGATATGTCTTCGACATTTTACACATTTAGATTCACACTTGTTTTCAGATTTCTCGCATAAATAACATCTACTTCTTTTTCGTTTGACTTGGCGCCTTTCTTCATTTGGAAAAGTAGAAGAGGGAGTGTTCTTCACTTTCTCAACTAATATTTTTGAACTAATATGCCTTAGAAGAATTTCTTTTCTTTCAATATGTTCCTTAGCTAGCTGCTTACCAAGTGAATCAAGAAATAACCTTCTTTTGTAGGGACAATTTTTTTGCCAGTTGGAATTAATTTCTGTGAAAAGAATGTAAACATTATATGCTGAAATATCAAGAATATTTTAAAAAACCGCTATTGGCCAACGATTTGTTCGACGACTCACTGTCTAAAATGATACCATCTGATCGAATGTATCGACACCTCCTTTGGTTTTGTTGTAGTCATCAATAATTCTTGATATTTTTTTTCTGTATCCAAAACCTCATTTGAACGATGAAAACTACTCTGGAGAATTACGGCCTTGTTTCTTTTAGACAAATAAGAAACTAAAGTTGTGTCTTCAGTGAACAAAAACTTCGAACTGTATTTTTGCCGTTTCTAAAAACAAAAAAACAAAAAAAAACTAATGAAAAAATCAATGTAAACATTACCTTGTGCGATCCAAAATTTTCAGGCAATGACACCTTGTTTTTTCTCATAGTTCCAATGGAAGTCAATTTTTTTTTCAAGAGTTTTTGTGCTAGAGACAAGGAACAAAAAAGTTGTCAAATGTTACATTGTAGGCTCTTAATCCTTCGCATAGCTCTAAAACGACTGATTCAGAAATATTTTTTTGAGAAACACCAAAATTTTTCCCAAGATAAGGTATGGCTCTCCAATTGTAAAAAGAGATGGCATCACAAAGTGTCAAAAGTTTAATCCCGTATTTTGCTGGCTTGTTTGGAAGGTATTGCTTGAATGGAGCTCTACCACGAAAAGCTTTTAGCTGTTCATCCACAGTTATAAAAAGTTCAAGTTATATAGTCTTTCGGATATTGAACTCCATTCGTTCCACAACTCTCTGATTGGGGCAAACTTGTCTTCATTTTTTCTGCTTCTTCTTGTAGAAAAATCATCAAACCTAAGACTTGAACAGATACTTTCAAAGCGATGCCTTGACATTATAGCTGAGAAAATTGGCCTTCCATTCTCACAACTCCAAAGATTTTTTGAAGTCTCATTTTTGGATTTGTATACTCCCAATAAGATTAAAACTCCTAAAAAAGCATTCAGCTCAATATCATCTAAATCAATCCACTGTTCTCCATAAATACTTTGCCCTTTTTTGTTGGTATTTTCAATAATGATTCTTTTAATTTTTTGAGGAAAAAAACAAGCAACGAAGATATTTCATCATTGTTTCTTGAAACAGCGTAACGTGTAGGTCCAGGTACACTTTGAACAATGTTAGCCGCAGGACGCCTTCCACACAAGGATAAAGGCAGAGTACTCCATTCAATTTTATTATCTTTGGATACTTCCACTGAGTTCTCCTCTTCAGTAACGCTTCCAGCACTTTCAGATGAACTTGATTCCACATATGAAATGTTATCTTCACTTTCAGAAACACAATCAGATACTGTTGTGTTTGATTCATTGTCATTGTAAATGATTTTTGATTTAGGAATGTGACAAACAATTCTTAGGTTCGAAATTTTATTTATGTAAAACTATTTTATATAATAAAACAAATATGGCTTCAAGGCAACAAAAAACCGAAATAAAACATTCTCAAAAATTAAAATTGTTATACTTTTTACAACAGTTAAAGATATATCTTCTTCTAAAGAGCTCCCAACAAGAGGATGATTAAAATTTCCGATGTGCCATTCAATTATCTAAGTGTATCAACCTCACTTCAAGAGAAGATAGTGTATTTTTTATATGCATTGTATTTATGTGTCGTGTATATAAAATTACAAACATAATACTCGTCTTTTATATATCTAATGTTCTATGTCAATACTTCATGGGTGTGAATATATACATATATTTTAGAAGGCGAAGGAAGGAGTGGTTTGGTCATTTATAAGTCATACATAATATAAAAAAAAGTGTGATATATCATCAGAGGTAAATGAGAAAATTAGTAGAATAATTTATAGAAAAATTGTGTTTTTCTGTTTTCAGTAATAATTCTCAAAAATTATCAGATATAATGAAGATTTTAAATTTATGACCTATAACTATAACTTTCAATTTTCGTCTCTTAAAAATTATATATACATTTTTTAAATTATTTTATTGTGTTTTGAAAGCCATATTTGTTTTAGGGACCAAATGGACCCTAAGGGGTTGTATGTTACTTTTTTTACAATATACAAAATAATAGCCCAAGAAAAAAATAAAATATGTAAAAATTTAAAGAGCAGTATAATAGAAAAGTCACAAAAAAATAAATTATGAACATAACCTGGTTGCTAATATATGAGCAACAAGGGTTAAACTAACGGTGACAGACATTTCGCCCCATGGACAAATTGTCTCATAGGCTATTTGTTTCATCCATCTTTGCTTATTATATGTGTAAAATTATTAAAAAATTTTATATTCTTGTTTATTTTATCTCTATTAAATTATTTCAAATTAATCATTTTATCTCTTAATTTTTTAGAATTGTCCATGAAACAAAATGTCTTATGAAAATAACGGGGCGAATTGTCCATGAAACAAAATGTCTTATGAAAATAATGGGGCGAATTGTCCATGGGACGAACTGTCTTATGAAAATAATGGGACGAACTGTCTTATGAAAATAATGGGGCGAAATGTCCGAGGACCAAATTAACATAACGGTCGCCCCCCCTCGCCCCCCGGATGTGCGCCCCTGGGTGGATACATATGTAAAACAGTGGTGACATCCTTAAAATTATTGGACGTGTTGGGGGCAAACTTTTTTTTATAAAAAATTTTTTTTTTTAAAGAATTTGTGTCTGAAATTTGTCTTCCAATATGGAAAGTCTACTCACAAGCCAAACAAGTCTTTTAATGATATAAAAAAGTTCAAGCGAAAAGTTTTTTTATCCCCTTGAAATCACATTGGGCCGGAGGGAGGGGGAAGCGTTCCCCCTCCCTCATGTGCAACCCTAATGTAAAATTGTAAAAGATTTTCCTAGAAATTTACTAAGGTTAGGACGTAAAATGAAAACTTGGTCTAGGATCGCTCATCTGTTCTAAACGTTTGCAGCCTAAAAAGTAGAAACAGTAGTAAATGCCAGTGTCATTGTCTTTATTTTTATCAGCAATTCAGTTTGAAATACCTTTTAGCATAGTTACATCATCAATGCTTGCAACAATGCAGTCCTCATTCCCTTGATAAAGGATGTAGAAAGTCGTATACGCCAGCGCGACGAGTCTTTGCCGCAGAAAGTTGATGCGGAAGAAGAAACACTTCAGCAGGAAGGACACGCTGCCCATCGTTTATCCAATTCCAGAAGCAGTGACACGCCTGCAGAACACCTCCAAAAGTTCACTTCTAACACGTTGGTGATCAACAGAAAAGCAGAAACACTGTGCAAATTCTCACCGAGTCTTTTAATCAGTATTTTTTTTATTTTTTCTAATGCTCAATGCGATCTGTGTCAGTCGGTTGCCTGATTCCTAAATTGCGAATTTTTGATGTTTTTATTTTTCGTTAATCCTAACAAAACATTTTAAAAGTTATTCCGATAATTGAATTGTCGAGATTATAGAAAAAACAATCTCGCGTTTAAATATTACTAATATTATAACTGAAATACTTATTTATTTTTATTAAAAAAATTAATCTCTTTATGTCTTACGGTATTCAACGCTAAAAAGGAAAGGAAAAACTTGAGGAAAAAAATTTATTTGTACAGAAAATGAAGGCCTCGATTTAATAAAGTTCAGATTAGCAACGGTTGACTGACTGTATACGTATCCTTATTTATTCCCATCAAACTCTATTTCAAGTTATACAAAGAAATAGGGCCCTTAAGTAACTAACAAATTTGATAACTTTTTTTATCTCGGCTAGCTTCGATTTCTTAATTTTTTATTTTGATCAGGATATTTTTGATCTTTGGCATACTATTATATTTCTATATATTATATTCTACATATTTTATACTATTTTTTGATCGTTGTTAAAAAAAGACTTCGCGCCTTTTAAAAATTAAATCCATATGAATCAAATCTTATTTCTTTAGGGGCAGTAAATTCTGCTATAAGCTGCACTTTTCAGTCCCTCATGCAGATTCAAAACTCCACGCTAAGTTTCAGGCTAATTAGACTTATTATTTGCAAGCTTCTTCATATTCTGCAATGAAATTATTTTTTGATTTTGGCACCAAATGTTTATAGCAAGGTTCATTCAAGGTTTTTTGATACTGATACCTTGCTTGTTTATTTTTTATTGCAAACTTGATGCTGCAATGAAATTTCCTCGTTTTGTATTCCAAAACTCGATTGTTTATTCTTTATTGCAAACTTGATGCTGCAATGAAATTTTCTTCATTCTGATACCAAATGTTGATGTTTTATTTGTTATTACAAATTTTATACTGCAACGACTTCATGATTCTCATACGAAATGTTGATTATCTATTCGTTTTTGTAAGCTTCATACTGCAATGAAAAAATATTCATTCTGATATTGAACATAGCTCCCTTTTATGACAATATAACTTTTAAGTTATGATTTGTTTTCTTTCATCCAAAATAATATATTTCGTTTTTAACAAGTTTTGATATGTGAAATTAAGTTATATGTTCATCAAACTATTCAAATAAAAGCATAGAATTCATAAGCTAGAAGTTGGTCATTGATGGGAGGAATTACTGAAATCGTCTTCGTTCTCCGCGAAAAAAGGGTACTAAATTGGTTAAGACCATTTCTACACTGACTATCATCTTCAACACGAATAAAATATGAAAACTCTAATTTTATTTTTAAGTTTTCATATTTATTCTTTAAGATGCTAATCAGTATCTAAATTAATCGTTTTAACTGGTTAAACAATTATTATTTCCTGTTATTCAAATGATTAATTTGAATGCCTTTTTCTCTACACTACTTTCCTTCTTTTTAATATCTATAACAGAGATGTCCAAGACGTCGATCGCGATGCTTTATGAAAATTTTTATATGAGCGGAAATTTTATTTAAAAATTTTTTTTTAATTTTTTAAAATTTCATAATGATTTAATTGAAGAACATATTCGACTTTCTAAGTACTGATCCGTTTTCGTCATGTAGTCATGTAGCACAAGATGAACGAATATACTCATTTCATTTTTTATTTTTCACACATATATTTATCAATTAAATGAGCAAAATTTTAAATATTTTATGTTTAAAAGTATATTCTATTATGGAAAAATTTCAAACTTGATTAAAATGATAAGCTTTAAACCTAATTACTTCTCAAACTGTTCAAACTGAACGAAATTTAGCAAAAAGTAGATGAAAGAAAATTAATATCTATGAAATATTGTAAACAATTTCAATGATATTTGAATATTTATCAGGTATTAATAATTTTAAAAATAATCAAATAAATTTTCTTATTTTAATTTTAATGAAGGATTTTTTTTAAAAAGACGTTTAAAAAAGTTTTAATTATTTATTTACTTTAAAAAAATTCTTAAAAAAAATATTCAATTTGTTTTTAAATAAGTTATTTGTAGTGATATTTAATATTAATTCTTATAATGAAAAGCTGAATCTGTTAATCAAACAACTCAAAAGCACAGACTTCAAACACTTTACAATTCTGAAGGATGAATCAGAAATAAAAAGAACGTTTATATTGAAAAATATCTCGAAAGTTTATTTTCACTTCAGAAAGAGACAAACGATTTGCTTCTTTTGAAGAGCTCCGAATCATTTTAACTTTTTTATCCAATCCTTTTCATGAAGAAGTTGATATTGAAAATTTGGCCAGCAATCTTAAAAACACGTTTGATTTCAAGAGTCTAGCTGAATTGGAGGACGAACTAATAACTTTCAAATGCGACTTAACTTTGAAAACATTGTTGAAGGAATCTGATTTCAAAAAGTACATTCAGAAAACTAAATACCGGGGCATTTGGAAAATATACGCTACTTTTTCGGCATTTTTTGGTTCCACATATTTGTGTGAATCCACTTTTTCTATTACGAATATCATTAAAACTAAAAACAGATCAAAACTGACAAATGATCATTTGAATTCCTGCATGAGAATAGCACTGACAACTCAAAATCGAAACATTGAAAAACTTGTTGAAAAAATGCAAATTCAGGTGTCTTTAAAAAATATTGGTTTTTTGTTTTTTTGTTTCTTTACATGTCATAGTTTTAATTTTTCGTGCAATATTATGTTCATTATCGTTTTAATAAAATTTTTACGTGTTTTAATTCAAAAAAATTGCCACCCCACAGAAAAAAGGTTGGACATGCCTGATCTATAACGATCTGGGGATCGACGATATTTTGACGGATATCTACGAACTTTCTCTAATCCATCTTCTGAGTCTTTGGAAGTTGAGACTTCTATAGAATCTTCTTGGAATGAAGAACGAGGGATGAAATTAAGAGGTTCTAGGGATGAAGAACGAGACAACTTTTGAAACGGTAGATCCAAGGCTATCGTGATTTTTTACACAATAAAACCCACGTTATCTTTAAATAGGACACTTGAATCTATAAAACATTTCAGAAAATTTGGTCCAAAAGAGTTAAATCATGTCTTCTCAGAAGGCAGTGATCAAGCTAGGCTTGAGAACAAGACTAAGCTTAAGTGTGGTGTAGCTCTTGATTATCCCTAGATATGATTAACGATCAACGCTCTAAACTGATGGAGGATGCTTGTTAAACCTGTATCTACGATGGTTTCTATTTCATATTCAAATGACTAAGAAGACGATGTTTAACTTTCTCTTCATATTGTGCTAGATGTAAGATTTGTTATACTTCATTGGGGGAGACGATGTTACAAAAGTTATTACCTATATTTTTGCAATTTGCACGATTTTAAATAATATATTTATCAAATAATCGAAATAAAATTCTGTTCAATTCAGTGGAAACTTCTCATTCAATAAAGTCTTGTTGCATTAGCTTTGTATCATGTGGCGCAATTCTGTTGGAACCACAAATCGTCGACATCCTTGGCATTCAATTGAGGACATAAAAAGTTGGTTATTATGGCACGCTATCACTCGTCTGTCACCGTAACAAAATTTCCGGCATTATTTTTGAAGAAACACGGCCCAATCACTCCACTAGCAAAAAATGCGCACCTTTTGTGGATGCTGTGGCTTTTCATCAATCTTCCTTGCATTTTCATCCGCCCAAATGCGACAACTCTGCTTATTAACCGATCCACAAGGATGAAAATGGGCTTCATTACTAAAGAGGATTTTTGCGAAAAATTTTCATCGACTTGTCTTTCCTCGTACACCCAATTGACGAATGTATATTGCTTCAAATTATCAGCAGGTTTCAGTTTTTATGTAAATTAAATTTTATAAGCGTGATTCCTTTCTCAAAATTCTATGTAGCGTTCTTGTAAAGAGGCTAATTTCTACGCGCGATAACGAACAGAGGTACCTGAATTTTCACCAATATTTTCAGCCTAACGACGTAAACCAACACTCGATGGTATTTTTACATCTGCCACCGACCCAATTTGTTTGAATTTACGAATAATTTTCCCAATTGCACTCTCGGTTGGTCCATTATGTTGACCAAAAATATAGCGCGAAATGCATTTCTGTTTGAACGTCCGTTTTCGTAATAGACTTCGATATTTCTAACACGTTGTTTGATTTTTAATCTCCCCATGTTTGAAATTGTCAAAGACTTAAATTGTTAACTCTGAAAGAATATAAATCATAGACGCTTAAATTTCACATTTAAAATCGGTCCAGGTTAATAAACACGTATGTTTTTCACTTCAATATTTGATGCTATTTGCTTTGTTTCTTTCATTGTAGCTATCTCGAGATCAATTTTGATCTGATGTTTGTAACTCTTTTCACCAAAAAGTTTGATATAATTGGTTTATACCCTTTTATATGATCTAAAGTCTCCTCTAAGAAGAAGAATTTTTAAATATTTGCTTTTAAAACCATATTGTATTGTTGCCAGACTTTTAATATGTTGGTAAATTATCAAATATGCATAATGTACTCAATTAAGAAATCAATTAACAGATTCAGATCTCTATTTGGATGATTTTCAATCCTCATCTATACATCCTTCCAATTATGGGCTATTATTATTCTTTAATTGGATGCGAAATAGAGAAATTAGAAAATCTTATCAAACGTAGCTGTTTGAGAAGGATTTAAAAAACCAAAATTTTGCTTGATATAAAACAATTTTATCGTTGTTTTAGTATTTTGTTGGAAGATGTTTGCAAATTATTTTCATATTTCTTTCCTCTTGAATTCTATCGATACTTCAGGTTATTTTTTTGATGATAAATTTAACAAAGAATCTATACAAACTTGAAACTAATATTTTGAATTTTCAATATCTCTAATAAATGCATAAAAATGGAATCTTACTCGCCTCTATCCATTGTAGCATTCTATAAAGTCAAGACGTGCAGACATATATATATATATATTTCCGTTCCTTAAAGCTTCTTCTGACAAAAGCAAAGAATAGGAGTGTAAGAAAAGAAATATAGGAGAAAGTAAAATGATATGTATATTTTGCCTTAGCTGCGGCTTGTAAAAGGCGGGAGAAACGCTATTATATGTTTGGGTATGGTAATTATGAAATTGAATTTCTTTTTAACCAAGGCTATTGACATTGCCTCTTGATGAAATTTGGTCTTTCTGAATTCTCTATTTTATTTGAATACTCATAATTAATCTTGAAAAATACAATAATTCCATCCCATTTTTTGTAAAATATATCTTGAATGATTGATACAGTAAAAACCGTTTTCATTGGCTGATGAGAAGAATTACTTCCACTATATCTTTTTTTAATATTATTTATGATTGATTGTGGAACTTGAAGCATTTTTTATCATCTTATTTAAATTTTATTCTTTAAACTTAAATTGCTAAAAGTTATTTTATTTTTAGCAGAAAAAAATTGTTCTGAATCTGTGCAACATAAAGCAAGGGCGGAAAAGAATGAAGTTTTGAATTCGATCAAAGACTACCTGGAAGGAGGGCTAGAATTTTTGCGGAATCTTTCTTCCGAAGAACTTGAAAGTAGATTGAAGTATTTGGATTCGCAAATGGATGAAGAAATTGAAAAAACTATAAACGTGTTTGAAAGAAAAAGGCAACCTATTATTGAGGCTATGAACGAGAAAAAATTTAAACAGTTGAAATTCTGAAATAAAAGCACTCTGAGTAAAAGACCTCAAGGCTTGAATTCGTTCTAAATCGCTTGTTGTTTAAATATACTAAAAGCTCTATTTAATCTTTTATCTTAATACCGAGTATACCTTATAATAAAATAACTTAATTTTAAATTCGTTTGGAGAGAGGGGGGGGGGTGTTTTCTAATTTTTATAATAAAGTACAAAGCATGCGCATTATAATGCATCATAGTTTACTCTTTTCTTCTTGTTCACCTTCATTTCCCATATTTACAAATACTGAATGACAGATTTTGAGTTATATATATATACATGAGTTTTATGTTGTTTTTTCTCGTAATTTTACAGTTGAAAAGTAGTTGTCAGATACATAATGTTTTAAAGAATGTTTTAAAAAATTGTAGGTATTGATAGCAAATTTGAAAACAAGCTGCGTCTTCATCTTCATAAATATTAAATTGGCAACATTTTTCCACTCGACCGTGTTTTTGACTATTTAAATTTTCTCCTCAATTTGCATAATAGTTGATTGACAAGTGCTTAACCAATTTCTAAATGGGCCTTAATGTGTAAAATTTTGGAACGTATTGTCTTTTTTAGGATTGGTATAGAAGTAGCATTAGTGCTAGTATTAGAGTTAGTGTTAGGGTAGTGTCAGCGCAATCGTACATGCATGCATTTACCTATACATTTTTTGACATTCTTGACACAAACTCTCCTATTTATTTGTATTAATACACGTCTGAGACAAAAAAACATCTTGACATCCATACGAATGCATACATATTGAGATTAGAGATCCATGCACGGAAATACTTAAATATCAAAAAGAGCCGTATAGCCCATTTTTCACAGAGTATACAATTAAAGCATTTACCATGCCCAAACTTAAATAAGAGATTTTTACTAAATTTGAAAATTCATTTAACGTTTTTAGCTAAATTTATTGAAACATATCAATTGAATAAGTGTTTTAACCGCTTGTTCCAAATTGAATCACACATCATTTAGGAAGCCGAATGACTACTATATTTATATATAATTCTCTGTTCTTTTTTTTGCATTTTTTAAATAATTTGGTAAATATATTTATATCAAAATATTGACCAAATAGAACGCCAAGTTGCTTCTGACAATATAGGACTTGCTTAAATAGATAAATTAAAAATTCATTGCTACCTACATAAATTGAAGTTTGACTCAATGGACAATTCCATCCAAAATATCTACTAAAAGTGTATAGGAAACCTGATAATGCGATACTGCACGAAGATGTATCAACTCCAACCCCAATCTTCTATCGAATCAAAGACAGCATTGAGCGCATGAGAATGCCTAGCCCTGATCTTTTCAAGGTATATACAAGGCAGTGGCGAAGCGTCATTGCAAGCAAGGCATGCACTGCATGCCTACTAAACAAAACAAGCAATATGTAGTGATGTATTACTCTTGCAAAGCAGAATACATGTGATGGTTAAAATAAAGAGATTATAGCTTTATAAAGTGAAGGGAGATAAGCAAGCAGTCTTGAAATTGCTTTCCAATCGAAGTGTTATAAAAGGAGACGTAGCGAAAGAGAGAGAAAGTATGCATATGGCAATATTAATATAGATGTTTTGCTCTCATCCATACTCTTTCTCTTTCTGCGTGAGGAAAAGATAGGCAAGCAATGTTAGTTTTGCTTAACCTTCGCATACCACTGTTGGGCTTTTTACTCCACTGTTTTTTTCAACTCAAAATTTAGGCCACAAAAAAATATGTAAGGTGAATGAAAATTAACACCCAAATATGAAGAAATTAATGAAGTTTTCATTTTTTACTTCGACTTAAATTTTTAACAAAAATTTCAGGGGTTGATGACCCAAAAGTCAACATGACTTCAAAAAAAAAAATTTCAATATTTTTTGAATTTTCGTAAGACTTCCATAAAACATTTTTTATATAAAGATTAGTAAACTTCTGTTATTTTTGTGTGATAAAATCTGATGAAAAAATGATTTTTAAAAAACAAGCAAAAAAATTTATTAACGCCATCTATATATTTTAAATTACAATGCAAAAACAAAAATGTATAAACTTATCTGCTATCAGAGTGACAAGTAGGACATATCAGATAAGAATGCCTTTTGCAAATAAATTTTTTACAAAACGAGCACTTTCTGGTACCCCTGCTTCTGGGTTTGCATTCCGGAATAGTGCAGTATCCTCTGCTATTCGATCTACTTTCATTTATTTCTCTTTGAGGGAGAAATCCATAATACGATAAAATATTTTTGATAGGTCGTGATATTTGTGAAACTTTAGAGCGTACAAGCATTGACTGTTCACAAAGTTTGAGAGATAAAAACTTCAAAAAAAATTTCCTGCCTCCTTTTCTAGTTGAGCAATGTGTATCGGTGTTGAAACTATAAATTACCCAAGAGTTGAACGCTGTGATATCTAAGTAATTTGTAAAAACAGCCATAGTCCATCTTCTAGTAGGCTTATAGGATGTAAAATCCCTTGCCATTCTGTTGAAACAATCAACACCGCTTTTATACTTATTGTAAAGAACCAAGGTTTCGGGCTTGCTTTTATACGATGTTATAGCCACACCCCGAGTATGTTGGGAAGATAAGATATAAACCGCTTTAAAATTTTGCTTAGCATGTTTCATCGGAATGTAAGTTGAAATAGAAGCATACTCTGAGTAAACGAACTTACTCTCAGTTTCTTGTAAGTTTAAATTACGAATGTATTTAGGTTTCAGAATATTGGGTAGAAAACGACGATTTGAGTTTATAGTGCCGCAAATAGGTAAATCTTTGCTTAGGGCCAACTTCGCTAGTTCATAAGATGTGAAAAAGCGATCAAGAAAAACTCCACATCCCCGTGGTAAATTTGATCCAATTATTAATCTTACAAATTTCTAAACTAGAAAAATAACATTTATCAAGCAAACCAGAAATGTAAATTTCAGGCTTCATTACATAAAAAGTGTTAGCATCATTCATATGATATACTTTGATACCATAGTGGCCGGGTTTACTCTTATCGTATATTTTTATGGGACATCCTCCTCTGAACTTGACTAGTTGATCATCAATAGTAACTGCATCTAGAGGCGTCCAATACCTATGACAATTATCAAAAAAATGACTATGAATCACTCTGATTGCTGATAGTTTATCATTTTGATTTCTATCAATTGAACAATCAAAACGAATAAAAATATTTATATATGTGAACATCCTTCTTCCCATCGCTGCACGCAAAAAAGGGTCGCCATTTTTGGAGAAAAGATACCGCGTCGCTATTCTTTGGTCTTTAGCTTGTCCAATGTAAATAAGACATCCAAAGTAAGCTAGTAGGTCACTTATATTAAACCTTTCATGGCAAGCTTTTAACTCTTCCCATTTTGAAATGCTTTTACTAAATAAATGATTTTTACTATACATCTGATGTCGGACAAAATATAAACCCCAAAATTCAGTCTTTAGAAGTTCATAAATTAGAAAGTTTTATAGGAATCATAAAAAATAATGAAACTTGTATAGTTCAGGAATGTCTTCTAAAGACTGAATTTTTGAGCATATATTTTTATAAAGTTGAAAAAACTTACTTGTAATTTTCTTCTGCTTTTTTCTTCGTCATTTCAAAAATATGGGTTATTATAGTAATATCAAAGAACAAATTGAAAATTTTGACAATATCCTTTAGATTTTTTGCTTCATTTGTTGGACCATATGGACGTAGAGATAAATTACGGCAATTTCGAGCTTGAACACGACCAGTGATGGAGTCTTGAGATTCCCAAAAATATCTTGTACCGTCCGGGGCTATCAAGTTTTCATCCTCATTTTCCAGAGTTTCTTCTTCTCTTTCCTCAAGTTCTTCAAATGACTCTTCTCTTGAAAGGGGAACTTCTTCATATATATCCGACGCTGAATCGTCCGATATATAAAAGTACTCATCAGATTCGGTAGACGTTGAATATTTGCTTGAAGTGTCCATGATTGTGGCAAATAACAAAATAATGAATGTGAAAAAACTTATTCAACACAAAGCTTTGTATCGTAAATAAACGGTGAATGCTGTGCAAAAGGAATTATCTTCCACAAAGAGAACACATAAACAAAATGCCAAACAGATATTGATTTTTATTACGCAAGGTTTGCTAATGAATATAAATCAACAGTGAATGATGTGCAAAAGGAATTATCTCCCACAAAGACAACACATAAACAAATGCCAAACAGATATTGATTTTTATTACGCAAGGTTTGCTACATACTGTCATATAAACAAATCGTCCAAGGAGCAACCAACATTATTTATTATGATAATCAGGTCCTTTTTATTCTCAATAGATATAGATTTCTTTTCTCCTGCTATCAACAAAAGGCAGCCTATAAAAGCGACTTGTCCTACTTATAAATTTATTTACCAAGACAACGCCTGTAAATATCACTAGAAAATGAGGCATTTTTACAAAAAGTTGTAGATAAAGATTTTATAAAAGCTATATTCATTTTTTTTATTTACAAATATATTCTCGTAAATATTTCTGTTTTTTGAAAAGAAAAAAAGATGGCGTTAAATTGAATATAATAAAACTTTTATTTTTTGTTGATTTGCTTTCTAGGTTTTCCTCAGAAACATTGGTTAGATGAATTATTATTATTAAGATAAAAAAACCTCAAAAATAAAAAAACCTCAAAAATAAAAAAACAGATGTTTTAAACTTATTAAATGTTTCTTATTTAGATCTAACTTTATTTTAACTTAAAATTAACAGGACATGGGCTTTTTACTCCAGTATTGTGGCATTGGTGTATTATTTATATACTGTGACATGCGAAGGTTAAAACAAGAGAGATAGCAAGAAGATAGAGTATGTAAGCAAGTATGTATCATAGCAAGAAAGATAGAGTATGTGAAAGCCATGTATCTTTTGCTTTCATGAATATTCTGCTGCACATAATGCAAGGCAAGCAATATTATTTACGCTTTCACTTATTCAATACAAAATATATGTGAAGATGAAAAATAAACAAATGATAGTTTTTCCTAGGAAAGTATACGAAGATGGGCAAGCAGTTTTAAAATTGCTTTCTAACTAACGTATTAGAAAAAGAGATTGTATATAGAAAGAGAGATTGCGTATATAGAAGCAATTAAAAATGTATATATGCAACATGTGTATTGCTGTTTACTTCATTTTTGTTTTTGCATGCCCTTTGTGTAGAAGCACGCTTCGCCACTGAATTACAAGGTCATACAAAATATACTCCGAAATAATATACAACGAGTACTCTTTGAAGACCAACTTTAAATATACAAACTTCCACTGCAAAAGAAATCAGATGATTAGTCTTAAAAATTCGAGTCCTCAAATGGTTAACTTACCTTTTGCGTCCTCTTGGCTCGTTACTCATTGCTCTTCTGCTCACAAGCTGCCCTCCCTTTTCAATTTTAAAGATTTTTCCATGTCAAAAAGATGCCAATTTGAAAAACAAGCTCACAATTCTAAAAAGGCTCTATGAGAAATGAATGGCAAAAAATTAGCGAGTATAAATTTGGGCAATCAATGAAAATAGTAACTTGAAATTGAGAAATTGGACACAAATAAACATAATTTATGTTTTTTGTTTACTTGGATGGAAAAAAATCACTGATTAACTTTCAAAGCTTTCATAATGATCAGAATTCTGATTCAAGTTCTTTTTTTCATGCGCATGATCGAAAATAGAATGATAAAATCACAAAAAAGTACACAGTAAAACAAGCGCTAAACTTATAGAACCTTTTGATGATAACTTTTACAATTTGAAGGCCGTTGTTCACACAGTCATAATGTTTGACCGCATATATCTCAAGTTTTCTCAAGTTATACGCTATAATTAAAAGGTCTTTATAAATTCATAAGATTTCAGCCATATGTTATTTTGGCAAAATTTTAAAAAGTACACATTTGGAGATAAAAAAATTGCTAAGGTATTTATCAAGAAATAGATGGTTCAAAATATTTTTTAAAAGTTTTTTCCTCATGCATCAACGTTCAGTCATTCACAACAGATGACTTCAAAAGAATGAACATATTTTTAGTTTTTTCATTTTTTTAGTTTTTGATTTGAGTTGCAAAAATGTACTCTTTTTTAACGAAAGCTATATGTTCACGTAATATTTTAAAGTTTTTTACTTTACATTTGATCATATTTTAATTTTTTTAAGAATGGGGTACTTAAAAGTCTTCTTTAAAAACGATTACTATTTTCAAGATTAAAAAATTATCTATAAAATTATTTTCATCTAGATCTTCAACAGAGTTATCATTCTTCATATTCATTGTCATCATCATTATCACTGAAATCAGCCACGAATTTCAATTTGTTCACAACTATTTTCATGTTTAGCTATATACAAAACATCGGTAATAAAGGAGTCAAAATAATGACCTCCATTTTGTTGAGGTTCAGCTAAAATTTGTTGACCAAAAAAGCATCATCTATTTCACACACAAAAAAATATCTTTATCTAGACCCACACTGAATTTCTTGTTTTGCTAATACTTGAGCAATTATCACTAACGGAAGATCCGAATATGTTAACTAGCCCAATTTTTCCAATATTCTTTTTCTCAGTGAAAATTAATATTGGCATTCATCATGATTTGAATTGAAGTGTATTCATCAAAAGTTATTGAACATCTACCCGCATTGTTTACTCGGTTTGCGAAACAATTTGCAAACTCTTGTTACTCGTTTATATAAAATCTTAAAACTGAGTTGCTGGCGCTTGGGGGAGTTATTGGAACACTTTTGTGTTAGTACTTGAACTTTTTAAAACTTTCTTGAATGAATTTGCTTTTAGCCATACTTCTCCTGTGCCATCAAAACAAGCATTGTGGGAAACTTTCTTAAAATGATTGCTTTCGAAACAAGTTTTGATCTCAAAGGTAAATCATCATAATTTTTTATGACTTTTATGTACACAATTGTTATGTTTGTGTAAACTAGAAGTTGATCCACAAGTATACTTAACTACTTTGTAACATGCCTTACATTCTGATTCTTCTTCATTTTTTTGAAGAAATGATTTCAAATTATCGCTTTTCTATCAATCGACATATTTGAAAAAAAATTGTAGCGCAGAAAGGTTGAATAATAAAATTATTTTGAAATAAAAGAATTAAATTTATGCCTGATCAAATTAGACTTTTGCAGATTATAAAAATTGAGCATGCAAGCAATTTTTAGTATTTTCTACTGAATTTTAAAGGGCCTTAAAAAAGGGCTTTGGGCCTTAAAAATTTAGGTGAGGGGGGTATATAATATGATTAAATTTTTATGGAATCGTAATTAATTTTTGAGGTCCTGCTAGAAGTTTTATCAAGAGGGGTGGCATATCTCCGGTCATTTTTTGTATTATGATCTGTCAATTCATACTTCTACAGCATTTTTTGTTCTTTTTTTTAATCCAAAGTATACAATAAATAGCTAATTTATTTTTATCTATCCAAATTTTTATGAATATTTTGACGCATAATTGATAAAATATCAATGCTTCAGAAAGAAAAAGAAGGCTGTAAGATTAGTGTCAGATTAGAATGATTTTGCTAGTTAGTTAGGAAAGTTAGTAATTTAGTTAGTGTTGTACTTAGGAGATGGATTTTAGATAGCGGCATAGTTTGTTATATAAAAAGTGATGGAAGAAATATTCATGCGTTTGTTATCACTCTGTAAATGTCCTTTTTACAATTATTAATTGGGCGAATGCCAATGAGGGGAAAGAAAACCCTCTGCATTCATTCGCGTAGAGAAATTAGAATGTTAAATAAAAAATTGGCTTTATTGGTAAAAAATAGTTGATGATTTTTCTCAGATAAATAAATACAAAGTAACTTGACTGACTGATTGATGGATAAATGTAAATCTCTTGGCAAGAAGAAAGCTTGGAACTGACTTACACAAACAGTGATGAATACAACTTGTGCTGCAAGCTGGTTAATTGTACTTTTTGACTTGCGCCTTCGCAAACTCCTTGCCTCCTTCACCCAACCTGCACAAAGAACAAAGACTTGTCTGAAGCCTGACTAAACGTACCATTCTTTGGGGTGGAGATCTGGGCTGTTAGGTCTGGTGTTGAGTGTGGCGTGTGCATTCACTATAGTTGCGCTCTTGTCCTTGGAGGAAGGGAGGGAGGTGGAGAGGCTGTGCTTCACACTCGCATTCAGATTCTGGTAGACGAGGCCACGCTGTCTGTGTCGGTGACTACTGCTTCTGCGTCGCTTTTCTCGCTTCCCCTTTTCGCATTTGTAGATCGCCGTGACGATGATGAGGACGGCGATGAGCAGGGCGATGAGGGACGTGATGACGAGCACGAGGTACGTCTCTTTCGAAGATTGCGACGGCTGTCCATCATCTCGCTCGTTGTGCTTGTCCACGCCAAAGAACTCTTCCTTTTCGCGCGCTTTGAGCGTTATCTGCGTTTTATCGGAGAAGGCAGTAGACGTTTCTTTCTTTTCATCATCCCCTCTTTCTCTCGTTACTTCGATTCCGGTTTCTTCAGGGATTGGTGAAGAGCTTTCAGGGTTGGCACTGGTTATTTCCCAAACCACCTCACCTCCATTACTCACGCCGGCACCCACCACTTGCTTTGTTGTGCGATCCATTGCAATGTGCTCCAAATCTTCTCCGGATCCTGATCCAAAACAATTAAAATCTTGGTCATCACACTTTATTTTGTTTACCAAATCCTTTTCTTCATCATCCTCACCTCCTTAAAGAAAATGGGTAACACGTCATGGCATATCTTCTTAAAAGGTCATGTTTCACTCGTGTTTGGAATTTTTGTAGGTGGAAACACACTTGGATCGCAGTACGTGGCAAGAGAATCAACACTCATGTTCATTTAATGTTTTACATATTTTTGACGATTTTTCGAAACCCAAGAACGAAAAACAATTCAAGAGATAAAGGTGTATTTGATATGGACTAAATTTAATGTAGTTACGGGAATGCATACAATTTCAGTACTTTCTATTTAATTCCATTTGAAGCAAAAGTTGGTCTGCCTTCCTTTGGGAACATTGACCGTACCAAATGGGTTGAAGAATAAGGTATAGGTTTAGCACTTTTTAAAATTACGCTATTTTCGTGGCATCAACGCACCTAAACAATTCTTCCTCCAGGATTATGGTATGGAAGCATATTTTAATTATTTTATAAGAATCTTGAAAAGCATGTATGTATATACTTTATAAAACTCTTATACATAAGATTTAATAAAAAAAATGCTTCATGGGATTTTCGATTGGAAATTTAATAGCCTATCCGTTATATTTATGGATTGCGTTGATTACTTTGGGGTAACAGGTTATTCCTTCTTAGCCATACATTTCAATTGGGTCATTTTAAAAAATTGTCATATTCACACTTGGAATATTTTAATTCACTAACCGTGTAGCTAACTAACAAACTAACAAATACTATGTCCATAGGTTTGAAGGTCTGGGTCCAACATCAGTCGTTAAAATATTCTTTAACCATGTGGCACATTTGTGTGTCAAATCAACAAATTATGCAAATGAATTATGAAATTAGCTAAAATTCATAAGTATTCATAAAATCTTATCTTTTGTTTCAAAGATCGTTTTGTGTTAATTGGTATTCTTGTGAAGGGTGTTAATGTAAGGTATTTAAAACTTCTTTTCTATTCGAGAGTTTTGTTTTCCTCTCTTTCTTATTTTTTAAGATAAAAAAGCATCAAATTTCTTTTGACTTTTCCTGACAAAATATTCCTACACCTCAGAACATTATGTACACATTGTTCTCCCCCTTTTAATTACCAGCGATGAAAGATTTATAACATAAAAATACTCGATATATTACCGCTCTAAGAACGGCTGACCTTTGTGGTATTCTCATAAAATCCTATCCGGAGAAAAGTTTTTAGACAGAAGATTAGTAAAGTTCGACGTTTGGGAACAGCTATCTTCAAAATCTTTTCCCAATTTCAATCAAAGATTTCAAGCAATTTTTAAATGTTTTATGAATGAACATCTTTATAATATTTTTGCAGATTTCAAATATTTGATAAATAAAAATGTTTAAGTCTAAAAATAAAAACTAAGTTTTTATTTCTATCTTCACAAAACCACTCCAAAATTAAAATTGTTCAATCTTTTATTTTCAGTGTTTCTCATTTTACAAGTTTTAAATTAGCATATGAACAATTTTCCATATACTATTTATTTTATCTTGGCCAGCGAAAAATTATTTTGACTCGTACATTTCATTTTTAGCAATGTGAATTCACCTTTACATTTATCACGTTTTTTTGGTAGCCAGTAAGAACTAAAATGATGACTTGGAAAAAAATGTTCAAATACTCCATTTGAAGAATTAGAAGAATCAATTTAGCATTCTATAGTGAACAATTGCTGTATCTGTTTTTCGTACATCCAAACTGAAATGCGAAATAACTTATCAAACTGCATAATTCCAAGTTTTTTAAAGTAGTAAGTAATATTTCATAGCACGTTCTTCTAAACACATATGTTCAATGCAAGCAAATTCGTATTTCAGGGGGGGGGGGGACCCAAAATAAATTTTCCCAATAGAGCTACTAGTACATTTCTGTATCTGCGACAAAATGGCTAGTTTCATAATAGCTATCCCCTTATAAAATTTTGTAATGTGATGGACGGCACTGCTAATAAACTGGCCAAATACTACAATTAGTATTAAAATTGCTGTTGTTACAAAATAGATAGAGTTGTATATTTTGGATGCTAGTAAAAGAGCTGTTAACCAAAATAGCTAACTTATTAACTAAGTTAGTATAATGGGAGTATGCTTTGTTCTTAGCCGTTTTATTTAGTTTTTTCAGTAGAACAAATTGTTTAACAATATTTACAAAAAAATTTTTTTTATAACAAATCAATGATAGTTATCTTTTAGTAATCTTTTAAGTAAATCTTGATAGTCTTTAATAATAATTTTTAATGAAATAAATTTTTTCCTCAAAAAAAAAACTGAGTGAGATATTATATGTTTTTACCAAGCTAGGTGTTTGGGTTAATAGCTATTTTCCCATTTCAAAGGGTTCGTAGCTAGGACAAGTTACCCGTTCAATATACACACGTAATCAAAGTGAGATTGTTGATTCCTGTATCACATCAATCTCTAATGTGTAGGTTTTTTTTTACTTTACTCACGTGAACAAGTAAGCATTTTTTTCTTATTCTTTAATACCAATATAATAAAAAAATTAATGAAGTGTAATTTAAAGGCATGCATAAAAATTAAGTTTAAAATAACTTTACTTTTTGGTGTATCCTTTGGCGTAATTTGAGTGCCAACTGAAAAGAATCTCTCTGTCGTCGGAACGTTCATTCTAGCTACGATTAAACTGTCTATCAAATTTGATAAATATATAAAAATAATTAAAAAAAATGCAATTTGTGTGATTCATTATGTATATAATAAAATAATAGGTAAACCCGCCGCTGGAAGAGGGAATAGGCATACTGTTATACTGCATGTCGTAGAAGGTGACCGAATCCACATTTTTGTTTATTTTTATTTTATAAAACTCACCTCAGAAGAATAGTATTTAGATAACTCTGGTTCGCTATGCGTTGTCTTAGCACGATTGATATAAATTGCAGGTCAAATAGGAAATTTTTGTAACAAAAATAGTTTTATACAAATTCATCTCAAACTCTCATAATATTTTATATAAATACTGTGAACGAGAGATCCCTATACATTTCATGTAATTACTGAAATGAGACTTTAGTTATTTCATGAAACCCTTAGGAAATACATGCAATCACCATCAATTTTACTCTTTCCTATGTGAAAGAGTGATTTTATGAATTCCACAAAATTTTTATGGCATCCCTCGTTTACAACTTTACTGTAAGATATATAACTCTTCAAGCTCCGATACAATACATACAGTAAACCCTTGTTTTATCGCGGTTTCATTACTTCGCGGATTTTTGATGCAAATAACTAAAAACGTTTAGTTTTCAATATTTTAGAGATATTTGACACACGTGCAGTACCTTTTGCTTTTTATAGTTGTGTTCATTTTATTTTTTCTCTTTTTCTTCTCTCATCACTCCAAGTATAATAAAATATGTTCTTTTTGAATCCGCTTATTACGTCACACTAAAAAATATCTTCAGCGTGTATAATCTAAATTCTAATGAAAAAAATTAAAGTGGATATCTTTTTGGATGTCGAGGTAAAGTGTTGATGGTGAACTTTATTTTCCATGTGATAGGGGTGAAATAAAAAGCGTCTAAATTTGTCATCTTGTTACTCTGTAATAATATCTAGCATTGAGTCTACGCTAATTGGGGCAGGGCCCTCACATACGGGGGGACAGAGGGGCATATGCTCCTGGATGACACTTCTTTGGGGCGGGAAATATAAAACAATATTTACATAGAATACACCTCAATTAGATATCAAAAACTTTTATAATTTGCTATCAATTCTAATGGAAATAAGAATTGAACGGTGTTATTAATACCTTTTGTCATAGTACAGCACATTTTAAAGCTGGCATTCATTTTGTAATGTGACGAACGGCACTGCTAATAAACTAGCCAAATACTACAATTAGAATTTGGTGAATGCTGGTTCAAAGACAATTGGCTGAATCATAAAATTGGTGGATGCGAAAAATTTTAAAATGACTATGTATAAAAATTATAAAAAATTTTTCTATAAAAAAGGCGTTAAGTTAACAAGAGAATGTTAAGAAAATGAAAGTATAATTAAGAAAAGTTTGAAAATAACTGTTTGACGTTTAAATTAGAACATACAATTTTTAAATATCCCAGTTTCTTCATCGCAGCTCAATTTGGAGCGCAACACCCCTGATAAACGAGGGTCTGTTTGTATATGTATGGAAAGTTTTTAACAAATTTTACAAAAAAAGTTTAGAAAAGTTTATATACCGTTGAAGTATACTTTTTGAAAAGTATGGTAAATATGTTTTCTATGAATTTTGCTTTTGTTATTCAGTAGAAAGACAAATTTTCTTTCCATCCACTCACGTTGAGATCATTTAAATATCAAAAACTCTATTGTAAAATATGGTACGCATGAAATGCTTTACCCTACCATTTATATACAAGGTTTTATAATGAATAGACCTTCACAATTTCTTAGAGTGAGCATTGAGACCCTTCTCGGATGCAGATTTATTCTGTTTTCTGCATTATTTATAAAAAAATATTTTTATATGACCAAATGTGGACAAAAAAGACAGACAAAAAATTACGTAAAAATCAAGACACTTTTAACTTATTTGACTAATCAACTAAATGACTAACTAACTGGTTAACTAACTGATTTACTTTTAGTCTAATTAACCTGCTATCTGTCAAAGTACTAAGTTAAAAAACAATCCGTCATTTTTTCCATAAATTTGTTCGTCATCTTTTCCCTTGACACTTCATCACACTTGAAAAGTTGTTGGTATTTTGTGAGTTGAAAGTTGTTTTTTTCGAAAATTAGAAACTGCGAAGATATAGAACTAAGAGCTCTCAAGTCTAGGCATTTCAATGTAAGAATGAGAGCATGGGATAAAGAGATCAAAGAGGAGAAGGCATCGCTGGTTAGAAAGAGTAAACATATCGTGTCTGCGAAAAGAAATCTTGTTTGCAAAATGACTCCTTTTTTTGTGATGAAAGAGACGAGAGGAAAAAGCAAAAAAAGGCATAAAATTTTGTGTTGCAAGAAAAAAAATTAATAACATTTCTTTTGCGCTTCACATTTTCGCCGCAAACTCTGTCATCCCGTTATCAAGAAGTGATTGGTTGAGATGTAGAGCATTTGCATAAAAATTAAAGACAAACAAATAAATCCTTCCTTTTTATGATCATCGTGAGAAGTCAATCAATACAATCTGGAAAAAAGAATCTCCTAAGTTGAGGCATTGGATAGAAAAGAAAAGCTGTACTGAGGGAAATCCACGTAACGTATGCCATAGATCCAATTACTAGCAGGAAAGATTTTCCACTTTCAAGTCTGCATAAAATTAAGAACCGTTTCGGTGAAAATTTTTAAAATATGTAAAAAATATATTCTTGTACTTATATTCCCAGTTTTCAAAATGTGAGAAAAATTTCATGCTTTAAAAGCTTAAGTTCTGAGAAATAATTTTCAATAAAATTCTCCAAATTTCAAATGAAGCGAAGCCGCTATTTTAAAAATTTTTTTTTTTGAATTTTCAAACGATCCTAATTTATAATCTTCTAAATGCCGCTGCAAATTCTCATCTTCATAATCACCTTAAACCTTCTCGTTTTAATAATTTACTTCAACTACCCGTTTACCTACTTTCATCCTGAAGATGTAGAGATCTCTCTGTAGATTTCACCTACAGAATATTGAAAAAATACTATTCCATTGTCAAGACTCTCTCAAACTTCCCACGAATTTCATCTTACAAATCACACATTAAAAAAGAGTTGTTTGATAACTGTGCATCCCACTACGGCACTCAAAAAGACTGCTATGTTTTTAAACACTCATCCTATATAAATGTGTCTTATATTGATATTTAATAAGTATCGATTAATATACTGGACACGTGCTGCTCCTGGACAGCAATTGTTTGGCTAACAGGAAAACCATTCACCATGTCACATTTAAAAGGGGATGCCATTTCGGGTGTAGCCTAGAAAGACTTTTTTTAAATAAATCAAATGTATTGTGAAGTTGGGTCAATTAAAAAGGGGGAATGGACCGTCGAGAATATGTCTCACCGTTATCCTCTTCCAATTCGGCGGGATTGAAGCAGTCGATTGAGTAGGCGTCCGTACAATTGAATTTCCTCGTGATCAAAGAATCATCTCTCTCTCCATCACCCACTTTCTTCTTTATCAGGTCCTTCTAAAGAAGAAGGAAGGGAGTGAAGATGACTCCTATTCAACAAGACGTGACCGAACTGTTTGCCAACGCGCAATTGGTTGAATGGACTTATTGCTAGCGCAAAATTGGTCAAAAAGACATTTTGTCGATGCGCAATTGGTAGAACGGACCTTTTCTCGAAGCGCAATTGGCCGTTTTGTGGAATTAATGTTTTGTAAAATAAAATAGAAAGGATTAGCATCCGACAATTCAAAAACTATGAAGTTCTTAGGAAAGAAATTGTTTCGGTATTAAAATGAAAAGAATCCAATTAAAAATAATGGCTACAAAATTCACCACAGGAATTTAGAAGATAAGAATATTCTAATTTTTGGAAAACGTTACAGTTAAAAATTTTTAGACAAAAAAATTGTAAATTTTGAAAAATTTCTAATCCTAAATTAAGTTACTTTTTGAATTTCGTATTAAAATAAAAAAAATTCCATAACATCGAGAAACGTAACTCTAATGATAAAATTACAAAGAATTATTCAATCAATCCCCCACTTTGGTAATTAATTGTTTATCGACAAATAGTCCATTCAACAAAATGATCGCCGATAAAATTAGTAGTAGCGTATCTTACCTTTCTTTTGCTCACGTTTTGGCGAAGCTTAGAAATTTCTTCAAACAACGAGTGCACCTGCTTCACGTCTCCTTCGACGAACGTGGTCGCATCGCCTCTCGCCGCACTTCGGAGAATGCGAATGCCGTTGAAGGAGAGTCCGGAGATTAGGCCTGAGAATTTATTCGTATCCTCCGCACTCGCTCGTTTTCTCCGTTTTCGGTAAAATTCGCTTCCTCCGACATACACTTCGGCTAAGCTGTCAAATTTGGTGGAGTCTTAAGTGAAATTATGCACAATCAACGCCCAGCGCCACAGAAATACTTTACTTAATAGCGGAGCACAAAATATAATCTCACTTTGTCGATAAACGATGGGCCTATTTGAATTTTTGTTGGAATGACAATTTCTTTGATAGGAAGTTTCATCCAATCAATAACTTATCAATTACAGGTAGGATAAACATATCAGCGATTTCAGTAATAAATGTCTTATATATTACTAATGTAGGATATATTATTACTTATATACACACTTATTTCTTCTATATTTTTTAACAAAGATTTATTCGACGAAACGTCTGTTCTACAAAAGTGTCATTCTTCAAAAAGACAGTTCAGCAAACTCTCCTACGACAAAGAGGCATAGGAGCAAGTATCCCTGGACAAAAAGACATTTCGATGATTTGTCATTATACAAAAAGAGAGTTAGACAAATTGTCCGTGGACAAAAAGACAGCTCAATCTCGGTTAACGAAAATCTGGCCGTGAAAAGTAAGGATATGTTGTATATTATTTTCGGAATCATTGCTTGACGTTACTACGTATCTATTAGATTTGAGATATGGAATAGAAATAAATTCATAGTTTTCACATTTCAAGCTTTACTTTCTCGTTTCGTTCATTAATTCTAATGTTAAAGCACAAGCAAATTGATAACACTGAATAATCGTGATTTAACTGGGAATACGTTGATTTAATTTGGGCCCAGGCGAGGAACGGAAATTTATCAAAGGTTTATTTGAATTGATTTGTACTAAAACAAGAGATCTTGAGGTAGAGATAAGAATCTGCATACGAATAATTTGCAGTACAAGCTTCAAAACAAATAGATAAATATAATGGTCTATTAATCATATTTATAATATAGTTCTCGCTTTTGTGCATTTGTTTAATAATGATGAATGTTTTTATGTGTTCCCCTAATAAAGTGCTTTTGGGGTTAGTCGATATTTCAGGCGTTTTTCTCACAACAGATTTAAGTTATTTGACATTCTAGCTCTCAAATTTTATAACGCGAGAAACAATAAATCTACCCAACTAAGTTTTTTTAACTGTGGAATCCTCTATACTGTATAAAATATCTTTAAAAGGAAATAACGAATGACTTGAAAGTGATGGAAATGTCATATAAATAAAATATTCCAAGTTGATTATAAGTGTACTTTATTTTTTTATGCCGTAATAATAACAAATTATATTTTAAACGTAATTAATTACTGTAAAGAAAAGAGAGAATTTACTTTCACTAATAAACATTTATAAAACTTTAGGTTTTTACGGGCTGAGCACTTAATAGCGAAATTGCCGTTCTGTTTAATTTTATGTATATGAAAGATTCTGAATGTCATAAAAAATTTCATATAAAAATTTTGACACTCCGGATCGAACCAGGTGTACCCCTTCCATTTCAAATTCAAATGGGCATTTCAGAAAAATGAAAATCGTTTCACAAAAATCAAATTCAAAATGGGAAGAAATGAATTGTAAAACTGGACTACATATAGGCAGTTTCATTTGCAAAATGATTTTTTTGACAAAAATATTTTTCAAGTCATGCCCATGATCAAATTAGATCTAAAATTTAGACATATGTGCTGCACTTCCTTTCTTCTTACTTTTTTTTGTTTTTTTACCTTTTTTTTTTTCAATTTATTTAAAAAATGATATAAATTTTAAATGTATCGATAAGATCTTTTTATTGGAACCCAGAAAGAATAGAAAAAACTGATCCAAAGTGATTTTTTTGTATTTTTTGTATATAAACAAGTATAATTTATTTTTCAATTCATAATTAATATAATTTCAATTTACATATAATGAATATAAAAAAATAAGTGAAAAAAAATGAAAATTTATTTACATTCATAAACCGAAAATGCTAATTTTAAACGAAAAAAAACTTTTAATTAGTCATATATGATGTAAACTGCAGTGCCATTTGAACTGTTTTTGATGCTAATTTACTTACTTATATATATTATGAATTTTAGTTGAATTATTATATACTAAACTTAGTTTTTTATTTTTTATTTGATAAAGTGATTTTTGTCTTACGTTCTATTTTCTTGGTTAATTTTGTTCTTTCATTAATGATTAATTCTGTTTGCTCTCCGTTTGAAGTATCTGGTAATTATGCATAAGAAAAATGTATAATATTCTTATTCTTTGTTAGTTTTCGTATTTTTTTTATAAATGATATTGAATCTTTTTACTGATTGAATATAATAATTTGATTTGTTTTTTTGATTTGTTTCTATCAACTTCGAAATAACAATTTATTTGAATAAAATGAAAATTTTATACATTTTCCAATTTATTTCTCAACTTTAATTACTATTTTTGAAAAATAGGCCTTGAAGATGTTTTAAAATCTTTGATGTTTTGAAGCCAAGTTTTGAAAAGTTTACAAAAAATTTTTAAATCAAATTTAAAAATTGATACACCACCGATAAATAAAAAAACGTTCACGGTGAAGTTTAATCGTGTAGCTAAAATATAGGAAAATCAAAAATTTTTAAAGTAATTTTGCAAATTTCATCCCACTTTTTTGTATAACATTGGAAAGAAATGAAAATGTCTCTTACTTTCACTCAGATGAGTGCTGTAAAAGTCTTTGTCGACCTGAAGGGAAAAGAGATGTTTTTTGCGAATCACTTTAATGATGTGTAAGTTGCCATCTCTTATCAAGGTCTTTGTAGCACGCAACTTTGTTAGTGTTTCCTTTATGCCATACGTCACAAGTAATTGTCCGTTTTGGATTGAAATCAAGAGAAAATCTGTACTATGCGAGCTGATGATCTTCAACACATCGCATTTCTTTTCAGTAGACGATAACTACATTATTCACACGAAATGGATTAACCCACTAGATCTTATCTTACTTTTGAATTCACACAGACGATTTCCTGATTTTAACTGTTTCAGGTTTCATTAGATTTAAGTTATATAAAACCTTATTGAAAATGGCAAGCTTACGATTAGCCTCAAAAGTTGTGTTAAAGTAGCTTTTTCTAAGATCATGCTTGATAGAGATATGATCTTGTATATGACATAGTTAAACTTAATAAATAAGTTAAAAGGTTTTGTAAAAAACTTTATTCAAATAATATTTCTGCCCTCCTCAAGTACCCTCAGACAACACAAAATAGAAGAGAGTATAAGAGTATAAGAAGTCTACCTAAAAATATATATAACAACGTTTTTTGCTGAATCGAAGCGGGGATGCGCCGACCAAGAACCTAAGCTTCAACCACTAAGACATCTGCCGAAAAGTAGAAATCATAATTTAATTAAAATAAGTTTTAAATTTGGATTCAGCATATCAAACAAATAAGTACACACTAGCACTTATACTACTTGGTACTTTTCCTAATAACTAGGATAAACCTGTTTGTCTCTCGCTTCGCTCGAGACATTGAATTCTAAATCCAATCATTCTAGGTCCTTCTGATTATAGGTCCTGTTAAAGATCATGGGTACCTTTAATCTAGGTCCCCTCAAAGATGATTGGTACCTTTAATCAAGGTCCCCTCAAAGATCATAGGTACTATGATTCTATGTCCCCTCAAAGATCATTGGTACCTTTAATCTAGGTACTTTAAAAAGATCATTGGTACGGGGATTATAGACCCCCTAACGATCCCGTAAAGATGATTGGTACTCCAAAAAGATCTCGCAATGATCATTGGTACCCCCGTAAAGATTATTATTGATACCCTCCGTAAAGATCATTGGTACCCCGGTAAAGAACCGCGTAAAGATTAGTGCTACCCACAAAGATCATTAGTACCCGCAAAGATTATTGGCACCCCCGCAAAGATCATTGGTAGCCACAAAAACATGGAGGGTATCAAAAGTTGTGGATGGATGGAGAAATTTTCCCAAAACATCCTTTAATATGGAAAAAGATGAAAATATTTTTTCCTACATCTTATTTAGTCGAGACGCAGGCTTTAGCAGAATGATCCAACTGTTGTAAAAACTCGAAATCACCTCGCAATAGAAAAAGAGGAGATTTAAGCGTCTCTCACTGATATCTTTAAACCCGAATATTGATAAACACGTAAGAGAACGCTAATCACAAGCTTCTCATTAAAGCACTGCAACAGAGGACTTTTTTAAACAAAGTACTTATTCAATTTTTTGTTTGAAAAAGTAGTGGCTGAAAAAGGAAAAACTTAAATCCACATCTAAGGAAGGGGGCCATGGCAATTTTGAATTTATTAATAAAGGGGGCCACAGCGAAAATAAGGTTGAGAACACTGCTCTAGCTTTAGATTCACCTCACCCCAAATTTTTTTTGAATATTTTTTTTAATAATAGAGATTTGGGTATACGCAAAATTTTCTGCATATTTTGTTATAAAGAATGACTTTGAATGATAAATATTTAAATAAAGTTAATGTAGGCAGAAATACAAATATATGTGTATCCTTAATAGGGCGTTTTTAAAGGTCTCAAAATAACGCTTTAGGTGAGGCTCTTCCCAAAAGCACTCTCTTGGGGCTCAAAGCACGGCTCTGTGCATTAGTAATGTTAGCTAATGTAATTTCTCTGTGGATTACTGTCATCTAAGCAAGGATCGAATAAGCAGAAGTTCAGATAGCGCTACTTACACTCTCGTATGTGAAGAGGGAAAAAGCGATTTTCTCCTGTAACGAATCCTTGTGATCGTACTCCTGGAAGAAGTAGGAAACAAGGCCGCTGTCCTCGCCAAAGTAAAAGGTTATGCTCGCCTTGTCACAGTTTTGGCCTGAGAAGGTTGTCATGTTGCAGTCACAGCTCCACGAGTTCCAGTGCTGGATGCAGATGCCACCGTTCAGGCACAGTTTCGAAGAAAACGCTTTGCAATCCTCCTTGGGGCCGGTGCAGCCCGCCTCTACGCTGTCGGGGTGAATGTGGGTCAGCAGGTCTGGCTCCAGTCCGTTGATATTGAAGGAAGCTAGACAGCCTGAAATGAGGAAAAGTGCACTCCGTAATCATCTGTCGTGAATTCGGTAAAAAGATTGAGCTTACCTTCGAACCCTCTTCTAGATTGAACCAAACTTGGAGGAAACCGCAGAATGCTTTTAGGCACACCTCCAATGTACAGCGGAGACTGAATTTCAAAGCCTATTTGCGATTCTATTGTAAAAAAGTACAAAATGCGGAATCATTTATCGAGTGCTTGAATGTAAAGAAGTCTTTTTAAAGCGGAAAGCACGGAGAATAAGCACACGACATCTAATGTAATCACAAGATTTGTATTAACCCGTTAACGCCCATGTCGACTATAGTCGACTTTAGAAAAATAAAATCGTCTGCGTTTATCAAAGCTCTTTAATCAAATCTTCTGCTTTACATTAGATATCGTCTGATTATTCTGGTCGTTAACGGGATAAAAAGCATTATTAAACGCAGACGCTTTTAATTTCTTTAAAGTTAACAATTATAGACTTAAATAATAAACTGATTAAACTGAGAATGACGTGTATATATAAAATATATAGTCATTAGGAGCGATGTATCAAGTCAATAAGAGGGCGCATTTCAAATTGTTCATATAGCAAAGTTAATTAGCAAAAAAGGCCAAAAATGTGAGCTAAAAATGTTTTACTTCTACATTTAACTTCCACTACATTAAGTATTTTACTCATGGAGTCGAAAATTCGTTTTAAATAAAAATAAATTTGTTTGAAAGTGTACTTTTTTTGTAAAATATAAATAATATCTCTATAGATCAGTGTTTCCCAAACTGTGTGTCGCAAAAACTTTCCAAGTGTGTCGCGAGATTTTTTAGAAATGATAAAAAGATACAGTCATCCCTCAATGAGCACATTTGTTCTCGAAAGCAAGCTCATTTGTCACACTGAATAAAATTTTGTTGTTGTTGTTGCTTCTTCGCCCAGTTTCCTTATGTTGCAACTTTAATCTTAATGTTTAACTTCATTTAATCGTTTTTTTTGAAATATTTGCTTGGTGGTGTGTCGCGAAATTTTTCTCTGTAAAGAGTGTGTCGCGACTCAAAAAAGTTAGGGAAACACTGCTCGTAATGAAAAGTTCGTTGTAGAGTTTAATACACGTTGTTTACATTAGGGGAAATGCGACCGGGCGAAGTAGATAATTTTTTCCGATTGTTGGCTCAATACGATTAGCAGTGAATGGACATCACTGCAATTCGATTGAATTCATATAATGAAAAGTAAAGTCCCAAAAAATGTAATCTCGTCATTTTAGTTATACCTGTGTGTGTGTTGATATCGTGAAATGATTTTCATTTGAAATGCCATAACTTTAACACAATTTGAGAGATAACTTATTTTAGTTAGAAGGAAGGAAATACACAATTATTTAAAGTAATAAGCATTCAACCTACCGCTTATTATGTTTTATTTAAAATATTTTTTGAAGAAATTTCATTCTAGTATTTTTAATATCGCTTTGCATGCTGAATTTTGAACTGTAAACGTGATTCTATAATCACAATTTCATTTCCAATTAATTTTGGGAATATCACAGCCGTATTTATTGAAGATAAAAAAGATTTGGGTATTTAATTTTTCATTTTTAAAAAATTTTTAAGTAGAAACAATTAAGAAATAAAGCTCTCTTGTAAGAAAAGCTTTTTTCAGAAAAATGCAAAAAATGTAAAAAAATAGACAAATTATATTTTTCTTTCAATTATCGACAACCTCTTTGCTAATTGGACAAAAGAAATAGTTTTAATTGAAAGTTTATTACCAATTTTGAAGGAAAAAACATAAAAGAGAACAAAAGAGAAAAATATTCAAATGTTTACCATGGGAAACAGTTTTGGAAACTGAAAAGTCAACAATCAAGACGTGATCGTTGATATTCGTTCTTGAAATCGTGACTTCATGCCAAGTGTTGTCGCTTAAGTTCTCGAGAGTGCCAGATCTCAACATTTGCGGGCCTGATCCAAAGTTGAAGATGTAATTTATGCTTCCTTTCACCAATTCCACACAAATGAAATGCTTAATTGGAAAAAAGTTGTCCTTAATAAGCGTTCGGCCATCTTCATCATATGCCTGGTTATTGAGGATCATACTTCGCTTGGAAGAGATACGGCCAAATAAAAAATAGTTTTTAATTCTAGCTCTTGGCGGATCAACCGGTGACCAGAGGAACGTGGGCCACTTTTAATCAATTTTTTTTTCGAAAAGCACGATCGCAAACAAAGTTGAATGATTTTCACAAAAGTGCATCGCCATTTTAATATGCACATTGCACAAGAAGTTATTTAAATCGTATATTTAGTGATCTGGCAAGATCATGGGAGGAAAGAAAAAAACATAAAAATAATGCTCTCGATTTAAGAACTTAATTTGTTCCGTAAAGCCGTTTGTTGGATGGAATGTTAGCGAACTGAGAAGTTTTTCTTTATTTTAGTGAAAATTTTTTAACAGTAAATACAATATGTAAATTTTCAACTTGCTCTATGCTTTAACTTGAAAAAGACTATTGGAGTCGAAAATTCGTTTTAATAAAAATAAATTTGTTTGAAAGTGTACTTTTTTTGTAAAATAAAAAGTTATTAATTAAGTGATTAAAAACTGATTAATATATTAGAGGTATATTTATAAAGGCACTTGAAAATACAAAAGGAACAATCATTATATAGAATTAAGGCTTTCGAGTGGGTGATCCGAGGAACAGTTCGTGAGCTAAGTCAAAATTGGTTCGCAAAAATGGTTCGTAGAGCGATTTGTTCGTAAAGCGAGGTCAGCAATCAACAATTCTCCATGTGTAGTGCAAAGTAGTTGTGACAAACTTTTTAAAAAGTCTTTAATTTAAAGCTTCTTTCTGGGTAAATATATCATCATTGTTACTTTTCATCCCAAACTTTTTATCCAGATACTCTCCTTCTCGGTTCTTTTTCTGTTCCTTTTTCCTGGTTTGAAAATTATACAGATTTGGGTGTATTTGTATGATGGTATTTCAGTTTGCCGAAGTCAGTTTGCCATTTGCGAATTTGTCGATTCGCAGTTTGTCTACCGTCATTTACCGACATAAAGACAATTTTTCAGTGCATTATAAATTTACTACCGCGTTGTAGAAAATTTTTGGTATTCAACATTTATTTTTCGTTGGATAAATCATTTGTTAGCTATTAATTTTGTTATTCGTGTAAGGATTCACATCTTTCGTATAATTTCAAAAATACTTTGATATGATTAAAAGAAATAAATAAAGAAAAATGTGCTTTTAAATATGGAAATTTTATGGCGTGAATTTTTAACGAAATAAACGGAATTCTTCTCAAAACTTTTTGAGGATTCATTTTTTAAAATAATGTGATGTACTCGAATGTTTTTAATTAATTTAGAGAATCAAAAATAAAAAGTTTTCCATAAAAATAAAAAAAATTTGTTTACAAATTTTCTAAATAGTTAAAAACATCGAAAAACATCGCATTATTACAAAAAAATAAAATTTCCAAAAGATTTGATTTGATTTCGGTTTATTTGTTCCAGTGAAAGTCAAATTCAAAAATCTATTGTATTAAATATCGGCAATTTGACAATCGGCTATATGGTCTCGGTAAAATGGAAATAAATAAACTGTGTGTATCAGCAAACAGACACTAATCCTATCTATGAGCATTTTTTAACGACATTTTCAAATTATTCATAAATAAATCAAGACATGCTTATGCTTATGCTGTTATTGGCATATAAGCTTAAAAATTTCAGATAATACGAGATGTATTATTGATACATGACACAATATCGATCTTGATCACATAAAAAATTCATTGACAAAAATTATTTTAAATATATATATATTTATTTAGAAAATTTAGCCATTTTAACAATTTTTCAAATCTAGTACTATGCAATTATTATTCTCCTTTCATATTTTCTAAAATTTTCTTCACGCTCTTAAGCTCTACAATCTCACATCGAACACGTTCTTCTTGTGAATATAAAAAGTGTAGGATGGAGGGAGGATATCTGGTCCACAAAAATGATTATCTATTATACATAATAACATGAATATATTCTATTTCGTATACTAAGAACTGAAAAATTCTTCACACACATACACACATAGACGATGATATAACACAAAGCGAATAGTGGTGTAGCAGACAAGTCAACGTCTTTTTGCGATACAGTACTTTGATTTTGTAATTTGATTGATCTTTTGCGATTCATCATCATCATCCTCTCATCTACAAAATGTTATGACCTTGAAAAGTTCTAATGCATTTTTTGTTTACTAAGTCGATTATATTCTGAATTCGTGTGTATGCGTGGTGTCTGCGTGAAGTAGATGTAAAAAAATATCAAAATCAATCAATACTTCGAAAAGTTAATATTATTTTTTCCAATCCAAATCTTACATTATTCGTTATATATATTTTCCATGCAGTTAATTTGTTTAAATTAAAATTTAAAATGTAAGACAAAAAATCTCTTGCTATTTTTTTGTTAATTGATAAGTTAATCAGTCAATTGCTGAAAAATAAACATTTTTTTAGTTATTTAGAACAATTAGTTTGTTAATTTTTAATTTATAGTAGATTAGGGAGCTTTTGAAGAATATCAGGGGGTTAGATCTGATGTAACAAAATTAAAATAGAAAAAAATTAATGAAATGATATATTAATCTTAATCAGATTTATAAACAATTCATAATATGAATAATTTACATGTTTCGTTTGATAGTTCGTTAATTGGAGATTTAATTAGTCAATATATTTAGAACAAATAAAATTACTTTGTCGGTTTCTTAGCTAGTTTGATTAGATAGTTGGTTTACCGTTCTATTTAATTAAATATTTGTTTAATTTATTAGTCCGTATCATTTCAAAACAGTGTTTAATTAATCTTTTATTTAAAAAAATGAACATTTTTAATTGAATTATTATCTATCAGCGTTCCCTCCACCGATGTTACGCAAAAACTCCCTAAGGATACCGCGGGAAATAGTAAGGTATTTTTACGCCTAAGTTTAGATGCTTTTAATGAAAACTTTAAAGTAGTAAGAATCTTATCTAGCACTACTAATAAATATGATAGAGAAGTTTTCTCAAACTAGTATTAATTATATTTTTTTTCACCGAAGTTTACGTTTTAATTATCTTATATTTTAAGAATGACAAAATTTAAGCAAACTTTTAAGGCCTTTTTTTCATTAGATTAATTGAGAATACTTTTTTGTCTTTAATCTAATTACATTCCTTTCACTGTGTTAAAAATTTACAAAATATTTTTGTGTAGGGTTCCTTGAAAGATTTATCATATTTCAAGGATTCCACGAAGGTAAAAAGGTTGTAAAACGTTGCCCTAAGTAGATATCAATGGAGCTTCGAACAAATATACATCTATAACGTCTATCTATAACTAACTAACCAAAATATATTACTGTTTAGAGCTTATAAAATCCAACCTATATTCTTTAAAAGTAATGTGTTGTATGACTTAATGGACATTGAGGGCATTCGTAAGTCTATTGTGATTATTCGTCGGCTACACAAAACTCAATATCAAATTAGCTGACATTCAAAAAACACGGCATCCTGACAGTGGGTTCCTTAGAAGAATTCACACACCTTAGAATGAGAAATTCAGAGAAGAGTTCAGAAGATATGGGGTTTGCTTTGCCATCAAGAATACTATGCTCCACATGATTGAGCGTTTTTCCAATGAGATCATCTATAATAATTTCAAGGTTGTGTTAAAAGAATTGAAATTTTTAGCACATGAGCATCCGAATACAAATTATAAATATATTGCTTGCAACTAAAAGAAATTGAAAAACATTTTGAACAAAAGTTTCCGATACTTTTTGTTATGTTGATGAAGTTGAAAACAATTCTGAGTACTTTTGGCTTCTTTTCCATACATTGAAAAGATTTATCAACTCTCTCTTAAAAGCAACATAACTCGTAGAACAATCCTTTTGTAAAGTTTGGCAAATATCTTAAAACACGTTTAATTATATGTCGTTTGCATTTGGTCCCGCAGCTTAAATGGTTGGGCCCGGCCCCAAGTACCCCCTAGCAGGTTAATTAATTTAATTAATTAAGTATTGCTTGTCACGTTTGCAGCTATCCTACCGGATATCGTCGTTCCGCCCGGAATGCTGAGTCCAGGTCTACCTGGACTTTCCATCCCACTAAACGCTGAATACCAGCCCTCGTTACTGCATAACTATATCTTGATATATATATAATTTTACAAGCATGTATGTTTCAAAGATATACATACATTTGAGACGCTCTCCTAATTTGGGAAACAATCTTAATGTTTAGTGATAGCTTGATTACTAACAAGGTTAGAATCAGGTCATCAGAGCCTAACCGTAAAAACCTTTCAATTCTTCAGAGGAAGAAAGCCAGGATAAAAAACCGGCACCATAGCACAGGGGTGTCCACGAAGAAAAATGAGATTTTTTCTTAAATTATATAAATATCAATTTTTTATCAACAATCACATTATAAAAATTTAAAAGTTTGATCAATATATTATTTTTATTATCATCATTTTTTAATATCGTCTTTGAATTTGATCAATTTTTTGACGAATTACTATCTCTTTTTGAATATTAAAAATCAATCATATATTGACATTTGTTTCATATTTTTACCCTTTGATTTTTCTTACGCCATATTTACTTCATTTTTTAGATTTTCAATGAGCCTTCATGAATTTTTGTGGCAATCGTTGTTTATAAGTTAATTTTTCAAAGTCTTAAGGATGCATTTTTTTAAAATCAAATTTTCAGTTCATTAATGTCCATTTCGAAAAAAAAAGAAAAATAGAGGAAGAAAAGAGAAATTTTTTTCATGTGATATTTCATTGATATCAATATTTTTTTATGTGATATTTTATTGAATAAAAATTATACCTTCTTTCTGATTTTTTGAAAATTAAATTCAAAACACTAAAATCAAATCAAAAATGAGATGTTTTGAAATATTACACCATGACGATGTTTTCAATTTATGAAGCTCAAATAGACCAAATTATTCTTGAATTTTTGTCTGAATTTTTTTCAGAAATCAGATGCACAATCTCACACAAACGGAACAAAAATTTTGAAAACGGCCTACTAGTTGTATCAGTTAGACATCCTTGTCATAGCAGGTTACGTGGGTGAACACCCATACACACACACACATCCACTTTTCTAGTATACACCATTGCAAATTGTCCAAAACGCTTTTCCCAGACTTGGGAGAAAAATAGCCAAGCCACGTTATAACCGGAAATGCGTGTGTAGATAGATAAATAAGCTATTATAAATTGAAATAACGGATTCATATCAATTTCTATAAGAATGCTAAATCATAAGTATCTCGCATGCTAGGGCTAAGTAATTGAAATAATATATGCATTCATGTACGCCAAAACGCATTTCCGTTTAGTCAAATTTAATTATGAAACTTTGCTTCAAAGATAGGAGAATATTTAATACGCTTTAATCAATGCTGAGTTGGCATAAAAGCATCATCTTTCCAACAGCGTCGATTTCATCCTAAGACATTTGACTCCTCTGTCTTATTTCTATCTTTGAATACATTGGATTGCAAGCGATCAATATCCTTGTATTAATCTTGTATCTTCAATTCATTATATTTTATTATTATTCTAAAATGGAGTGTATTGATAGGGGGATTACCGATTCTGAATGCTTCATTCGATGCATTCTTTCTTGTGTGTGTTCTATAAATTGGTTCCTGTATTGAGTGATAGAGAGAGAGGGGGGGATGGAGACAAATTGGCAAGACTCCTTGACTATCGAAGTATCCAAATGTCGGAGAGCAAAGATGTGAACAATATGTCTTATATACTTCAACAATTGTCTTGATTTTGCCTTATTAGTTCCTCAGTTAGTTTTAGTTAATTGAGTTTATTAGTTATCACTTGTCCCATAATTCTAAGAGTGATATAATGAATAATAATAATAAAGACTTAACAAACTGCATAGTGCATATAAATAAGAAATCCTTTTTACACCTACTTTTTGTGCAAAAAAATACAAAGGAAATGAAAATAGGAATTAAAAAGTTTCCAATCAAATGCCAGACAAAATCAATAATTTGATAAAAAAAATAAAGGAAGTAAACTAAATGAGCCTAAAAAACGTCAACATTTGTAAATGATAAATCAGTCAAAATTATAGAAAGACAAGTGTATATTTATTGGCGCAGTTAGTAAAAGTTTAATAGGAATCTTTAGATTATCATGAACCATCTTTGAAAAAGCCTATCCTATTCTGTGATTCCATTTTGTTGCTTCAGTTTTCAAGTTTCTTATAAATGTCCTTTCACTTACCAAAAAAATTAGGGAAATTAACTAAGTACGCTAATATGTTCGTAAATTCAATCATTCAATAGATTACACTAAGATAATTAGTAAAAATTGTTAATGAAATAAAAAGGATTGAGAATTTGAGCGTCATAGTTATAAATTTATTTGCATTTTATTTCAAATTTATTTTTTTTTTCAAATTTTTTTTCAAATTTTTTTTCTTCAAATATTTATTTTGGTGTTTCATGCTTTTATATCAAAAGAATCGTTGAAATATAAGAAATCGTAAGTTCTTTATCAAAATTTTAATCCCTCTCTAACATATTACTGTTTTTATCAAAAATATTAATGACTTATCAAATAAGCAAAATGAAGAATTGTTTGTAGAACAAGGTATAAATTTCTACCCTTAAACATTCATTACATGCTTTAAAATTTAGGCATGCAAAAAATTCATAAGGCGGAAAGGAAAAGCTATTTTCCAAACAACATAGCTTGCTTTTGTTAATGAACTAATGAACGAAAATAATGTTTGAAGGTCTCAATAATACATATATAATAATAAAAAATGAAGTAACATTATTTTTACCTGGTTCTTGCCAATGAAGTACAAAATGATTCCATTTTTGACGATGGTGCGAAAACGGAAGTAAGCATTCAATTTTGTGTAGGATTCGCTCGATTTGAAACTGACGAAGGTGTCAGGATGGTGGAATGTGATTGGCTGTAGAATGATGCTTTGCTTTTTGGCGACGTCAATGCCGTAAAGAGGATTGCTGGAACTTTTTCCGGATAAAATGTCAAAAAAGGGATACGAATTGAAGACAAATTTCTGCATGTGTCCAGTGAAGCCTGTGATACCGAGGTATTTAGCAGATGGACTGTAGCCAATGTCAATCATCCGATAAAAGAGAGTGGTCATCTTACTTTTTATAGTGTCTTAAAAAATAAAACATTTTTATGTTTTCAGAATCAAATATGCTAAATAATGAGATTTTGAGACAATACCTAACTCAAATATGTTATGTAATAAACTCTTAAAAAAAGATTTTACCTACAGAAAACCTAAAATAAAAAAACGCTCAAAAAAGAGAAGATAATTTATTAACGCCATCTATTTTCTTTTTCCCTAACAATATTCAAATTGATAGTTATTTGAAATAAAGTATTGTTACGCATTATTTTTTCCTTATATGAATTTAAAAGATGAAAATGTCTATATTCTTTTTAGCGTTCACATATTGAAAGGATGAAATATTTACTTTTTTGAATTAAATTTATCAAAAATATTTTTTACAAATTAAACAAATCAACGTGTCGTAGGAATTAGTTTTACAATTTGACTGATTATTACAACTTTTTAATAAATAGAACAAAAATTAATGATCTCATTTCAAAATTGTCAAAAAAAGTTGCACAATTCTAAATTCTTTATTTATCCCTTTCAGATTCGAATATTCTGATTATTCTGCTTTTCTTCTAGGATGACTTTTCTTGTATAACTTAAAGCAGATGTTTGTGCTCACTACTGATTCATTATATGTGAAAGGGTTATTTACAATCCTAAATTGCCCTGGAAAAAGCACAAAATGTCACTGATTTGGCGGATGAGATCTAATTTGAGGTAGAGTATAAACGATGGAGTCTAAATGGCGTTACCAAATACATATTTACTTCAATAGCTCATTAAAAAAAAATAAGAATTACTGATGAGAAAATTTTTACTTTTTTCTGTTGGTTATGATCACCAGGGCGAACAAAAGTCCATTTTTCTTAGAAGAACGAAAAGTCCCTATGAACAAATTTTAAAGAAGTTTGAACTATTTTTCTTCCGTTTTTTTGGATTTTTTTAGGCCAATAAAGTTCACAAATAATTTTTTAGGGCAAGAAAAATTTAAAAGATTATTTCTAAAAAAAATATTAAACATTATTTTGAATATTACTCAAAATTTAAAATTTTTTATTAATCTAATATAATATAAGGAACGACTCTTTTTAATTGAAAACTTTAGGTCCAAAATTTTGTGCAATAAGTTAACATCTTTTGTTTATAAAGTCAAAAAAATAGGATTTTTTAGGTCAGAAGTTGTTTGGTCTGGAGATCACTGATAATTTCACAACGCCATATATTGAATGAATATGTTGGAGAAAAAATATTAAAAACTTTGCAAATAATGAGAAATAGCAGGTTTGCCATCCCAATTTTTTTGCTATTAAATATCGGGGAACATCACAAATGAAGAGTCTAAAAAGTTGTAAAAATTTTAATGTAGACTTCTTATCTGCATATTTGTGTATGTTATTTCGTATTCGTAAAAAAGTTTTCCTTCTTCTTTTTCGCGTCGTCTTCATTGAATTGTGTTGTAAGACAAAAGATATGAATAATACTAATTATTATTTGAGTTTTATGGAAGTTCGTTGCAGAACCGAATCGTATATACGACTTAAATATTGACTTGAAGTGATTTTATATTCGCCAAGCCATATTCCTTCTCGTCTTATGCATTATATCGCTTCTTTTGAGTTTTTCAATCTCGTTAAAAAGATAAAAGATGCTTTATTAATTAGCAGCAACAAGAAGGAAAAAATGGCAAAAGCACAGAAGAAGAAAATGATGAGCATCGATTTGAAAAATGTCTTGGCAGAGCACACAGACAACAAGTATGAATGTTTATGATAATTTTATGTTTATATTTTTTATGTTTAGCTAAAATGAATTATATAGTTTTGTGATTAATAAAAGACGAGGATTAATGATAAGAATGGCGACACTGATTAATAATAATAAACACTCCACGATACTAAATAAATAAATAAGCCAACACTCACTATCTCATCAAGTCGCATTCGGTTTAGCATTTTTCGCTTTTATATGAAATCATTGTAACTCTTTTGCTGGATGGACGACACACATGGTTTCCAAATATAATTTCTCCTACAAGTTTTAATATTTCGTTCTATGCGTTGAGATTCGATGCGCATTTTACAAGAGAAGAAATATTTTGATGCTCAATGCACACAATTCATCAATCCAAAGAATGAAAATAAGATTTCTTTAAATGTCACAAAGGAAAAGATGAAGTGGTTCATCACTGCTTCGAGATCATTCTGATTTACAATGCGATGCTAGAATGTATTCCTCATCAATTGATTCTGAAATAAATGCCAAATATTACACAAAAGAGTTCTGCTTTGATCTAGCTAACTAAAGCGTTCTTTCTTTGACTATTTTCTTCATCGATCATTCAAGCAGTCTCGTCGCAAACAAAATCCTCAAAGAAATTACCTATCACTTTTTAAGGCTAATGAGCTAGGCAAATATTTTAATCTTGTATGTAAACAAAAAGCTCATAGTGACAAGCACATACGGCAAAATCCTACTGATGATTTTTTCTTCAATTGAAATTTTCTTTTCCCTTTTTCCGGTGAGTAATTGAAGCTAACAAAGATGTCAGAAAAAAACGTTGAAACATTTATTCAATCTAAATCAATTATTTTTTATAGTATATAAATGTACGCTCATCAATATATTTTAATAAAAAAACTTTTTATGAAACTTGAGAAGTAAAATGCTCTTTGAGATATAGCCAATTTTCTTCATAATGTTATTTTTTTTGAATAAAGGCCTGCCTTGACAAAACGCAGAAGGGTGAAAGTACTTAATCGTTTTTGTATATTACGTAATTTATTTATTTATAAACGAATTTAATAAAATAGTTCATTGAAATAATTATATATTCCTAAGAACTCTTTTCCTCGACTTTCCCTTGAAAATAAAGTTACAAGTTTATCTAAGTTGATTTTCTATCTTTAGAACATTTAGGCGGTAGCAAATGTACCACTTTCTGCAATTTAGTGGTGATGAAAATTTCGGTATTGTTCGAAACCTCGTTGTAATTACAGAATTATCTTATTGCCCGACTTTTTGTTTTCTCCAAAAAATTTTCTAGCAACAAAGAGCAAAAAAGTAAAGTTATTGACATAAGGGGAAATGGTACGCAAGGTCTAGTAGAGAATCGGAATCGCCGACTCTTCTTTATTCCCTCTTGGTGACAATTAGAACACTTGAGAGTGGTATGAGAACAACAAAATGAATACGTTAAAATGATTTTGTGGTGTTGGAAGCAAAATGATGAAATTGACAAATTTATCAAAATAAGCAAGACTAATATTATCAAGAAATCAATTTACTTGGAATCAATTTTTTAGTGATAAGTAGGAAAAATGATCGAGGTCATGATATCTTTATTGGTTAAGCAACTTTAGCTTCATGGAATCTATAGATAATAGCACTTAAATGAATTTTGGACACATATAATAATAAAGCATAATGCTTTCGCGTTTAATTAATCTATTCTAAAATAATAGGTAATAATATGCATGCAATAATTAACGATTAATTCTACGTCATTTAAATTTAGCTGAACATTTTGGCAATGGATCGCAAAAATTTAGGAAATTTTTCAAAAAACCTTGAAGTAAAATATTTTCTGGTTTCTTATAAAAAAATATTGTGCACAATGAAAATAGTAATGATTTAATATATGCGGAGTAATCTGCGGAACTTTAACGAGGTTAAGGTAAAGAAAAAAAAATGAATACATAAAAATTTGTTAAAAGAAAAAAGAAGAAACAAAGTTCACGATTGTTGAAAAGTTTAAACCGTTTATTTATGTAAAATGTTCATTCTTAAAACAAGTATAGATTAATCAGAAAAGATTAGTTGAAAAAGAAAATGAAAACTTATCTTAAATTGTAAATTATGTTTATTTTTTCTGAGGCAATTTGCCATATGAGTGATTTGGTCTTCATGTTTTTATCCTAATTTTGTCCTGATCCCTCGACACACTGATAGTGAACATATCTAAAGACAGCTAAAGACATACAAGTTTCCAAGGGAGAGTCGTCAATTTGCATTTCAATCTGCTTTGCGTATCTCCTTATGAGGATCAAATGCCATTCGTTGTTGTTGATGTAGCTTCCACAGTAGAAAACCTTATGAGAAGAAAAGTACAGGTAACGTTATGGCCAAAATAAATCTTCGCGAATCAGATACCTCGGGCTCGTCATTGAGATTAACAAAGAGTTTGAGTCTTCCCTTCTCCAAACAACTTCCGATGTATTGATTGTTGAAGAAGTTTTTTGTTAGGAAGATTAAGCCGTTTTCGTAGGAAGTCTTCAACCAGAAGCTAATCTCTTCACTGTCTTCTCCAATGGAGTCGGAAGCCTTTGTGATGCGTATGAATTCGTTTCCATAAAAAATAACAGTGTGTGAATCTGGGGAAAAAAGATTTACTTTAAAAGATATAAATTTTCTGAAACAAGTAAAACACAAGAATATCTAGTCTGGTAAATAATATAATCAAAGTGCAAATAAAACCGTTAACACCTAACTAGGTTTTACCGCTAACACCTGGATAAAATCAGTTTTGATACCTTAGTGCATATTTAGATTATTTATCCTTTTTATTGAGATATTAAAATAAGAATTATTTGAAAATTAAGGAGAGATTGAAAAATGAAAGAAATTTTTGAAGGTTCACGAATTGTTTTTCAAAAAGTCATTGTTATATGGCATGTATATTTTTATTCATCACTAAATGTTCACAGTAAAGTTCAAGACTCGTAAAAATCAAAAGTATCCCTTCATTGTATTTCTTGTAGATATATTGATGTTCATGTTCATGTTTCTTTCAAATCTTAGACAGTTTATTCATTTTAATGATTCCCCCCCCCCCCGCAAACACACAATTTCTCCCAACACCCCTTTACGTACACCACTTTTTCTTTTAAAAGTCTCTTCTTTTTCAATTCTATTACTTCTAATATCTCTTCCCACGACTCAATTTCTTCCTATACGAATGCACTTGAAGAAGAAAGAATTGAAACACAAAGTCAAGTATTCTCAAAATTGATAGAATTGGGATAACGAGCTAATTGGCTCAATACTCTTAGAGCCTAAATTGCAAACAGTTAGCAAATTGGATTCGCTTCTTGCAATTCAACCCACAAACATATACCTTATATAACTAGAAATTGTAAGTTCTCTTGTATTTTGATCATCATCACTAAGCGTACACTGTGTGAAAGACCGGTTTCGGCTATTGAATCCTCATCAGTTCCACTTTGGTAAGTATAGATGATCATCATCAAAGCTAAGTGTTGACGGCTAGTTGGTTGATGCTCACGCACAGCCACTGGACGTCAGTTCAAACCTCATAGTTTGAACACCAAAGTGGAACTGATGAGGCTTCGATAGCCGAAACCGGTCTTTCACACAGTGTACGCTTAGTGATGATGATCAAAATACAAGAGAACTTACAATTTCTAGTTATAGCTAATAACCTTGTATGCACAATTATAATAAGTATATACCTTATATATATAAAATACAATGCAAGCAGCCAATCATTCAACCATGTATTAAAAACTCCATCTATAAAATGTCGTTGATCCATTTATAGAGCAAATTAGCTCAGTATTCTAGGTCTTCAGATAGGATTCTGTGCCTTCAACAACCAGGCTAGTTTCAATTCTCAGCAATGAGGGTTACTAATTGCACCCAACGCCGAAACCGGTCTTGGATCTGTTAGGCATGTGTTAAACGACTTTAAAAATAAGCTGTGCTAAATAAAGATGAGGAAATTGAAATTTATGAAAATACAGTTTGAGAAAAAAACTGACATCTTTTCAAATTTGAGAAAAGATACAATGATTTATTAAAGATGGATTATCCACTCTTGTTTGTAGACCTAGAAAATGGACTTAAAAGAATGTGAATCTAAGAAGAGTTTACAAAGAAGGAGTCTTTGCATACATATCAATAAAGGACTAACACTCAAATATTTTTCAGCATCTAAAACAAGCATAATTTCTTTCCCTACCACATGTTAGTGGAATCTGGATTTCAATCTGTTGTGGATATTTTCAGTAAGAAATTAAATCTCAACAATAGAGGAACTATCAGATACCTTGTGCCAGAAACATCAAGATCAAGGTAGACACTAGCCCAAATCCCTTAACGACCAGAATAATCAGACAATATGTAAAGTAAAACAGACCATTTGTATTAAAAAGAATTTATAAATGTAGACGATCATATTTTTATAAAGGCGACTCTGGTCATTAACCAGTTAATATACTGAGTTTATCCTTGTTCACTAAAAATTTTAAAGTGTAAATAGACAATTTTGTCTTTTCATTAAGTATTTTAAGTAAAAGTATGAGTGGTCCATTGAAGTTTTTTCAATGGAAAAATGGACCATGAACCGAAAAAGTTTGAGAAACAGACGGTTAGTTAATTTGTTAGTTAACTAGATAAACAGCTAGTTAGTAAATCGTTAAAAGAGCATAAATAATTAAAAATGTGTTTAAGGGGAGAATTGTTGTAGCGGAGAAATGTGACGCCGAGGAATGCTCGCAATTCATGAGAGATCTGCATTTTAGTGCTGAAATGCATGAATAATGGACAAAAAGTAAACATATGCGGCTAACACCGTTAGTAGACGTGCAAGAACATTTGTTTGCAAAGTTACAAGAGATCAAACTAATGCCAAGAAGCATATCGGAAAGAGGGCAAATTTAACATATACCATTTTTAATTTAAGTTCGTCCTTTTCCAATTTAGGATCGTAAATTTTCCATTTTAAGTTTGTTCTTTTTAAATTTGTATTTAAGCTTAAAAAGTCTGTTTTTAAAACAGGTTGACCTTGTTACCTATATTTTGAAATGAAAAATCGGATTCGAACTTAAATTCTCAGGACAACATTTTTTGTTCTACTTTTTAACAAAGAATAAAACTCTAACATAGGTGTACTTGAGCTACAATATAAAAAAAATTTTGAAATTGTTTGATATACTCAAAAAGAAAAAGGTAAACTAACAAGCTGAATTCATTCATATTTCCAGCTAAATTTTTTGCCACGTTAAAATACCTTAAATTAAAGGTAAAAGGTAAAGGTACCGTGGGATGTTTTCATCGAGAAGGCACAATTGCACCGCAATTATCGAACTATGAGAAAGTAGGTTTGATGCGGGATCGAACCCAAGACCTTATGTTATCAAAACCAGTGGCGGATCCAAGGGGGGCTCATGGGCCTAGGCCCCCCTATGAAAAATGGCTTCGAAAATTACCCTTACTAATTTTGCCTTTTCCTAAAACAATACTTGTTCGTAGTTGATTACGTTTATATCAACGATATGACAAGTCGAATTCTAAAAGACATAATACAGCTGTCGTATTCTATGAAGACTTTTAGCAAAATTGCAAAAAAAATTAAATAGATTTCGGCCCTCCCTATCAGAAATTTCTGGATCCGCCACTGATCGAAACCCAGTACCCTAACCAAGCTTACTCACGCCTTTTATTGTCCAGTGAATTAACTGACTAAGCCTATACATTAGAGATGTATTGGGTGTGAAAGTTTTTGTATCACCCAATGTGGATGTGGATGTGGATATCAAATTTGAGATCCTAGCGGATGCGTATGTGAGAATTAATTTTTTTAGAGGATGGGGATGTGAATATCATAACTGTTAGTCCAACTAAACAGAAGTTTTATACTTCTTAAAAATTTAGAGAGAAGATGTCAGTTTGTATGTGTTATATCATAAAGAAATACTTTTCACAACAATTTTGGATAAATTAAATTTTATTACAAATTACAACAAAAAAACGTTGCTTTGAGGATGCCGATGTTATTGACCATGTTGAAACTTAAAAGATCCGCGTATGAGGATGTTAAGAGGATGTAATTTTTTGCGAAATAATCCGCATCTCTCGTGTATATTGTGAAAGAATAAGGTAGTCGTCTATTTTTACTTTCAACATGTTACTTTACAACAAACGTCAATTCTTTTTAACTTAAGCAACGAAATAAGAACTAAGAAATAAGTTTTAGTGTTCAACTATTTCATTGAATGTTGTGCACTCTGCGTGCATTATATCAAAAAGAAATAATAAAAAAGTTACTCAATAAACATTTTGAAGAAAGGTAAACTGCTTACACAAAACGCATAAAAATTCTGGTGTTTATTAGGCCCCGATGGTAAACGCCAAAAATTATAAGAAAAAAATTTGGTGGTCCGATAGACCATCCATTGTTAAAATAAGGGTTAACCAAATATAGGTAATATCAAATTTTCTGAATTCGAGGACACAACTTATTTGAAAGTTTTTTCATCATTCAAATAGTAACCAGAAAAATAGCTAACTAACAAATTAATTAACCAACTCTAACTAGGTAAGGAATTCATGTACTAATGTACTAATGCCGGATATTATGTTTCACAGTTTATTTCATTATATCAGTAGCAATTAGTTATTTAGTAAGAAAAATTCCTATCTTGTATTTATTTTAGGTTTTTTTAATATTTTTTATTAAAGTTAAATTAGTTTTTTCCAATATTTTTATAATAGTTAAAATGTTTTTTTATTTTTTTTTATAATAATCATATTTTTTGAATAAATTTAACAGATTTTTCCACTTTCTTTTAAATAAAAAAAGTATAATTGCATTCCAAATGGAATAAATTTGAAATCCCTTCTTAAAAATTGCCTGCCCAAATTCTCCTACCCTTCAAGTATCGTGACTTTTTTGGAGTTTTGGGTGAAAATTCTTACGGTTATCGCTAAGACATAACTAGCTAATCTGTTTACGTACTAACTAGCAATTAATTAACTTCACTAACTAACAAGTTTCGTACTAATCAAATTATGTGCAAATATCCGTTGGACAACTAGAAACACGGGGCGACATAATGCCATTTCGACAAACGGAAGAGGATTTATAAAAACTATAGTAAATAGGGATAATATCTTACCAACTTTGATATTATGATGAGCAAATATTTCGAAAGATAAAATACGATCAAACAAAATTGTAAAGACCAAAACAAACTTGTAAAAGAGGGAAGAAGGCATTTTTTGAATGTTTGCAGACTAACACTGACAGAAACTTTTCAAAGGATGAAACGAATATCCCACTATAATTAACATACAGTAATTCCCGTTTCGGCACCACTTTTTAACTTAGAACCATTGGAAGCGCGAGTTCAAAAAAATGAGGTTCGACTTTTTAGCATGACGACTTCGCAAAAATGAATAAAATGATCAATGTGATTGGTATGTATGTGTATGCGTGTGCGCGCAGAACAGTAGCATATCTGTGTGCAATAAAGAGAGTCCTATGCATCTTACAGTGATTCTGTGTAATCAGTCATTTCTTGCAATCCCTAAACTTTTCAGTCTTTTCGTGAATTGTCTTGCCATCTTTTTCAGTCGATAGTCGTAATGAATAGGCATTTCATGTAATCACCGATGACATTTATATATGAAATATATTTGCGAATAAAATGAATTTTTTGCATGAAAGCTTCATCATGATTGGCTGCTTGCAACGCACACGCAACATTCAATAAAAAATAACACAACAATGATTGAATACTACTGTTCTCATCAATACAAGAAAATCATGCAACACATCGTCTTTATTTTATTCTTTGTAAATAAGAGGAAAGTTAAATGATATATATGATAATAACCACCAGGAGGAAAATAAAATAAGAAATTGGATTTTGTTTTCTCCACTATAACACTGTCCATTTATCCATTTGAAAAAAGCTCAACGGTATTGGCCAGCTGAAAAATTTATTGTGTGTGTGTGTGTGTATACATTAAAATTAATATACGGCGGTGTAGATTAGAAGTTCAAATTTATTATATTTGATTGTGGTATAAAATATGATAATGATGATGACGAACAGGTAGATGATGATGTCGAATCGATGATGATGATGTTAAAATGGAGAAGAGTCGCATCACGAACTCAGTGTGCATCGGCATATGCTTTTTGGAAATTTTCGCGCGGTATTTAATTTCGTCAACATAAAAATTAATTTTGACAAAAATAAATCTCACAAAGTTAAATTCCAGAGATTCAATTTTTTTTTAAATAAAATTAAATCTTTTTGTGCGAAAAGAATAAATGAGATACATTGCTTAGAACAAGTTTCTTTATTTTGAACAACAGTGAGTATACCTGTGTTTTAGTGAGTATACCTTGCATCAAAATATTTTAATTTTTGGATGTCCCATCAAATCCTCACAACACCCATCTAGCAAGGTAGGAAAAACTTTTTTTTCTTTTAAGGGTTTTATATTAAAATCACCTTTAACATTATCTTAATTTTTTTGCGCTAAATATCTTAAATTTTGGAAATGTATATTCACAAATTTGTTTTTTGAGGCATAATTCTCGAAATTTGTTCTCCCAATTCTTAAGTACTTTACAGTATAATTAGTAAGTTAACTTCCTTAATTGGCTTTATAATTTCAAATAAAATTCGATAGCTTTTTTTTTTTTAGATATTTCGCCTTCATAATTCAATACTTCGCGTGAAAGTAAAAGATCCATTAGAATTATGCGCAAATTTTCGAATTTAACTTTTATTGCAACGACACAAAGTAGAATTCAAATACTTCATTTTCCCAGAGATACTAAAGAGAATTTAAATTTTAACGAATAATGAAATATTTGAAATGTTCTTGGTGTGATTTTTCTATGATAGTTTCAAAATTTCTTAATATCTTTCTTTCAGAGCTTGGGAGTTTGAGTAAGTGAATAGCCTACTTTTTAAGGAAAAATATTTGTTTCTCAGCCAATAATTTCATTTTATTTTAACTTCAATCTGAATCCAATTTTAATATTTAAATAAGATAAATACTTTAAACGCCTTTCATAAATTCGGTAAATCGAGGTAAGGCAACTTTAATTAGTGTCATATAAATGTATACAAATTTTGGATAACTTTTTGCACAACATCAAGATTAATTTTGACCTGGCTACACAAAAGGCTAATCAAAGGCACTTACGGTGTCACACAAAATTCTTTAAAGAATGCCTTAGGGTAGTAATAGACTATGATTGAACAGTCGAATTGAAAACATGCTCGGATTAGAAGAAAAGTAACACAATATCCCTCATCTTTAGATTGATATAATATTAAATTCTAAAAATCACACTACTTCCAACATAGAGCATCCTGATTTGCTTTGCCCTCCCACTCCTCCATTACGCTTCGCGACATATGTGGATGACCGCTAAGTAGACTCTAGAAATGTGTTTGAGAGTGATTAAAGTAAGAAATAAGTTTTAGTCATTTCAAACAACATAAAAATTAAAAGATAAACGCCAAATATAGCTTCACCTGGAAAAAGGATACTAACTGGTGCGTAAAATTTTATATATTATTTTGGATTATGTAACGGGACATAAATATATTATGTAACTCTAATTTTCAAAATGTCAAGACCCACCACACCATATGTAGCATGCGCAACACAATAAACCAATTAAAACCTCCACTTTCAAACCGTATTCTCTTTTTTCAAAGAATTTATAAAATAAAATTAATCATCATTATTGATTCATTTATTTATTGAAATTATAATTTAATCAAATATTTTAATATTTACAACGGAACCTCTATCATCTGTATCATATCGCTAAGTTTTGTCACAGTAAAAATAGCCCTGCCTCTACTTATAGTATTTTATAAGAATTTTGAAGAATTCTCTCCTCTCCTTAAAGGGTTACGTAATACACGTTTGTGCCTTGTTGGCATTTTTTGAAATAATGTCGTAAAAGGGGCCTTTTTTTGGAAAAGAATGCTGGGGCGTTGATTAGAAAAAGTTAGAGAAACGCTAGGCTAACTGGAGCTAGTTAAAAATGTAACTAGCCAAGTTATAAATGCATATAGGATGTGTGACTTTTTACCGAAATAAAGCGAAATAGTGGCAGAACTTTTCAAAATCTTATTTTTCGAACAAATGAAAAAACAAATTGAGAAGTTTACATAGAAAAAATACAGTTGAGAAGTTTTCCAATAAAGATAGCCGCGAAAATCCGTCCACCTCAACACCTGTCAGGTTTTTTGAGAAAAAATTTCCTTATGGCTGAAATTTTTCCTCCGATAACTCGTCAGTCCCAAAGATACGTTATTTTTTTAAAAACTGTTATTGACGGAAAAACGTGGCTTCTCAAGTTCCTCCATGATGACAGTTATGCTTAGAATAATATAATGATTATGACATAATATTTCAGTGAGCACGGGACTAGTGATATAGATGAACCCGTAGCTATTGAGTGATGTCTTCTCTCTTCTCATCTTTATACATTGTCGCTTCCACACACACAGGCCGAGAAACTTCTAGATTCTAGAAGAAGGGATGCTATGCGATATGGAGAGGAGAACGTTCATTTATCACAATTTATTATTTTATTATTACTATTGATTTTGGCAGGGAGAGACAGACGCATGAAAAGGAAGGAGAAGAATGCGTAATGAAGAAATTCAATCAATGAGCGCGTTGTTTGCTGCTGCCTTCGTGCATTCTCTCTCCAAGTCATTTCATTCTCTTTCTCTCTCTCTCTCCAGTTCTTCAGAAGGAGATCACGGTGATGGAGAAGAAGACAAGGAAGATAGAGATCATCTAGTCATTGTACAGAATGAGAGCGTCTGCATCGCGAACCTAAGACACGCCTGATGATATCTTCTAATCTATGCCTACTTACTTATCTTGTGCTATGCTAAATTTTCTTTGAAATATCGAAATTAATATGATGATTGGCTTAGTAGAAAAGAATTGCACCACTTCTGAGCAAGGAAGAGACAGAAGTACGTGTAACAATGCGCTACAGGTGCAAACACAGAACGAATCATCACACAATCACCCAGGAAAATCTCTGAAAAGAAATTAAAATTTTGCTAACACCACTTTGTTGACTTTTGAAAATCTCATTTTTGGCCCACCGAAACTTCAGAGATTGGTCATAAGAAACAAATAGGTGGTCCACCCCGGAGACCTCTACTCTGGGAGTTAATATGAGAAAATGTCAGCTCGTACCGAGGGGCTAGATAATTAAGTACCCCGGCGTATATATAATTTATGAGTTCTTTTTATAAGTATAGCAAGTTATTTTTAAATCTTCATTTTTGAACATATGATTCTGAAATAACATTGATTATTATGGCGTAAATTTAATTTTTAAAGCTTCCTATATGTAATCAAACGTTTTAAACAAACCCAGCTTTTATAATCATAATATGAAATATCAAGTAGATCAATTTCTTTTGTGATATGAATGAAAGCGAAAATATTTTAAAGAAATGATAAAATTGAGAAAAAAGGAAGAAAAAAACAAGATTTGAATTTACAAGATGAATTAGAAGGGTTTATGGAAGAATATAAAGGAGGAAAAAGTTGATCAACAGAAAAAGTATTTACATTTAACTAAAAGAATTTATTCTTCACAAAGAAGTCAAGAAAAGAAAAGTGTTGATAAAATATAAAACCAACTTCTTCTTTTCAAAAGAGTTTTTCTTCAATAGCTTTTATTTCAAATCAAAAATAAGAAATAGAATTTTTAGATGTCATAATATCCGGGACGCACTGGCGGATCCAAAGGGAGGCCCCCTCCCCTATAGAGCGAGGCCTCAAAATTCTTGTTTTAAATTTCCCGAACCCTTCATTCATCAGGATTTTTATGGTTTTGAAATTTCGTCAATTTTAATTACGACAACGTCCGTCTTCGACATGGAATTTCAGTAACGAAAGAGTTAAATAATATATCGACAGTCCTGCACGTTTTCACTTGAATTGCTGCATTTTTTCTGATGATGATCTTGATCTAAAATATTGGTTTTTGTTAAGAAATGTTGACTTAGACGATGATGACAACGTCTGAACCTTAAAAAATCAACAAAATTAATATTTCAAATTAGGCCACCTATAGTCGATTTCTGGGTCCGCAAATGGCCGGGAGGAAATAGATTATTTTTTTGGGCGGTCAGACTAAACACTCCAAAACATCCCAAAACACGGCAAATAATTTTAAAGCATTATAAAAAAAGATTGTTAGACTAAAAACCCCAAAAAAAAATTCGAAAGTTTTAAGGAGTTTTTAGGATCTTTTTTGTAGTGCTTTAGAAATATTTGTCGTTTTTTGCAATTTTTTGAGGCGATTAGGGATTTTTGCGGTGTTTTGTAATGTTTTGCGATGCTTGGGGTGTTTTGAAAAATTTTTAAGATCTTTTTTGTAGTGCCTTAGAATTATTTGCCGTGTTTTCGGATGTTTTGAGATGCTTTTGGTTATTTCTGGGTGCTTTGGGATTTTTAGTCTAACCCTTTTTTGTAGTTCTTTAGAACTATTTGGCGTGTTTTGCGATGTTTTGAGGTGTTTTGGGATGTTTTAGGGTGCTTCCTGTTATTTCTGTGTGTTTCGGGGTTTTTATCTAACCCTCTTTTTTCTAGTGCTTTAGAATTATTTGGCGTGTTTTGGGGTGTTTTGGGATGATTTGGGGTGTTTAGTCTGACCCTTTTAAATTTTGTATATAGGTACTAACTCTATTCTTAACATGTGTTCAAGGTTTTATTAAAAAAATTTGACCATGGTATGCTTTCCTAGATTTTGATGGTTTTTCAATTTATTTATATAGTCTGGCAAGACGCATCAGGTATGTTGTCCTCCGCATGGTATTGCCAGACGACGGATGTCTCCTATGTCGTATTGTCAAATCTCTAAGATATCATATGTTTTAAAACAAACACATTTAGAAAGAACATATATTCCTGGGTATGCATATTTTGTTATAGTTGCAAAAGTATAAAATATCACTTCTACTTTTGTCATTTGATATGAAACTTAATATTTCTTTTTTTCATAAAAAAAAAGTTTTTTTTTTATTAAAATTTATTATTTTTTTGTCTCAATTCAATTCACCCAAACCTAAATGTAGTATCTCTTGAATGAGTATACCATTTAATTAATGATGTAGCGATGGATGGGCATTTTACAATCTGAACGATCTTGCACATATTCATTTAATACAAGGACAATTTACGGATCTTTTGAATCAAGCTTATTTTCAATATAATGGCGGTTATAATGATATTAATGCCATAATTTATTTTGTAAGTGTGGGAACAAAGTGATGGGTGGGTATTAGGTATATAACAAAAAAATTTTTTTTGAATTTTTTCTTTCCCCCTATTATCATGGGTGGAGATTTTCTTTTTATGCAAAAAAATTACTAAAATCAGATCAACTTCTTTTCAAAATGTCACCCGCTTTCCTTATTTTGATTTCTATCTAGGTAACAGTTTGATGTATTTTTTTTTCTTTGTTTTATTTTTGAGAAAAACACCTTCATATAAATTTATATTAAATTGTTTTGTTTCAAAACATTTTCATGTATTAAATTCATGTAATCACACTACCTTCAACCTTCAAAATACTTCTAAAGTTTTTCTTTGCTTTAATGAAATTGTAAAATAATCTGACTTTTTATTTTATTTTAGAAAAAAATTAATTTTAGGTTAAAGACAAGTATTTTTAATGTCCAAAAATTCAGTTTCTTCGGACACAAATAAAAAAATTTGGTCAGCAAATTTATTACAATTTCAAGGGTATGAGTCTTCAAGGAAGCACAATATTGTCGACGCTCTTGACCAAATGCAAAGAATTCCAATGGAAAAACATATTTTGGACAGATACAAAACTCTAACCTGTTCTACAAAAATTAAAAAAGAAAGGATTTTAAAAATTGCAATTGAAGTAAGGTGTTTATGGAAAAAACTGAACCTACCAATTCAAAAAGGAAAATCGACAGTTGAAAGAAAAATTGAAGCAGTAGTAAAAAAATTTGATAAACACAGTCGACGAAATGGAAAATATGATTTCAATGAAGTGTTTGATGTTACAGATGAAAAAGGTGAATGGCTTCGTAAAGAAGATAAAGAATTTTATTATTTACAAATCTCAACAAAGAGCAAAGTAGGCTATTGCAGCACAAAAATTGATACAAAAGGTATTCATCCTAGAAAATTAAATTTACTAAAGAAAAAAATAAAGAAAACAAAAACATCTAACTATTCATGTAAAACTCAACAAATTTTGCAAAGTGAAGATTCAAGTATTAGTGATTTTGTTTCTGATATCAATGAAGATTTTGATGAACCCTCCACATCAAAAAGACATCAAACTGATTGTGCAGTACGCCTAGTGACAACAGCAAAACTAAGCATTAGAAAAGCTCATACAGTTTGCAAAACATGTTGGAAAGCGGTATTTCAGTACCTACTCCATCACAGAGTGGTGTCTACAAAGCGATAATAAAGAAAAGTGAAAATCTGAAAGTTGAACTCTAAAATTATTTAAAACAAGAATCTTGGTGTTTGCACTTTGATGGGAAAACTCGGAATAATAAAGAATATGAAGTAGTTGTTTTGAAGAATGACATGCGCGAAATCAGATTAGCTGTAACAGTCCTAGCAAATTCAAAAGGCAAAACAATATTTGATGGAGTAAAAGCTGTTATTGATGATTATCAACTTTGGCCTTCAATAAAAATGATTGTTACAGACACAACTGCATCAAATACTGGAAAATATCTTGGTGCAGTAACATTTTTACAAAAACATTTTGAAAAAATTGGGCTTGAAAGACCTTTTTTTATAGGATGTCAGCACCATATTCTTGATACAATACTGAAGCCCGTTCTGAATGATTATTTTGATGATTCGACAAGTTCTACTATTTTTTTATTCCAATTTTAACAAAGCGATACAATCAACTCAAAACATCTTTTAAGAATATAGGCCAAGAATTGAAAAATAGCAACAAATCCCGATGGAGAGATGACATGGATTTTCTCTATCACTTAATCTTATGTTACAAATTTTATAAAAATTCAAAGAAGTTTCCAAAAGTAAAATTCAAATCACTTCCTTCTTTGAGCAATGCCAGATGGAATTCAAGAGCGATTTACACTTTGCTTACATTTATTCTTTTACCAGAGTTTGGCACAAGAGTTGCAGAAGCCGGTGATTTTATTTGTGGTGCGTGGGCTAACATTTGGTTTTCTTCTCACCATTTTAATTCCACTGATTTTGAGAATCTCTATGAAGCCTGTAAACTTCATGCAAAAGCTATGAAATCGTTAACTAAATTTTGGTCTAGATAACCATCACCGATACCAGCACAACGCTCCAATATTTGTGCAGAACGTGCAATCAAAGTAATGCAAGACATAAATCCTTTTTGTAGATCTAATTAAAAAGTTAATTCTAAATTTTTATTAACAAACTTGAAATAAATATTGTTTTATACATTTTAAAAAATAATTGAATAGTTTGCATCGATAAAAAATTGCTTATGAGCATGCGGGTGATTTTTTTTTAATTCTATATAAAACTTTTGCCTTATTTATATTTTATGCATAAAAACTCCACAAAAAATAATAAGGGGATTTTTCTAACTGGGCAGTATCAAAATCAGCGTCAGTTAGAATAATGAGATCGGTATAGATCACTGCTAATTAATGGTATTTTTGGCAGCAATTAATCTGTAAACGTTATCACTAATGTCGTGAAACTCTTATTTGTGTCTTCATTGTTCCCAACTAAAAGCCATCAATAAAAAATAGCAACACAACATATTCTAAGCTTTCTTAATCCAATCATGGACTTCCGCTGGAACTTTACCAATGTGGGGCAAAAACAAAAAAAGACTTGGCATACACCCGTTATAAAAAGACAGAAAAGGAGGAATGAAATTCGAGATTGCTGAAAATTATACGTCCTTTATTTAGTATAAACTAAAAAACGCTTTATTTGTGTAAAAGCAATAGAAATCAGCATAACATTTTTCAAGAAAATAAAGGCATAGATACAGGCCCGTAGCCAGCGAGGGCAGGAGGGGGCTAAGCGCCCCCCCCCCCTCAACTCAGATTCAGAGCTCCCCAACCTAATATATTTCGATATTAATAAAGGGTTCAAAAAATGGTTTATTTTTAGACTATATATAAAAATTTGGTACTTATTAGTTATCTCCCTACCACTTCAAAAATTTTTTCAGTAATTTACTAAAAAAATTTTTTTGAATGGAGGAGAGCTACCGACCAAACTTATATGCAAAGAAAAGCAATAGAATGTGGAAAATGGGTAGTTTTCCTACCCAAATTTACACTCCACTAATCATTTGTTTTCATATTTAAAAGTTATATATTAGTATAGCTGATAACTTAGTTTAGACCTTTAACACGCACCTCTGCTTATTTCACGTTATGTAAGATTAATTCTTTAATTTCCTATATTTCTAATGCAATAAACAAAAATATTTATACACACCAATCAAAATCGTTAAGCAAAACGATTCAAAAATATACTAGTGCAGGGTTTCTCAACCGGGGTCCACATGGACTCTGTGTCCAATGTCCATATAATAATTCAGGGGGTTCACAGGCGAAATATTATAAATTAGGGGTCCACAATGATATTTTGGTGGTCCATGAAGAAAACCATATCAAAACGGTTTTTATTATAAAAAGTTCGCAATAGACTTGACATCGTAAAAAAGGTGCTTTACGACTAGCATTAACTTCAATGCAACCAGATATAAATAAACTGGTTGAGCAGCATCAACCACAGGGATCTCATTAAATGTCTTTCTTATTTTATTATAAAAATTGTTGCATTAGATTTGCTTTAATTTCAATATGAATTCTAAGTATATACTATTTTCTTTATCATAACCTCCAAAATTTTATTAGTGAAAAATATTAAAATAAATATTTTTTTGTCCAATTTTTTTGGTCCGTCCACCAAGAAAAAAAGAAGTGAAAAGGGGTTCATGAGTAAAAAAAGGTTTAGAAACACGGTACTAGTGAAATTCATTGAATCAACACATACTTTTTAAATCTTAAAAATGACTTTAAAATTTTATACTTAGTTAGTTTTTAGTCAAGTTAATTAATTAGTAATTAGTAAAGTTAATTAATTAATTAAATAATTAATTAATTAGATCATTTTCTTAAATTATACTATTTGCTGGAGATATTCTAGAAAGAAATGGCAAAATGAAGTTTTACCATTTTCATAGTAATATTACTATCAATATATATATGTAAGTAAATTGAGAGTCTTTACTCAATTTTTTGATTATTTTTAGGATGATTTTTCAATCACATAGTGAATTTACGACTACATTAATTACCAAAAATAATGAAGTTATTCATTGAGTCAGCAGTTAAAGTAGTTAGAGTAAACCATTTTTTATTTTCAGTGTAGTAAGAGCAGATAAAATAACCTTCGGCATTGTTCTTGCGCTTTTCTCTTTCCATCCATCTATCTATACTACACTTTTTGAATGAAGGCGCAATAAGTATTTGAGTGGAATGAATTCACACACTTCCAATTTGCATATAAAGTGGAGAACAGTGGAGGGATCACTTTTTGTGCATTTTGAAAGCACACGCATCGCAACTTTGATTCTTGCGCCAGAGCAAGGGAACGCTATCTGCTTTCAAAAGTTTGAAGCGATTTCAATTTAAATTCATCATAAAAGAATTGCACTTAGCTTCTTAATCTTCGTTCGCGCTTTTCAAAAAGGAAAATCCTTTTATTATATTTAGCTTTGCGAAAAGTGATCGTATATAAGAAAGGAGGACAATGTGTAATCAACTCCAGCTTATCAAGAGTATTTCTTCTTTCCCGCACACCATAGGAATAAATTTTTTATATATGTCAAATGCAAAAAAAACCATATTTCCAAATTGTAGAAAGACTTTTATTACAGATTCCCTTCCAGAGGTACAAATCCTGCCGCCCCCTCCCCCGCCTCCAAAGTATACAAAAATATTGAAGAAGAAGAAGATTTTTTGATAAAATACACAGTTTCACAAATACAAAGAAGATTGAAAGCATATGATAAAATGTATTTTGTGGATGGCATTCACAATTGTAAATAAAAGATAGAGTATTGCTGTGAAATTTCAAAAGGCCATAGAGCCGGCTTTCTTGAAATAACACAAGACTTAATGAATAATAAGAATAAATGTAAGGCAATTACAAGTTTTACACACATAGATGAATATTTTTGAGAATATTCTTTTTTAATTAATTTTTTTAAATGATCCAATATTCAAATGTAAGTATTCCAATGAATGTGTATTACTATCCCAAAAGTCTGATAATTTGAACTGTGTCTGGTAAAATCTCAATCTATTGTAGTAGGGTAAACGCGTTAGATATTTACAGTGCAAGTCATTAATTACAATCAGCTAAAGTAAAATCCAAAAATTTTTTAAAGAAATTAGGAAAACTTTCATTAAAGAGTTTAAATATAAACATTGTTAGATTATACTTATAGAGAAATTGTTATTATGACATACATAGATAAAGTCATAAATATATTTTACTGTTTTTTTTGAGATTTTTCCAAAAATTGAAAGATTTCCGTGTCCCCATGATATTAAACAGTAATTAATGTAGGGTAAAAAGATGGAATTATACAACCCTTTTTTAACTCGAAGAAGGGGAGAACTTTTAAGAGTTTTCTAAATTCCAATCACTCTAGAAAGCTTACTCATATGAAATATGCTTTTTCCAACTTAATTTATTTTCTATTATTATACCTAACAACTGAAAATTGTCTACAACTTCAAAGAGCAAATTATCCTATTTTAGATTAAACTGATTATTATTTCTAGAAAAAAAGGATTAATTTTGATTTATTTTTATTAATTATCATTCCATTTTTAAAAGCCCAATCAAACAGACTTTGAAGTTTATTTTGTGCATATTTTTAAAAAATTTGATACTTCACAGAGAAAAGGCAGCATATTTATAGTGAGATCATCTGCAAAACAAAAATAGCTTAGTTTACAGTTAGTATAATACAAAATATCAAAAAAAAAAGCGGACCTAAAATGGATCCTTGGGGAACACCCATATTTGCGCACTTTTTATCAGATAAAACTCCTTTAAAATTGACACTTGCTTTTGTCTTAACTTAAAATATGATTCCATAAGAAGCAATGCACTTTTTTGGAAACCATACAGACTTACTTTTTGAAGTAAGAAGTTATGAGGTGGTAAATCAAATGCTTTAGAAAACCTGCAGAATATTTATCAATATGATTTACTAACAAACAAAGTAAAGATTGAGTGTTATGATGTTCACAAAATCCAAACTGATAAGTAAACACCAAGTTATTATAGCTAATAAATGAATTCATTTGTTTAAAAAGTAATTTCTCAAATATTTTTCAGATAGTTGGAATTATAGACCCAGGCCTATAATTGTCAACATTATATTTGTCTCCTTTTTTGAAAACTGGATGCACTTTACTAAGTTTAAACATGTCAGGATAAACAGAAAATTGAAGGTATGAATTGAAGTCTATTAGAAAGAATTTTGCCGAAATATCTACAACTAATTTTATGTGGTACATAGAAACTCCATATATGTCAGTGCCTTTGTTTGATTCAAAATAATTTACAACCAAAATTATTTCTTGCAAAGAAAATTTCACAAAGACGTCATGAATTAATGATTTCAAAAATGATTTTGGTAAAAATATTATAAAAAAGTTGAAATTGGTTGAAAAGGGTTTACAATTAATCCAAAAAAAAAATAATGTAAAATCATACAAATTTATGAATGCAAAAATTTACCTACAAAATTTTGTAAGGAAGTTGAAATTGTGATAAAAAAATTTAAAATGAAAAGTAAAAAAATTGTTTAAAAAAGCAAATACTAGCGATTCTTGTTTTGATAATTTCTAGTGAGAGAAATAATAAGGGGCTGAAACATCTAAATATTTCTTTCGACTTGGCTATCTAGCAAAACCTGCTAAAGATGGAACGTTGTGTATTTGTTGTAATGCTTACTCTCTACTGGAACTCCATATATTGCATAGAATATTTGTATAGTGGAGTTATACACATTTAATAACAAATGAAAAGCTTCTTGACTTTTATATATAAGTAAAATATTGATAGTTTTATCTCTTCTGATCTCCACTTGTTCCTTGTCCACTAGGAACTGATAAATTCTACCTCTGTTGAGAATCATTCGTTTATCTCCTTTTTTGGAAGCATTCAACCTCAAGGCATCCGGACTCAGGACAATTCAGCCTCTGGACAAATCGTCCTATAATTATATTGATATTAATATTGTCTTGGGGTCGAATTTATTCGAGGCAAAATTACCCAGAAGATCGATTGTCTAGAGACCGAATTATCTTATCAATAAAAATTGGAACTTGGAACTTTTGTCTTACCTACTTAAGTATTACTCCGTTTACTATGCCATGCTGCTAGTGTTGAAAGGAGTACCGAGTTTCAAGAACCAGTTTCTGTTTCAAAAATTTTGAATCAAAACCAGAAACATTTATTATTATTTATCTTTATTCTTAAAATAACTTTTTAAGAACTTCTTTTTTTTGAAAGAAATATTGAGGCGATTGAAGAAGATCTTTCTGATTGAGTACTTGTAGGCTTTATTGACAATAAGGCAGAATAAATTTTTTGAAGATATTTCGATTAAAATAATTTTTTTTCTTTTTTTTTCAAGAATTTAAAAGCTATAGTATTCATTGATTTAATTTCAAAAGAGAGTTAAAAAAAAGAGTTAAATATTGCAATATAAAATTTTTCAAAGATGGGAATTTATTTGATTCTCGGTTCTGCCATTTTGCATAAGAACCGGTAATGTGCCGGGATTCAGAACAGATGTTTCAACCGTACATGCTATAATTATACATAATTTTTAAACGTGGCTTCTTCACGAAGAATTTGAGGGATCAAAAAGAAAAGGAAGCAAAGCATCGTACTTCGTTCACAGTATTTGCCATAGAAGCGCGTGGAGTTGCAGTTGCAGTGCATGTTTTCGTGGAACAAGACGCAAGTGGAGTTGTTTTGACAGATCGACAAAGAACACTTCCTGCCATACTCAACGCAGAACGGCAGAACTAAATGCAAAAAGCGCCGGCATTAGCGAGAGCGTGCATTAGGAATGAATCAATCAACCTTTGTGCTCGGACTCCTGTAAAGGACGTGGAGAGCTGAGTGATATGGCTGGAGTTGATAGGGAGTGAGGAAGTATTTTAATTCCGTTTAAGCGCAAATTTTTGACGCACCCAAAGAAACTCTTTGATAAGAGGAGGTATTGGGAAAGAGTTAGGTAATTGTAAAGATTCTTCACCCCGAACGTCAGCTTTAACTTGGAAAAATGTTTCGAAAACAGCTTGCTCAAGTTGATTGTGAAGAAGTATTTTTTTGAGTTAAGCGTCAGCTCAAAGTACTTTTGGAAGAAAGAAACCTAAATATATCATTAACGACAGGTTTTTAAAATTATCCCATGAAAAATATGTACCTTTCCTCATGTTATATCCAGATTATAATAATAATTAATGATAGAGAATAAAAAAAACTTTTATTCAAATCAGTTTTTGTCAATATTAATTTCGGACCACTCTGATCTTCTCCATATAAACACAAATGTTAAATGCAAATAGTGCAAACAAGGAATGGAGTGCGGAAAAGAAGAATATAACGAACGTTCTGATAATCTCGAAAGCTACCATTTTAAAAAGTTTTTATAAAGAGGGAGACCAAATTATATCGGTAATTTTGGGGCGATCAATGGATCAAGGAAGATCTCATTTTAACTTTAATTTTCACACTACATTAAATAATGGTAAGTTAGCATTTATTTCGCAAAAAACACTCTCAAACATAAAGTTATCTTAAAGTTATAATAATAATTCTTTATATATATATAAATAAAGAAGCTGTCATTTTCATTCCCTCAACATTACTACTTAAATCATTTTATTGTATTGCATATTTAGAAAAACAATGCATTCTATTTAATTATAGACTATTTTAGCATATTCCTTTTAGCTAATTTATTTATTATTAAAATATATTCTCTTTTTCAAAATCTGCAATACAATCCATTATTTTTAAGAGATGTTTTAGGGGAATGAAAATGAGAGCGTCTTCATTTATAATCCCGAAACTATAAATATGTTATGATATATCTTATTAAAATATGAAAGTTGCTTAAAAATTTTTTAAATAATAGCTTTAAAACTAATAAATCTTATTTTATAATCTGCATCCAAATATATACAAATGATAGAAGGAAAGAAACAACATATTACCCGAAGAATTGCGTAAGTGTGGAAAATTTTTTTCTTCTATTTTTTGTAAGGCTGGTAATGATTAATTTATTTGAATTTAAATTTAAGAAGTGTAATACGCGTTTTCTTTTTCAAATACCGTCAAATAACCAGCTACGTAGACACACAAACATATTAACAGTATTTGGTTCAAGTGATGAACGCGTTTTGTTAACAATGTTACCAGCAGAGCAAAATAATCGTCCACACGAAACTGAAGTAGCAGGTATGCAAAGTACAGTTTTAGCAAATAATGCCAATTTTGGATATCGATATTCATTAAGTTTCCAGCATTGTAGTGGATCAACTGATTCCGCAACTTTTTTCTCCATTTTATATAGTTGCACTTCATCAAAAACATTTTCGGCATCTTCTTGTGAGTCTGAGTCAGTCTCCATCAACTTGAAATGCTTTTCACTTGTTTCGCATGTAGTGTTATTGACACTATTAGAATTATCTTGTGTGTTTGTCTTCAGCCAATCTTTATTTGCTAATTGTTGTTTAAAGAGACCAAGTTTGTTCTTTTGCATCATCTGATAAGCACTTCAAGCTTTTATATCGTGGGTCAAGTGCTGTCGCAATCTTTAAAACAGCAATGTTTTTCATATCAGCTACACGTTTGTAAAAGTCATTAATTGAGGCTTCTTTGAATCTAGCTATATAACCTGAAACATCATCATTCACACTCATATGCTTTGTTAAAAAAGATAACAATGGCAACACACAGCTACATATCACATATTTTTCACCGCCTAGCAGAACTGTAGCATGGCGGAATATGTCTAAAACTTTGACGTATTTTGAAATTTTTTCCCAATCAGAATCGAACAGTTTCAAACCGACATAATACTTTTCTTTGGTTGACATGTAAAGATTTAATGCCTCTTTAGCCTGCAGCATATAAAGAACGCTCTTCCATCTTGTTGGAACATCTTGCTGTAGCTTACGCAATGGTGAGTCAAAACAATTTTGCCATTTAGTTGTATTGAACGGGCTATGCTTAAAATGTCCCACAATTTTTCGAAACTTTGCAAACAACACTTCGGTATCTGCAGCTTTAAATCCATTCAATATGCTTAATTCTAAGCTTTGAGCTAAACAAGTAAGTAATATGTGAAAAACCTGCTTGAATAACAGCGGAAGTCATATTTCGTGCATTGTCAGTTACTATAACCTGGATCTTTTCTGTTATATTCCAGTCTTTTGCAAAATGTTTATATAACTCAGCAACATTGGCAGAATAGTGACGTTCAACTACATTAACGCATCTTAGAACAACCCTTTTTAAACTCCAGTCATCATTAATCCAATGGCCAATGATTCCACAATAACTTTCATTTCCTAAATATGTCCAAAAATCAGACGTTAGTGCAATTGCTTTTGAATTTTTCACTGCTTCTTTAACCCATTTAAGACCAAGCATGGCAGACGATATCTAAAAAAAAACACAAAATATATATTCAAAAACATAAAAAAAAAAAAAAAAAAAAAAAAAAAAATTTTTTTCCAAAAAAAAAAATTTGTTAAAAAGGGGTTAATGCTTTCTATTTTAGCGTTGAACATCTCAGGCAAATTTTTGCCGATAGTTTGCCGACAAGGTATAGTTTATAAGCAGAATTTTTAAGCGCTGTGCGTAATACTTGCTGAAGACCTCATCTTCAACTATCGATATTGGTCTGCCACCCTATCGAAAAGTGTATTCATTTTGCAAGTGATATTGTAATGTCACGTTGAACAGTAGCACTCACGGGTTGATCGAGTGTACGACAAAACATATTCAAAGTAGTTTGCTTGGAAGTCGATGTTGACGCCGCTGTAAGTGACTTTTCATGTTGAAGTTTCGAATATTGTAGCGAGTGTTTGTTTTGACGTGTTAGATCCATGATATGCCAAAGATTTGTCACAATGAATGCAATAAACGTTGGCAGCATTTTTAATATTACGATCATCCAAAAATTTGAAACCAAAATGATTATGTAATTTGCCAGAAATTGGTTTATATTTATTAAATTTTATTTAATGAAATAGTCTAAAAAATAAAATTTAATCTGATAGTTAAAGAAAAATTTAATCGTCAAAATAAATTAACGATTAATCGATCAATTAATCTTTAAATTCTACAGCTCTAATTTTTTGTATTTGTCGGTATCGCATCCAATGGAAGAATATTTTACTGTAACTGGACAGATGTTAGGGATAGCATGATTGAAAATAGAACCCAGACTATTTGGATCGAGACCCTACGTTCCCAAACAAATGTAATTCATATTCAATAGTAAAAATAACAAAATAATTCATATGCTCAAAATAAATTGCACTGGTTATAACACAATTTTGCAATATTCCCACGACAAATTGTCATTCTCATATAAATTTAAATTTTCAATGATAAAGCATCAGGCGAGAAAGTGTATTTTTTTAAACAAAGAAGAGATTTATGGGGTTCTAACGAAATTTAGTGTTATCCTTTGATAAATTTTAACTCTTGAATGAAAACTAACCCAGAAGATTTCTTGAATTTTTAATGGACTTTGTATATTTTGATTTTCATTTCCTGGTACTTCCTTCTCAGACTGCTCCTCAAAGGGTTAAATAAATATAAAAAAAGATCACGTGATACGCAAGAACTGTTTCGATTAGGCATGAAATTGAAAATAAAGGCAACATGTGAAAGTAACCTTAAGTTTGTGCCAATTTTTCTTTGCTGAGGAGTAATTGGGGTCGAAGAGGACCGAATGGGAGTTGTTGAAGACTCGGACGTCCACTTTGAAAAGGTTGAAGTGGAGGGACAGGACGAAAGCAATCAACTCATTTTGAAGGATCAGCACCACTCCTTCCATCGAATAAGCGCGCATTTCAAAGTCCACTGTCACCGTGTTCAAAGCCTGGATCGGGATTGGTAAGTTGCTTCCTTCTCCGTCAATCAGAAAGACTGAGCTACCTTTATTCATAGGTGTCATTCCACATCTGCTTGATGCACGCGCCGTATTTTTGACTAGGCCTCTAGAACTCGCCCCTCGCATATTCATGAAGTCCAACACAACGCTATCCATCTTCAGGCGTGCCTAAACACAATAATGGGAATCTTTTAAATTGATAGTATATACAAATTTTGAAAGAACGATAAAGATTTTTCAGAATTTCTTGATTATTTGTTGGGATGTGGAGATAAATTGTGATCGCCTTAGGTAACAATCGCCAAAATCAATATTGGAATTCTGAATCAGTAAATATTTTCCGATTTTTATTTAAGATTCAATTTAAATTTAAAAGACACAAATTTTGAAATGCAAACAATTTCTAAAAAAAGAAGAATCCAAGTAGAGTTGTTGAAATTTCTAAAAAAAAAAGAGTTTTGTCTTTATCAATATATTATACCATTTTTAGTTCTATTTTGTTTTTTTTGCAATTCTATCTAAATTTAATTTTTTGATTTTATTGTGCTTATATTGTTTTGACATATGTAATTTTATTTAAACTTTTTTTTTTAATATTTTAACATTATTTTCAGTTTAAATTTTCTAAATTTTTGACAAATTACAAATTTTTATTATTTTTTCAATTTTTTTTTAATTTTTTATAGTCAGACAATGAATTCCAATCACTAATAGTAATCATTCTCTGAGATAAAAACTTTTTCAGGTAAGTACTTTTACAATGTAATCTCTGAAATTTAAGGAAATGGAATCTTTGTGTTCTTTCAGAAAATTTAGATAATATTTCAGAGTTGAGATGCATATTTTTATTAAGAATGGTAAAAACAGAAATCATATTTTAAATCTTTTGAATCGATAAAACATAGAAAGCAAATTAACTTTTTTAAGCCTTTCTTCATAACTCAATTTTTTCAATCGATGAATTTTCTTTGTACTCTTTCTATATTAACAAAATATTGCACATGACTCGGAAAAGAATTAATGTTAGCTTACTCTAAATTTGGTCTGATCAGTGCTGTATAAAGAATTGAGGCGGAAATAAGAAGAAAAACAATTCCAAACTTTATGAAAAGTGGCAAAGGCTTTGGAGACTCTCTTTGAAATGTTAAGAAGGTTAGAACTAATGATGATGGCCAAGCCATTCTGTGAGTCAACTTTTTTCAAGATGTGAGAGCTGAGAAAAAGTGTCAAGTATTCTGAATTCTTATCTGCATGCAAGTGAGTGCTTTTATCAAAATTGAGTTTCATTCCCGATGCAAATATTTTTATATGCAAATATAAACTATGCAAATATTTTTATTAAATGTTGTTGGAAATTGGAGTAACCTTTCTCATTGGAAGCATTATACATTTTGATATCATGGGCGAACATTTTAACTTTGGACTTGATATTGTCTATACTATATCCATACTGATACCTATATGATACTGATTCCTGTGAAACTCCACTTAGTACAGTTTTCTCTCTTGAGTGATATAACCATTCACAACAACGACTTCTTTTCTGTTATTCAAAAAATTCTTAATCCTTTAAGCAGGTTTCCTTCAATACCAAAAGAACTTATTTTGCTAATGAAATATTTGTGAGGTATAGACGACACAAAGACTTTATGAAAATCAAGTATATTACTTCGATGACGTTACTGTATTCAAGTAAATGAATTACATCATTTTGTATGTCAAGAAGATTAGTTACTGTTGATTTCCCAGTAACAAATCCATGTTGGTTTACATTCAACAAATTGAAATTATTCAAATATGTCGAGATTATCTCAACAATTATTGACTCTATAGTAATTTACAGAGAATTGGTGTAAGGCTCACTCACAGGTCTATAATTACGGGCTAATTTTTATCACGAGATTTGAATATAGGTACTATTAGAGCAATCTTCCATACATATAATAGCTTACTTTCTTTTATTGACTTATCAAAAATAAGTTTGATTGAGAGGAGTTGATTCGAACATCAGACAACTCGCAAATAATAAAAGGATGTCCAGATGATTTAAATTTTTTAAATTCTTGTAACTTACTATTTATTGGAGATTCGTTGATTTCAAATAGATCAATTGAAACAGAGGGGCTACACAGGTGATTCAAATAAAATTGTCATTATGTGTTTCTACATCAGAAAAAGCTCCCTGAGAAAAAAAGTTTGTTATGATTACGAATATAACTTGCGATTATCTCTTTCCAAAAAACCACTAATTGATTAGTAATTACTACTGATATATTTGTCAGACTTACAAGTTTTTATTTGTTAATACTGTTCGTTTAATTTGTGACTTATACAAACAAATCTGTTAAGTACAGAGGTTTAACTTGTAATTACTATTACTCCCATTTGTAACAGACACAACCAAATTTGTTTTATTCACAAATTATATTTGTAATTACTAACTAATACTTCGACTTTTAAGAGACGCAATAAAATTTGTTTAAATCACCAATTAAACGTGTGTTTACTAATACCTTGAATTGTAACTGTTAATATCAGCAAAAATTTTAGTAGCTTTTACATTGTCATCCTCAACAAAAAATAATATTTTAAAAGGACAACTAACACTATAGATAACTTATCTTCATCTTTCTAAAAATGTAAATTTGTATCTATATTCCTTAGGTCATTTTATAAGTGACCAATAATATATATAGGTTATGTTTTTTTGATGTGCTCCTGCTGGATTTACTATTTCAAAGTCATCATTACACATTGCCAAATAAAGTTTGTTTAATTTCATATCATCATTTAAGAAGAAAATTTCCATCAAAAACATCAAACATTTTGTATTAACATGAGGATATAGTATATCTTATATAAAACCCCAAGAATTAAAAAAATATCTAATTGCTTTAGAAAGAATAAAATAAAGCATAGATAAAATTTTATCTAATAAAATTTTCTAAGTATAGAGGCAGAAGTGTTACGTAAAATCAATTTTAAGGATCTGATTAAAGACTCTGCAGTTAAAAAATCAGAAGGAATTCTTTCAAAAGTAAGTAAAAGTAAGCAAAAAAAAACATTGTCTTCTTTTTTAATGTTTATTTTTGATGAATAAAATTATTATTTTTATATTTTGATTACATAATATGGGGCACCAAAGTCTAAAGTGCCTAGGGCCTATAAGAGGCTAAGCCGGCGATGCCATTTATATCGACGTAATATCTTGGCTTCCTACTGCAGTAATTGACAAAGGTAAAAATATAATAGGGCTATTCAACTATTATAAGCAAAGGTCGACTTAGACAAGTTTCAATGTATGTATAGGTTCAAAATTTTTATTACATGAGATAAAGAAAATAAAACAACCACCTCAGAAAAGAATAGTACACCATATGATTCTTATTAACTGTTTATATTATCAATACTATTTTAGAAAACGTGGAAAGGATAAAAAATATTGAATTTTGTAGCTAAAATATAACAAGACTAGGATTTACGATTGAAGACTTTACAAATGAAAAAATCAACACTACACAACTAACAATTTTCCTTCTTCTGAACTTGTCACGTCTCTGCACATTTGTGTCTTCAACTGTCTTGTCTTTGCTATTTCCTCACCATTTTCTCTCAGTGACTGCACTCTATGCTCTCTGACGCGAATAAATTCCAGAACGCTAAATTTTAATATCTATATGAATGCTATAGACTTCTCCTACTTAACAACGCAGATGGTTAAAAGCAAATTTTTAATAAATTATTTTAATAGCAAAAAAGCAAACAATAAAAATTGTAAAATCAAATTTTACTACTTTAATTTACTGATGAAATAGTTAAATTACTATTTATTTTATCAGTGATACCATTTAGGATTGTAGGTCAACTTCCGGAACTTAAAAAAATCTAACTCGAATGGCATAGTTTTTAATCAGATTAAGCTGAAATTTATCTATTACATCTGTGTCTGTTAAAAGTCATTTGTCTATACTGACTCTGGATTACAGGTCCCCCCAACAAGGTATTATCCGCTCAAAGGCGGGGGTGTCATGTGAGCCAGAACTCACACTCGTTGTCGCCTGCTTTCTCGCCTCCCCTCCCCTTAGTCTTTAATTGCTTTAACTATACTTGAAATTGAAAACAAAATAATACACAGAAAGTGAGTATTTAAAAAACACGACTTTTCAAAAGCAAATTTATTATTTACTTCAAATTTTCGACCTTTGTTCTGTGTGTTGTGTGGTGAGAAATGTTTCAATGTGTGTAAGGTAATGAAGTGTAAAAGATTCTCTGCAACGATTGCTACATTGGTGAATCCATGAGACCAACTATAGTAAGATTCACCCCCTTACAATATTGAAACATTTCTCACCACACAAAACACAGAACAGAGGCAAATTCCCCCATTCTCTTTACTTTATTGCCTTTCCCCTTTTATTTCTTTTCCCTTTGTCAAGTTCGTATCATATTTTAATTACATTTAACTCCATTTGATCACATTCCCCAAACATACAATATATTTCCTTTTCATTTCTTTATTTCTTTCCTCTTTTGCCAATATGACATTTTCTTTTATCGCATTTCTTTAACGTTCAATCACATTATACACATATACACAATATATTTTGTTTCGTTTTTCTATTTAAGCTTCTTGACAAAGACCGTAAGGTACAGGACCGTTTTTCTTCAAATATGAAAAGTACCGACTTCGCCATATCAATCACCTGAAATTGAAAATATAAAACCTAAATTTCCGACCCGTCTGTATTTTCTTAGCGAAAAACTAACAAGAAATATTTCGATCAACCACGATCCCCTTCTTCTGTCTTCAAACGTGAGCATCGTCAATGGAGGTTTAGGAAAGAACATCTGTGAGCAGATAAATATATATCCACGATAACCTTAGCATAAACTTACACGATAAATGCATGAGGGTATGATAAAGGCGTCGTCACAGATGTTCTTTCATCTTCAATCCTTCCTTGTCGATGCTCTCTTATGAGAAAAGTAGAAGAGGAATCGTAGATCACTCAAATATTTATCAGTTACTTCATCAACTTTTATTTATTTTTATCACTTTAATTTTGTACTATTTTTTCCCCAAATTTGGTTCTTTTTTACCTTTTTATTTTCATTTTTTTCTTTGTTTTCAATTTGTGTTCTTATTTTTTCATCTATTTTATTTTATTTTGTTTTTTTATTTTCTCTCTTTCTAATTTTTCTTTCTTTTTGAGCAAACCCTTCTCATGCTTCATTATATTTTTAGCCAACTCTTGTGCTCTTTTAACCCTCCTTAGTCCATTTTGTTTCTCTTTTTCTTCATCTTCCATTTTCTTTTTCTCTAATTTTCGATCTTTTTTTAACTTTTCATTTTGTTTTTTATTCGCTTCTTTCAATATTTTAGCTTCATATTCTGATTTCTTTTTTCCTAATTCTTTCTGTTTCCTCGTTTCTTTTTCTTCCAATTCGATTCGTACTTTTACTAATTCTAAAACCCTCTTTACATTTTCATTTTGTTTTTTATTCGCTTCTTTCAATATTTTAGCTTCATATTCTGATTTCTTTATTCCTAATTCTTTCTGTTTCCTCGTTTCTTTTTCTTCCAATTCGATTCGAACTTTTACTAATTCTAAAACCCTCTTTACATTTTCATTTTGTTTTTTAATCGATTCTTTCAATATTTTAGCTTCATATTCTGATTTCTTTTTTCCTAATTCTTTCTGTTTCCTCGTTTCTTTTTCTTCCAATTCGATTCGTACTTTTACTAATTCTAAAACCCTCTTTACATTTTCATTTTGTTTTTTATTCGCTTCTTTCAATATTTTAGCTTCATATTCTGATTTCTTTTTTCCTAATTCTTTCTGTTTCCTCGTTTCTTTTTCTTCCAATTCGATTCGTACTTTTACTAATTCTAAAACCCTCTTTACATTTTCATTTTGTTTTTTAATCGATTCTTTCAATATTTTAGCTTCATATTCTGATTTCTTTTTTCCTAATTTTTGTTCTTCTCTCATCGTTTCTTCAAGTTTACTTTTATTATTTTCATCTAATTTCATTTTCTTATTTAATTTTTCAAATTTATTATGGATATATTTTCCAAATTTCTTGATACCTCTTGTTAAAAAATTGTCACGATTTTTATAATCTTTATCCTTAAATCTATCATAATCATCTTCATTGTTTTGTTCATTATCATTTTCTTCACCTTGACCATCAGCAAAATTATCTTGAGTAACAAAATAAGCTTCATTATCTCTAGCATCATAAAATATATCTTCTTGTGAGGATACTCCAATTTCCTTTACATCATAATATTCTTCTTCATTGTTGTCAGCATTATCATCATTAATCAGTTTGTCATTGTTTTTATCTAAAATTATTGATTTTATATTTTCTTCTATTATTATATTAACATCACTCGTATATATATTCCTATCTTTAATATCTTCTATACAATCATTAAATCTACTCTCATAATTTCTAGTCGTAAAAATATTTAAAATTAAACTAGAAGTATAGTATACACATGTTGAATATAAGTAACTTAAGTTTTCCATCTTGTTTTGTATTTTTAAATGGGTAATTTACAAAGTGTAATCTATATTATAATAAGCTAGCGTCTGTGTGTGTGTCTGTCGCTGGAAGCATTTTGATTGGTTGAATTTATTATATGTTTTGTGTGTATTTTTATATGGTGTGATGAGTTTGTATGTGTGTATGTGTTTGAAGCATTCTGATTGGTTGAAATTATTTATATGTTTTATATGTGTGATGAGTTCATATATCTGTAGTGTGAAGGTCGCTTGAAGCATTCTGATTGGTTGAAATATCTTTTGTATGATGTAATAGAAAAATACACAGAAAAGATACAAATATTCTAAAAACTGACCACCACACCATATAACACTATTAGCAACTCAAAATACACACTACCCAGAATCCTATGTTTCGAGCGCAGCGAGAAACACTGTTTCGAGCGAAGCGAGAAACGACCACGGGACCGGCTAGTCTATCTATATTATAATAAGCTAGCGTCTGTGTGTGTGTCTGTCGCTGGAAGCATTCTGATTGGTTGAAATTATTTATATATGTTTTTCGTATGTATTTTTATATGGTGTGATGAGTTTGTATGTGGTTTATCGCTTGAAGCATTCTGATTGGTTGAAATTATTATATGTTTTATGTGTATTTTTATATGTGTGATGAGTTCAATACACATCATATATAAAGATATCATATACACAGAAAAGGTACAAATATTCTAAAAACTGATCACCATACCATATAACACTATTAGCAACTCAAAATACACACTACTCACAATCCTATGTTTCGAGAGCAGCCTAAACAAAAAAAAACTAGCCGGTCCCGTGGTCTTTCGAGCGAAGCGAATTTGAATTTGCAACTCAATATACACACTACCCAGAATCCTATGTTTCGAGCGCAGCGAGAAACACTGTTTCGAGCGAAGCGAGAAACGACCACGGGACCGGCTAGTCTATATTATAATAAGCTAGCGTCTGTGTGTGTGTCTGTCGCTGGAAGCATTCTGATTGGTTGAAATTATTTATATATGTTTTGTGTGTTTTTTTATATGGTGTGATGATCTTCTATATTATAATAAGCTAGCGTCTGTGTGTGTGTCTGTCGCTGGAAGCATTCTGATTGGTTGAAATTATTTATATATGTTTTGTGTGTTTTTTTATATGGTGTGATGAGTTTATATGTGTGTATGTGTTTGAAGCATTTTGATTGGTTTAAATTATTATATGTTTTGTATGTATTTTTATATGTGTGATGAGTTCATATATCTGTAGTGTGAGGGTTGCTTGAAGCATTCTGATTGGTTGAAATATCTTTTTTTCATATGGTGTAATAGAAAAATACACAGAAAAGATACAATTATTCTAAAAAGTGACCACCATACCATATAACACTATTAGCAACTCAAAATACACACTACAAGAATTCTATGTTTCGAGCGTAGCCTAAACAATAAAAAACTAGCCGGTCCCATGGTCGTTTCGAGCGAAACGAATTTGAATTAGCAACTCAATATACACACTACCCAGAATCCTATGTTTCGAGCGCAGCGAGAAACACTGTTTCGAGCGAAGCGAGAAACGACCACGGGACCGGCTAGTTTGATATAATGATAAATAATGATAAATAATAAGCAAGTGTGTGGCTGTGTGTCTGTCTGTCGCTGGAAGCATTCTGATTGGTTGAAATTATTTATCTATATACGTTTTGTCTATCTATGCGTTTGAAGCATTCTGATTGGTTGAAATTATTTATAGATACGTTGTGTCTATCTATATGTTTGAAGCATTCTGATTCGTTGAAATTATTTATATATGTTTTGTCTATCTATGTGTTTGAAGCATTCTCATTGGTTGAAATTATTTATATGTTTTATGTGTATTTAAAAACAAATAACTCACCACTAAACCATATATCACCATTAGCATCAGACCATATAAAAAATATACACATAACATATAATAATTTCAACCAATCATAATGCTTCAAACACATACATAGACAAAACATATATAAATAATTTCAATCATAATATTTATAACCAAAAAAAAGAAAAAGAGATAGCGAAACTACAACAAATATATTTTCCTTAACTAATACAGATCAAAATTTTGGAAGCAACAAAAAAATTCACAAACAAGAAGATGTTATGCGTAAAAAAGTAAAGCGTGCAAATGAGACTCTACAAGAAAACGAAGAATGTAGGCACAAGGATACTTTAGGGCAACAACTAAAGCGTGCAAATGAGAGTCTACAAGAAAACGAAGAACGTAGGTACAAGGATACTTTAGGTCAACAACGAAAGCGTGCAAATGAGACTCTACAAGAAAGCGAAGAACGTAGGTACAAGGATACTTTAGGTCAAAAACGAAAGCGTGCAAATGAGACTGCAGAACAAACCGAAGAACGTAGGTACAAGGATACTTTAGGTCAACAACTAAAGCGTGCAAATGACACTGCAGAACAAACCGAAGAACGTAGGTACAAGGATACTTTAGGTCAACAACGAAAGCGTGCAAATGAGACTGCAGAACGAACCCAAGAACGTAGGCACAATGATTCTTTACGTGAAGAACGAAGGCGTGCAAATGAGACTCTACAAGAAACCGAAGAACGTAGGTACAAGGATACTTTAGGTCAACAACGAAATCGTGCAAATGAGACTTCACAACAAACCGAAGAATGTACTTATTTCAATGCACTACGCCAAAGAATTAACAGATTTAATTTCCCTTAATTTCGCAAGAATAAACAATCAAAATATTTTACCGGATTTGCATTATTTAGGTCAGTTTAACATTCTTTGTCCACATTGTCGTGCAATAAAATTTCCAACAGAATCATTCAAGTGTTGTGGAAACGGAAAAGTAACACTACCAAATCTTGAAGATTTTCCACAAGAACTAAAAGACTTATATTTAAGTGGTTCTCCTAGAGCAAGACATTTCCGTAAAAACATAAGAATCTATAATAATGCTTTTTGTTTTGCAAGTTTACAAGCAAATATACGTACACCACCTGGAAGTGGTACTCCATATTTCAGGATTTCTGGACAAATGTATCATAGGTATGGTTCCCTGCATCCTGTTGAAAATCAAACACCCAATTTCAGTCAATTATATATTATTGAGCCAGCAACTGCATTGAATATGAGAATTGCTAATCCATCCAATTTTACATGTAAAAGAGATGTTATCGAAATAATTCAGAATGTATTAAACAGAGTTTCGCCATATGCTGCCGCATATAGGCATATGGCCGATGTTGAAAAAGAACAAGAAGAAATTGCAAAGCAAGAGAACCGTTTACCATCAATAATAACAATGGTAATGCGTGAAGGTAATGACAGAAGAAGATATAATGCTCCTCTACACGAAGAAGTTGCCGCAATTTTCACCAGTAATGATGGTGCCCCTCCACTTAATAACCAAATTGTTGTATATCCCCATAATCAACCTCTTAGACACATTCTATATATTTCTGCAAACATTGATTCAATGATTTACCCACTAATTTTTCCAAGAGGCCAAGCTGGATGGGACGCAAATGTTAATCATTTTCCACAAAATTCAACTCCCGTCCGCAATAGACTGACACAATTAGAATATTATGTTTATAGACTTGCTTTTAGAAATGATTTTTCTGCTTTGCATTTAGCAGGTAAATTATTTCAACAATTTTTGGTTGATGCCTATGTCAAAGTTGAAGGTCAAGGCCTTTCTTTTATTCGAAATAATCAAAGGCAACTTAGAGCAGAAACATATCAAGGTTTGGTCAACCATCTTCAAAGTACTGCTGATGATCGTAATTTACGCGCCGGTAATATTGTAGTCCTTCCATCCACTTTTCAGGGGTCTTCACGTCAAATGCATCAATTATATCTTGATGCAATGGCACTTGTAGCTAAAAATGGAAAACCAGATCTTTTTTTAACATTTACATGCAATCCAAAATGGCCAGAAATTGTTGAAAATTTATTGCCAGATCAAACACCTTCAGATAGACTCGACTTGGTTACACGCGTTTTCAAATTAAAAGTTGAAGCATTAAAGAATGACTTAAAGAATGGTGTTCTTGGTATTATTTGTGGCCATGTGGATGTTATTGAGTTCCAAAAAAGAAGACTTCCAAAAAAGAGGACTTCCTCATGTTCACATGCTCTTACATCTAAGTAATGATTCTAAACTGTATAATGCAGACGACATTGACTCCCTCATTTCTGCACAAATTCCTGATCCTGAAGAAAACCCAGAACTATATGAAATAATTAAATCTTGCATGATCCATGGTCCATGTGGACATTTGAACAATTCATCACAATGTATGCAAGATGGAACTTGCATTAAAGACTATCCTAAACAATTTAATCAGTGCACTATCCTTAATAATAATGGCTATCCTTTATATTTTAGACCTGATAACGGCCGCACAGTCACTATCAGAAATGTTGAATTAGATAACAGATGGGTTGTCCCTTATAACCGTTTTCTATGTAAAAAATACAGCGCGCATATAAATTTAGAGGCCTGCGTTAGTATCAAAATGTTAAATATCTTTACAAATATGTCTACAAAGGCTCATGTTGAAATTAATGAACGCATTGATCATGATGAAATTAAAACATATTTAGATGCCAGATATGTTTCTCCCCCTGAAGCATCCTGGCGCTTATTTACATTCCCCATGCATACACAAAGCCATAATATTATTAGACTCCCATTACATCTTCCTAATCAGCAAACAATTTATTTTAGAGAAGGCGAAGAAAATCCCGCTCTTTCTAGGGCCCATCATACAATGTTAATTGCTTGGTTCTACCTAAATCAAAATGATGAAAACGCCAGGCAATACTTATACACCGATATTCCTTATCATTATGTCTTCAAAAGTTCGGAAAAAAATGAGTAATTAGACAGAGGGGGGCTGAGAAAGTAGTAAGTAGGATGTATAACGCCAGTATTAGAGAGGGTGAGCGATACTTTCTACGCATTCTTCTTTTGCACGTACCTGGTGCCACATCTTATGTGTATTTAAAAACATATAATGGAACTTTATATTCAACTTTTAGGGAAGCATGTATTGCACGTAATTTATTAGTAGATGACAGTTTATGGGTTTGCACAATCACAGAATTAGTTGAAACGGCATCTCCTTCACAAATAAGAACTTCATTTTCTTTTATTTTAATTCATGGTGAGCCAAGTAATCCTTCTCATGTGTGGCAAACCTTTCGTTACGATATGATAGAGGATTATCTCCAGTATGAGTCGGATTTTAAAGCTGAACAATCTACACTTGCAGAAATTCAAAGTATTCTCGAACAATTTGGTAAGACGCTTATTGATTTTGGACTTCCAGAATTGAAAGAAACATTAATTGAAGATCCACCCAATATCCAACAAGCTAGACAAGAAGCTTCTAATTTAAGAAATATGCTTAACCCAGAACAGATTTCGGTTGCCGATTCAGTAATTGGTTCATTAGAAAAAAATGACAAATCTTCAGCTAAAGTTTTCTTTATTGATGGTCCAGGTGGCACCGGTAAGACTTTCACATATAACTACATTATTAAAGAAATAATTGGTCGTAATTTGAATGTTCTTACTTGTGCTTGGACAGGAATTGCTGCCACTTTATTGGAAAAAGGCAGAACTGTTCATTCGGTTTTTAAATTACCTGTTCCTGTTTTAGATAATTCAACATGTAATATTAAACCAAATAGTAAACATGCAGAATTTATCCGTAAACAAGATATTATAATTTTTGACGAAGCAAGCATGATTCCTAAATACGCCCTTGAAGCCATTGATAAAATGCTTAGAGATATCTGCAACACAACTATACCATTTGCTGGAAAAATTATTCTTCTCGGCGGAGACTTCCATCAAACATTACCAGTTGTAAAAAGAGGAAACCCCGCTCAAATCATTGAAACATGCTTGAAAAGTTCATATATATGGCCATTAGTTAAAGTTTTTCATCTTCACACCAACATGAGGGCAGCTCAACAAGACCACCTCTTTTCAGAATTTCTTCTTTCTCTGGGAAATGGACAATTGCCTGTTAACTATAACGATCCTTTCAAAGATTGTATTGAGATACCAAATCAATGTGTATTAACTAAAAGTGATAACATCATTGCTTCTGTTTTTAATGATGATGGTATTAACGTTGCAGACAAAGTCATTTTAACTCCTACAAATGAAGACTCTTTAGAAATTAACAACCAAGTACTACATCAACTTTCGGGAGAATCTAAAACATATTACAGTACTGACTCTGTTGTTACAGATAATCAAGAAGAAATTGATCTTTATCCAATGGAATTTCTCAATTCCTTAACACCATCTGGTATGCCACAACATAAACTCAAAGTAGGATGTATCGTAATGCTTCTTCGAAATCTTAGTCTTAAGGATGGTCTCTGTAATGGAACACGTCTTAGAATAACTAAATTATTGGATAATACAATTGAATGTCAAATTCTTACTGGTGTTAACTGTGGAAAGAATGTTCTCATTACTAGAATTTCGCTGTCTCCTAACGATACAAATCTACCCTTTCAAATTAAGCGTATTCAGTTTCCTCTCAGATTGTCGTATGCACTCACTATCAATAAAAGTCAGGGACAAACTTTTGAAAAAGTTGGTATTTTTTTAAGAAAACCATGTTTCAGTCATCGACAACTTTATGTTGCCCTTTCAAGAGCAAGATCTTTTCAGGCCATTAAATTTCAGGTCTATCAAACACATCAACAAGGATATCACAACAATAATTTATATACAAAAAATATAGTTTACCCACAAATTTTTCATTGAAATGAAAAAAAAACTAAAAAAATCAATACTACACAAATATTTTTAACAAAACTAAAAATACTAAAAAAAAATGAATTCTACATAAATAAATATATCATAGGTGGATGGGGCAATACAAAGTAGAAACTTAAAATTGTAGGTAAAAATACTTGAAAATACAGATAATACAAAATCGCTGTTAAAAATCAGCCCAATAGACAATTAGAAAAATCTTTAAAAAGAGTAGAAAACAGTCAAAAACATATGTAAGAATCGGAAAACACATTAATTAGATAACTAATTAGTAGTCGTAGCCAAACAGGCAACAATGAGTGTGAGATTTCTGGCTCACATGATACCCCCGCCTTTGAGCGGTTAATACCTTTATGGGGGGACCTGTATTCCAGATAAACTATTTAAAATTCATTTATACATACACATACATGTAGGCAAGCGCGGAATAATAAACAAAAAAATCACATTTTCAGAAATACACATGTAAAATGCAGAAATAAAAACCGCCATGTTTAGTGTATGCAGTTCACCGCAGCTTCGTGGCTTATTTTAATTGATTTTCAAATTAAATAACTCTATCCTTTTTATCGTGTTGATTTCGTTTGAAAATCAATCAAAATCTGTCAAAAATAAGAATCGTTAATTCAATAGTACTGATATTTTTTGGTTAAAATCAATCAAATTACAACTACCAAGAATCCTATTTTTCAAGCGTAGCCTAAACAAAAAAAACTAGCCGGTCCCGTGGTCGTTTCGAGCGAAGCGAATTTGAATTAGCAACTCAATATACACACTACCCAGAATCCTATGTTTCGAGCGAAGCGAGAAACGACCACGGGACCGGCTAGTGTATATATAACTAATCGTAAAAGTGATATTAACTACTACACTTGAGTGTGAAATTTTACATGATTTTTGCAATCAATTTCAAACTAATATACCCAATTCTGGTACTGTGAATTGAATGGTCACCATATTTTTTGATGAAAATGAATTAAATTTATGAAAAAAGGTGATTTAAAATATACTTACTCATTTCAAAATTGATTTTTTTGTAAACGATAAAATAATTTTATGGTTATATACCCATTTTCAAGTATATTAATTTCAATTCTGATGTTTATTTTGTCTAAAAAATACGTCAAAAAGCGATTTAATCGCACAAATCGTAGTTAGAATCATTTTCTTTCATTTTTTAAGAAAAAGAAATTGTTCTGTCAACACATCAGAGAACATTAAACAGATCTTAGACACAATATGCTCAGACACCATATTTAAATTACGAAGTTCTAATAAAAATAATGCAATTTCTTTTTTAAGATTTATTGTGATTTTAGGGATCTTATTTTTAATACTTGGCTCTATATCAATTCTATCGCTCGAATTTTCACAATCAATATCTCTTACTCCTTCGTTTTGATCGTCAAGTTTCGTTTTAATCTTTTTATTAGATGAACAGTTTATTTGATTCTCAAAAAAACTTAAATGATTTCTTTTTATGTGTCTTACAAATGAGTCCACTCTTCTATACTGATAATGAAAAGCTTCAAAAATGCAATTCAATTGAAAGTTTGAATCACTTTGATGGTTGTTGTTAGTATAATGATTCAATAATTTAGAGAAATGGCGAGTAGAATATGCACAAAATACACAATTGTGTAACATTAGCAAATACTAATGTAGATGTAATTAAAAAAAGTATCAATTAGGCAATCAAATAATTAAACCACAAAAATATTTAAATATAAATAATGGCATAAAGTGGAAAAAAATAATAGTACTTTAAACAAAAATGAAGTAATATTTATTCTTGAAGCATTGCACTACTTACGTAAATATAGAATCGCTTTGTTCCATTTGTAGAGTAAACTAGGTCGCTATAACAAGGCGCAAAAAACGAGAAAAAAAAAGAGCAAGATGTTAATTCACAACTAAAAACTTATGATCAGGGCGAGGAAAAATTGACCCAAAAAATTGGAAAAAATTGACTTTTACTCAGAGAAAAAATTGACTTTATTGACTTTTTAAAGTTTAGACTTTATTGACCTACACTCGAAAAATTGACTTTGATTAAAAATTTGAAATTAGTTCAAAAATTTTTAGACTAAACAAGTAAGGATCTTCTTCAAAGAGTTTTTGCTAAACGGAAATAAATTTTACTCGCCCTTCTTATGATATGATGAAAAGCGCAAATGCCCAAATTTTTAGCGAACAGATGCATGCGTACTGTAATGTATTGCTACGACTATATCATAAAATGTGACTCCTTGCTTAGCTAGAATGTATCATGCAACAACGCGTGGATGATATACGATCAAATATGTTGCACTTCACACAAAGCCCATTCTTTCATTTCGAATGCTAAGGATGTGTCAAGTGTAATTTTACTAAGATCATTTGTAAATGCAGCATTTACAAGTGTTTGAAAATAGAAAACAAAGTTACTTAGAAATAATAACTAGTTATTTTTCTCAGTGGCTGAAACAAATTAATTGCTGAAAATATTCGCCTTTTCAAGATCAGATGTCGCTGCTGTTCCGCATGGTCTTGTCACCTCAATGAGCATACTATTTGTTTTTGTTTTCTGATTGACAGATGACCAAAATTTCTTCTGATTCTCATGGTAACGTGATATAAGATTTTTTCAAAAACAATCTTTGATATGCTTGTTGCGCTTCTTTAATGGATTTGATACTTTTTTATACTTTAATAATAAAAAAAAAATTAAGAAGTTTTTTTTAAGTTTTTTTTTCTTTTCATAAGTTACTTTGCTTCATTATTAATGAATTCATCAAATTTTTCACATGTTTTTTTTAAAGGAATATACTTGTCGATAAGTAAGCTAAGTTTATTCTTAAAAATAGAGTAAAAATCATCTAGTAGAACCTACGTTTTAGGTACCCTGATTTTATGTTCCCTGGATTTTACGTCCTCGCCAAATGATCGATGACGTCATCTTTTTGGTCATTAAATGCATTATTAATACGTTTTTTCTTTGTGATTTTATGTATTAAAAAGTTTATAAAAGTTAATAAATTATTGTCTTTCAGTTTTATTTCACTATGAGTAATTTAAAAAACGCTAATTAGATCGCAAAACAATGCATTCTAACACTGAACGTACTGTACAGTGTACTTGTTATCTCCGATGATATTCTTGTTGTTTTCGTATAATGAGCGCGCATTGTCAAACATCAAAAGATACGCGCCTTGTGAATGAATGGGGTATCAGCGAGTCGCTACACGTGTAAAGGATATCCTCATATACAACTGTCAATTACGTCCAGGGTAGCAAATAGTCAGCTGATAACGATGTGTTACAGACACAACATTTTCGTGCAAAACGTAAACATTAACTTCACACAACTTACATGATTTAAACAATTAAGACCATGCACTTCCTGTAATTAAAATCCATTGTTTTTCTATTTTAAAATCATGGCTTCCGTGAGAAAGCGTCAAAGTGTTTCGATCAAAACTAAACTAAAGATAATTGCCGAAAAAAGGAAGTGGATGACGCAGCAGCGAAGAAAGGGCGTACCGATATCTGGACCTCTTTTACAGGAGAAAGCTCTTCTTTTTGCCAAAGAGTTATATCCCGAAGGTCACCCAAGTCTTGAGGCCAGTAACGGATGGCTAGATGGTTTTAAGAAACGCCACGGTATCCATTCCTTATCAATGCAAGGCGAATCCTTATCAGCAGACGCTGACTCAATTGGAGCTTTCCAATCTGCGTTAAAGAGGTTAATGGAATCAGAAAATTTAACCAGAGACCAATGCTGACGAAACTGGTCTCTATTGGAAATTGATGCCCAGCCGCACCTTGGTTTTACACGGAGAGAAAATGGCAAAGAATTTCAAGAGAGCTAAAGATCGAGTTACCCTTATGGGTTGTTCGAATGCGAGCGGAACCTGTAAGATTCCATTAACATTTATTCACAAGTCAGCTAAGCCACGATGCTTTAAAAACCAGAACATGGACCGCCTGTCAGTCGACTACTATAGTCAGAAGAACGCTTGGATGGATGTGGCAATATTCAAGAGATGATTTTTTGAGAACTTTGTTCCCCGTGTTCGTGAATTTTGCCGAGAGAACAATGTCGAGGAAAAGATTGTTGAAAGATTTGAGAGCCCACCCTTCCGTTGAAGAACTAACGACAGAAGACGGATCATTTTTAGTAATGTTCCTGCCGGCAAATACAACCTCCCTCATTCAACCGATGTACCAGTGTGTTTTAGAACCATTAAAAAGACGTTATAAGAAAAACCTTCTACGTCACGTCTTGTGCAAGCTAGATACCCCGATCCCAGAGGTGATAAAACAAATCACAATTAAAGATGCGGTTTACTGGATTGCAGATGCGTGGGAAGCGGCGACACAGGAAAATCTTCAACGCTCTTGGCGAAAACTAATGGAAAATGTTGAAGAAAGAAGTGAGGATGAAAGTGTTTCAGAAGAACAGACAGAGAACCTAGACAACATGGAAGCGGATCGTAATATATTTAAAGCCATGTTTCGAGAACTTGGTTCTGGAACTAAGGATATGATGAGTGTGGATGAGTGGCTCACCGAAGATGCCGAAGATCCCGGACACCAATGGCTCACCGACGCAGAGATAATCAGTGAAATTGATAGGGAGTCATCTGATGAAGAGAGTGAAAGTGAAGAGGAAGAAATAGTCGACCGAATTAAACCTGAGCAAGCGTTTGAAGCCCTTGGAGTTGTCGTGGATTGGTTCGAGCAAATGAAGAAAGATCCGTGCCACATCAGACAGATTCGCCGAAGGAGAGATTCCTCGCGAAAAACTTCCTCGCGAAAATTCTTAACTTTACAGTATTTAAAATTTTAATCACGACAAAAACTTTTGGCCCATATTTGGGCCCCAAAGAATAAATGGGCTATATATCTTTGAATTTCTGTGTTTGTATCAACCGAATAAAGTGTAGCTGGCAAAAAAATCAGCGTAAAGAATAAATGATCTTGAGGTTGAATAAACCCATAGCGTATTAACCCTTTGTTGACCAATGTGGCAACAATGTCTCTTAAAGATGATATATATTAAGACCATGAAACAGATGTAATATAGGGATAATAAATATATCTGCTTCTTCTTCTTAAATATATACAATTACATTGAAAAAGAAAGCACACAATATTTCAAACTGTTATAAAAAGTATATGATAGAAGGATTCAGTTAAATCGTACCTCTTTAACACAGCCGAAGAAGGAGTGCTGGGAATGAAGATTTTTCTCCTTTTTATGCCGGACTCCACCAAAGAGCACCACTCTACTACTCAAGTATTGAAGGGAAATCGGAACAACTTTCTCCTCTCTAACGCGTTCATCAATACGAAGGGTGACCTTGAAATGGAAAGAAGAATCGTTGTAATAAGAGCTATTTTGCATATTCACCGAGAAAAAATTTGTTACATTAACTAAGTAAGTTAGTGAGAGTTAATTTTTTTAGTTGGAAAGTTGCACTAAAAGTTAAGTTTAATAACAATTTGAATTACTGTAAATCAAGAAATTTTCGTTGAAGTAAAATTTTTGATGTGTTCGCGTTAAAAAAAGTTTGCGTCGTGTTATTTTCGTGAGCAATCATATATTTCAAAATTATCTTCATATGTTATACTTTTTTTCCGCGAGTTAATTTCCGTGAAAATATCAGCTTACTTACCTATTATACCAACTTTTTATATTTTGTTTAAAATTTGGCAATTTTTCACTTTGAATATTTTAATCTTTTATATGCGATTGTCATCTATTTTAAACTTCTCTATACAATTACATTATTGCAAAAAAGATTACTAACTGATCAAAAATTTAAAATGTTGGATTGCACGAAGAATGAAGTATCTTATTTTTTCTATTATATATTTTTTTCATTACTTCATTCAAGTTATTTAATTTATAGTAGATTTAATTAATTGATTTTTTATGGCTCTTCTAGACAAGCTAATTTAAAATAGAACTTTTTTGTGTTGTATTTCATATACTTTCTGTAAAATCATTTCACTCCAAAGACCTTACACATCGTAAATCCTATGTGCAGACTGAACAACGATTAAAACTAACGATAATCATAATTGTCGATAAATAAAATGCGTTAACAATTATGATCAAGTTAGCACACAAATTAGTTTTAGCCCGAAACTCTTCTTCACGCAAAATATATCTTTACTACAAATATTGATTAAACTATCAAGAGTGTTTCCAAATCAACAACATTATTCGGAATATTATTTCTTTCTGCATATAGGAAGTGAAAATAGAAAACTTTCAAAAGTTGAATATATAATCTCTGTGAGCATTACATTTGGTCTTTATCCTCCAAATTTTAATTTTCGCCCTGATATTACTGAAAGGCATTCTGCTTCTTGCATTACCCAAAAATATTGAATCCATTCTCAACCGATACAATGTATGGGAAAAAGCAAAAGTATTTCTGCTACTTCTTAATAGTGAGTAGAAAATTTTAACTTTTTGTGACATTAATACACAATACTATTGTAATTCGTAACTTTACACAGCTTCCCTTAGAATTTCAAAACGGCTGTTTAGACGTGGTGGGGAGGGGCACTAGCGTCTAGTAAAGAAGCATTTAAAGGATTTACATACATTTTTAAAATATACAAAGACTTTTTTTACTCGTTTCGTAAATTGACGTGATAGCGACAAAACTAAGATTGATAAGTTGATAAGATAAGATAAGATATTTATTAAGACTATGAACAGATTACAACAAAACAATGTATATATTGAAACAGATGTAGGTAACATTTAACATACAAGTTTTTTAAAGCCTTTGATAGAATAAAGTTAATGCGAAAAAAATTTATATTTGAATTATAAAATTGTGACATTTTATACTCAATAGCTTGCTTAGAATTAGAACGTTTGTACGATGGGACTATCATGTTTTCTGTGAATCTAGGTGAGCATCTTTGTTTTTCGTAATTATACGAGATTAATTTATCGAAAGTATCAGGTAGCCAGTGACTAACGTATTTCAGTGTAAGAATTGCAAGCTTTAGTTTATATATATCAAACAGTTTTAGAGAAGAAATTTGATAGAATAACAGAGATGTATGTGCAAAGTAACTTTTGAAAAATATTAGTCTAAGTGTTTTTTTCTGAAGAGACAGTAACTTGTTGGTGGAAGAGTGACCCCAATTTACAACACTATAGTGTAAATGAGGGAGAAAAAGAGATTTGTAAAGAAGTATTAAACAGTGGGAAGAGAGAAATAATTTCGATAAGGATTGTATTTTTGAGAAGGGAACTTAAATCAGATCTTTTATGACAAAATTGGAGTAGCATTTTTTGAATTTTTCTTCAAGGGTTCAGCCGACGCCCTGAACATTTCCTCATCTATCACCGACTCTTAGGAATCTGGCAATGACGTCCAGTGTTTTGATAAGGGCCACCACCAAAAAATACTGAGCTTAACGCCATCTCTAACCTTTCAGAGTACTTGCGAATTTTTTTATACCTACAATGCGTATCCCGTTTTTATTTAAACTAGCTGTAACTGATGTATATATTTCAATTTTGTTTTAAGCTGCGTACAAATAGCAACATAGTTTGCGTAATAGAAATATACAAGTAAAATTGAAAAATATCGATTGTCTAGCTTTGTGAAATTTTTACGAATTGGCCCCAAAAATTGGGCCATCGTTGTGCAACTCCCATTACTGATTTTCGGTGAAAGCACCCATCCCCCCAAGCACCAATTGTTTGAACCATTGAGTTAGATAACTGTTTAAGTTATTATATAACTAGTTATTTAGTTAGTTGGTTATATAAGTAGTTTTGTATAAAGTTAAAAGAGAAGTCCTTTTCCCAGTAAAGTAGTTTTGAGTGGTCAATTTATCACATCCAGATTTAGTTATACAATCATAAATTCCGGCTAAAAAGCCGATTTAGCAGCCTCAATTTTTGGCTTCATTTTAGATCCGTTTATCCGGCGATGCAGATTATTTAATAATACAGCATATACTAAGCTGATATATCATGGACGAGCATGATATCACATGCTAGACACAGATGTTTCAAACCAAAACATCAATTATCGTATATCTCATGTATTAGTAGAGTTTTCTTCCTAAACCTTTAGGGTCTCGCGCTTCAGAAACATTTTTGGCCGCGGTCTCCTTAAAAATTTTTTTAAAATCTGTTACACTCCAAACGACAAAAACTCAGGATTAAACGCCTTAATCTTTCAAAAAAAGATTTGCTTCTAGTATTGGAACACACACGAAACCGTAATTAGTTTGTTCAAAAACAATTTTTCTTATGTATAAAAAAATTTACAAATTTATATGGTAGGACTTTTTATTCGAGAGTGGTGCATTTCTTGATGCGATGCCCTTTCTGACGTTAAAGAATAAAAAAAATTTATTTTGGCTACATCCTGATTCGAAGCCGAAATGTTTGGAATGAAATTGCAGGGATCTAACCGCCATGCCACCAGAATTCATCTTCTAGGCGCATACTAAGGAGAAACGTGATCTTGTTTATTTATCAAACAGAAGTGATATTTGTCGCTGTAGATGAGTGAGGCATATAGCATAATTAGCCATTTCAATTAAAATAGGCGCGAAATCATTGTATTTCAAAAATGTTCAAATTCTTTATGTGAGAGCTTAGTACTTAGCAGTCACGCGACTTTGTTAACCCATTTAAGACCAAGCAAAGCAGACGATATCTAAAAAAACGCAGACGATTTATATTCAAAGTCATTGAAAAAAGCAGACGAAGATGAAATTACTTATGTTCCAAAATAGGAACATTGGTCCTAAATGGGTTAATCTCAAAACATGATACTTTTATCAAACTAAATTTCTGAATTAATTATTATTATTATTAAAAGTTAACCCAACATAAAAAAAGTCATTCATGTTACGCTAAATGCAGAGGATTAACGAGAAGGCGGAGCTAGGCCCCTCTGAGAATATTTCTGCACACCTTTCCCACTTGACTGAGAAAAAATATTATATATTGTTTATATTTCAACCTCTTCTCCACATCCTCTCCCCAAAAAATATTTTGGGCCCCCGTTGCTTTAAATTTGTCCCTACGTCTGCCTAAATAATAGCTATTACTTATAAAAATATATGCGCGTGTATCATATAAAAGGTAATATTATAATTTTGAAAAAATCCATGAAATGAAAAATTTCCAAATTTTGAATTTATTTTTTTTATTAAATATTATGTTAAGTTCAATATATATATTGTGTATATAAATCAGATTTATAATTTCCATCAAAACTACGAAATATTATTTTGAACAAATATAATATTGTCTTTATATACACTCTTTACTTCTTTTTTGTATATAAATTTTCTCTTTTTTTTTCTCTGTTTATTTTTTTTAATTTTTTTAAATATTTATCTTTTTAATTGAATTGTTGTTAATGTATTTTTTCAAATTTATCAAAAATTTCGATTAAAAGCATTCCTATTTCAAATTACTGATTTTTTTTATTAGCAAACTAGATTGAATGAATCAGATGAGAAGTTGAAATAAATAAAATCTTAAATTTATCTAACTATAAAAATATTTTGTTGCATTAAATTCTAAAAAAGTTCGAACATATTTGCGAAAAGGTGGAACGGAGGTGAAAATAGTTACCATATGGATACAGTAGAGTGCAAATGTTTTCAGCCACAGCTAATATTTTTTTCTTTACAATCTTTTGATCATTCTAATTTATTTATATTAAATAAATTCATTATAAATACCATTTAAGAATAATTCTTTTTTCATTAATAAAAATTTCTGATTATTTTCTTTTTTAATTTATTCAAAACTATTATTTGTATATTTTATCTATTAAAATCGGTGCAAAGTTTTCGGCCATTTGTTGACTTTTCAGGTAAAAACATTTTTTTTAGAATTTTAATATAAATTTTTATCATTGTTTTTTTCTAAAATTGATTTCTTTAACGATCTTTTCTCGACGTCCTTTTTTGACTGACATACCTAAAGTATCTCTAGAATTGAGAATTAATAAATATACATATATAGTATATGATATGCTAGTCAGTTAATTTTGGACTTAAAATATTCCAATTTTTTGACTTTATATTGAAAAATTTTTAGTTTCATGAAAAAATTATCTCGACCATAAAGTTATTTCCAATTTTTTTCAAAATTAACTCCATTTTGAATGGAAGTGTGAAAATTAATTTTTTTGATATTTTAAATTTAATTAAATCACTATTGTATTTGAAAAAAAATTCTTTTTATATTGCTTTTTAATTTGGTATGAGGAATTTTTTGATTTAAATTGACATTATTAAAATATTTTTGACTTTAATTAATAATAATAATAATAATAATCTTTATTTTTCAAAAGTATACAATAAAATGTAAAAATAAGTGCACAAAATGTGTATATTAAAGTAAATACAAACCAAAATAAGAAAGAATTATATGCAAATATAACTTTTCAAGGTTAATATCGAAGGTCAAAGCAGCCGCTAGGAGACATCAACCTGCTTGTGAAGTCTTGAACTATACAAAAATATTTATAGAAGCATGTGTGATTGACTTACGGGATAACGGAAAAAGTAGGGAAGAAAATTAACTATAATAATTTTAAAAAGATTATCAAAAATAAATTTTTTTCCAGGAGATTTTTTTAGTTCAGATAAAAATTTACTTTATTACTCTTTCACTTGATGTTTATTAATTTCTATTTAAAGTGATAAAACACTTTTTATCATTTAAAGTTTTATTAAAATAGGTAAGCGAAATATAATGTGTACTACATTTATAAAAATGGCGAGGGAGTAAGATTGATGTACACACAACATGCTGAAAAACTTCCAGAGTATCACAAAAATTTCTTCTGGAAAAATTTTTAAAAAATTAAGCAAAAACAAAAGTATAGAAATTAACATTTTTTTTGTATATTTAAATACTTAATTAGTTAGGTAAAATTTTATTTAAAATTAGTGTAATTTTTATCATCTTATTTTTTTATTATATTTTTTCAGTCAAAATTATTTTGTCACATATTGCAATTTTGGGTACATCAGTAAGTTATGCCGAAATTAGGTCAAAGTGCATTTATTCATAAAATCTTAAAATGATAGATGCTATTAAATTTTTTAAAAATTTTAAGATAAAAAAATTTCCAACTTTTCAAATAATTTTTTACATAGAATTAAAATTTCGCTCAACAATTCTCTCAATAACAACTTTCTTGTTAACTGCCACCTTACATGTTCTCTATGATACTATAGTTTAAAATAATAATAAAAAAACGAAAAAATAGAACATAAAGATATTCTTTGCAAAAACAAAGAAAAAAAAAGTATATATAAAAAAAAAGAAGTATATAAAAAAAAGATAGTACAGACTTACTTTCAACAAATTCAAGTCATTTGAGTACTAAAATATATAAATCAAATAATTAAAATAAGAACTAATGCAATTTTGAATTGAAAAATCGATTAAAAAAATTAATAACTAATTTTTTCATTCTTATAAAATCTTGGATATAGATTTTGGCGCGAAAAATTTGCTTAAAAAAACCACATTCAATCAAGAACGAACAATCAAATCTTATTATATGTATTTATTAAAATAAACTTACTATGGAAAATTTTTTAAATATAATTTTATATTGACTTACTGACTAAAACACAATTATGTACAAGTTATGAGATAGATGCTTAGTAGCTAATTGGCACGTTTTATTTTATCGAACGTGGTGTCAGTTTGCAAAAAGATAATCTATCAAGTTCACGCCGTTAATTGAGTTGATAGCAGTGGCGGGTCCAGAAATTTCTTATAGGGGGGACCGAAATCTATTTAAATTTTTTGCAATTTTGCTAAATGTCTTCAGAGAATACGACAGCTGTATTATGTCTTTTAGAATTCGACTTGTCATATCGTTGATATAAACGTAATCAACTACCAACAAGTATTGTTTTAGGAAAAAGCAAAATTAGTAAGCGTAATTTTCGAAGCCATTTTTCATAGGAGGGCCTAGGCCCATGAGCCCCCCCCACCCCCATTTTATCATTTATTTGATCACCACAAACACATGGAATATAATCCATAAAGAATAACAAACGATTGATTACCAATTTAATTTATTTGCTTAATTTATATACAAGAGATTAATAATAATAATTATTCAAACTGTTTCTGCATTTTGAAATTATAATTATTTTGTGAACAGAAATACGTTTTTAGGGGTAAAAGATTGAAGCTAAAAGACGACAGGACATAGTTGAGAGACTTGTTTTTACCTTGCAGTAATTGGATTTTGAATAAACTTTTTCAACATTTACCTATTTTTGCATAAATTTGCTATTCAACATTATATATCAAATTGAATGTTTTTAAATTACGCTTTACAAATTTTATTATTAAAAATTACCTTCCTTAAATCGTCCCTTTAAATAAATGATATATTTAAAAAATAAAATGATAAATAAATAAAAGGTATAATTTTTAAATATTGAATTTTCTATTCGGATACGAGTTTGTGTTACGAAAGAAAATTAAAGTTTGAAAATGCGATATTTTTCGGACCATAATGTAGGCCATTACTGAAAAGTTGACAGAAGAGTAAAATAATAGCAAATTTCCTTTATTCAGAGGAATTTAGTTAAAGTTTTGTAGTTAATATATTTTGTCCATATCTAAACAAATCTGGATATGTGTTATAAATCATCCTCAAGTTTTTTATTAAAAACTCCCTGAATAACATGACCTATGAAAGAAATTCTCTTAAGATTGTTTAAAATGGCATCAAAGTAAATAAAATATTTACACTAAAATACGTATATAACAAATCGAATTATAAAGGCAAAATTTTTTATCGGTACGCAGAAACTGTAAGAAAATTTTTGCAAGAATTTTTTATTTAACTGAAAAATAATTTTATGCGATAGATTAAAACAAAAAATTAATGCAAACATGTTTAAACTTTTATGAAATGGAAGAAAATATGGAAGAATTTAACTTAAATCTACTAGATGTAATTTTTTTAATTAGTTTGGCTTTAAACAAACAAGTGAAGAATGAATTAAAAATGGTTTTGCGGTTTTATTTTTGAAAACGACCATATTTCTAAAATTGGACGTAATCGTGATGATGATGTTGATGTTAATAATGATGAGAAAAATGAAAGAAGCAAGTCTAGGAATGAAGATATGGGCAATTGATAAAACCTAATTGATTAACGTGGTAACTTTTAAATCATTGCAAAAACTGTTGCTAATCTTGTAAAGCCCTACTGTTAAGAATCCTCGTTTTGGAAATTTTGAAGAAGACAATAAACAACGATGAAAAAGGCTTTGGTGAAGGTAACTAGCAGAAAAATTAATCAGCAAAATTGAAGCAAAAAAGTTTGCCCTCATAAAACCCAATAAAATTATTAGTATAAAAGAGAATTATTTGTATTACTACTTTGTAAATGAATGTATCTTTTGTTGTTTCATGTCAGGAAAGTTGAAATTTGATAAAGCAATATTTATTTCTTCATATTTCGATTATATAACAAATTAATTCTAAACGTTCCAGGAAATTTGTTATATCAAAATCACTGTTTCACAATACGTTTTCACTGTATATAACTCTCGTAATTTCAGAAGTAACCAAGACATGATGCAGAATTTGCAACATAATCATATCTTAGGTTGTTCGACTTATTGTAAGTTCTTTTGTATCCGATCATCATCACTAACCGTACACTGTGGAAAGATCGGTTTCGGCTATTGAACCTTCATCAGTTCCACTTTGTGTGTACAAACCATGAGGTTTGAACTTGCGTCTAGTAGCTGCGCGTGAGCATCAACAAACTAGCAGTAAAACGGTTAGCTGTGATGATCTTTATCTACTTATCGATAGCCGAAACCGGCCTTTCACATAGTCTACGGTTAGTGATGATTAGGGCAAATAAAGTCAATAGAGTCAATTTGAAAAAAAATATGTTTTAAAATTTTCAAATTTTTTTATTTAGCAAGTTTGTTCATATATTTCAATTTTTAAAAAATTTTTAGGTCAATAAAGTCAATTTTTTTTTTCTTAAAAATTAATTTTTTTTCCTAAAGTAAATATTTATGAAAAAAAAATTCAAAATTATTTTGCTTTTTATATTGTAACTTTTTATATTGTCTGACTTTGTTAGCCTAATTCCTATAAGTATGATATTAAAAAACATTGTTGTTTTATCATTTTTAGATTCAAAGCTTTGAATTTACTCATACGTTTTAAACAATAGCTCCCAATTATAATCAATTACGTCAAAGCATGCCGAAAGTGGCAAAAAGTTTCTTTTGGGGGAATCTTGGAGTTCTTTGAGAATATGTCATTTAAATTGATTTAACTTGAAACTCATATGTTTGAACAAATTATTATTGGATATGTTGAAATACGTATTGGGTCCAACGCATTAAAAGCCCTCTAATGGCTTCACATTTAAGTCATTAAATAGCTTGTAATGTTTGAAATGATTTTTGGTATAAGAAAATAATTCAAGAAATGTACTCTTTCAATTTTTCGATGAGCTTGAATCTTGTGCCATTTATTGTCGAAAAAGTCAATAGCATCTTTTGGAATGTTGATAGTGACGTCATTATGCATGATGCTCAAGCTTAGTGTTAAAGATCCATTTATTGCTTCGATTTTATAGTAATTTTCCAGAGAACCTGAACATAAGATTTAAATAAAAAAACTACATTACAACCTAAAACTTTGGAAAAATAGACGAAAATGAATTTTTGTGCGAATAGGCGAAAGAAATATTTGCAAATCAAAATTAACTAATGGCATTTAAAGAAATCGCTTACATGGATTCAATGAATCTGTAATGCTGATTAAATCATCTTTAAGTATTACAAAGAAGAATGTGTATTTAAATTATTCTTATTGTTATATATTGATATATTATGATGAAATATATCATTTTTAGTTTCGTTACACCTTTTTGCAATTCAATTACACCTTTTTGCAATTTCGTTACACCCTTTTGCTGTTCCGTTACACCCTTTTGGAACTCAATTACATCTTTTTTTAATTCAAACTCATTCTTTTAGAATTTAAGCTTGTTTAATTAATGTTTATTCATATTTACAATATTTTCATACTTTTTTGTTATTATTTTCTAAATATTTAAATCCCACGAACCTAATTAAAGCAGATTAAAAAATAAGTTTGTATAAAATAATCTTTTATTTAATTCACGCATAAAGTTTTCTCTGAAAGTTGAAAATTTGAAAAAAATTTGAAAATAAAAAAAATATACTAAAACTAAATATTTTTTAAAAAATTATAAAAATATTAGAATAAGATTCTACTAATTATTATACATAAGAAAATGTTAAAATTAAAGAGAAATACTTTTGTTTTGATAGAAAATTAAAAGATTATTATGTACAAACTTTTTTTAAAATCTGGTTTAATTAGATTCGTGGACTTTAAATATATTTAGAAATACACTTTAACAATAAAATAATAACAAAAAAGCATGAAAATATTGTAAATATAAAATGAGCTTAAAATCTAAAAGCACGAGTTTGAGTTACAAATCTATATTAAAAAGTAATTGAGTTCCAAAAGGGTGTAACAGAATTGCAAAAAGGGGTAATTGAATCGCAAAGGAATGTAACGGAACTAAAAATAGTATATTATGTGAGTAAAAGGCAGAATGGGTAGAGCTAAACCCCATACCATACCATACCATAGGGCATTTCATCCAAATATGTATTTTATTTTACCATACTAAATTGCCTGGATTGTTTAACTCTTTTTCATTATCAATTTTCCGTGGTAGTAACAAGCTGATCACAAGAGTTAAAAGAATATGTTGCAGTTTCAATACCACCAATCATTGGCAACTACAATAAATCAATGGGTGGCACTGATCAGATGATCGGGCTTTTTCAACATACAGACCCTGTATCAGAAATAGAAAATGGTATTAGGGACTTTTTTTTATATTGTATGGAAATTAGCATGTATAATTCATGGTTAATTACACAAAAATGTTGAAAAACCATGCACATTTTTGGAGCACATATGGTCAATTGCGACTTCTTAGTTACAAACGTATTGCCATGATAAAAAAGTTATTCCAGCAAGAAACACGTGTTTTCACAATAGCCGTGTTTCTAATCGAATAGTTGATTCAATGCGATATGGTGGTTTGAATCATTTTCCTGGAAAAGATGAAAATAAATAAAGATGTGCTCTTTGTGGAAAAACAACAAAAAGAAAATGCACAAAGTGCAATGTTAAACTTCATGATTATTATTATTATTGCTTTTCAGCTTTTCATTGGGTTAAAAAGGAATAGATATTTTAAATAAAAAATTTTGAATTTTTTTTTATTTATTTTCTTTTTAGCAATTTACTATATATGTAATAAAACTAGAGTAACGAAAACTAGAGTAACGATACTTGAAACAAAAGCAGAGGACTCTTACGATTGCCGATTCGGATTTCCGATTAATCATCCAATCACCAATGACTAGCTACACTCAGAAAATTCAAAATAGATTCCTAAATGCCCATGCAAAACGATTTGATTTTTGCCGTCCCTTGATAAAAGTACCGTGAAAGAGGCACAATACAACAGAACTTGAGTTATCGAAATCCTGTATATCTAATCAAACTTACTCACGCCCATTGATTTGAAAAATTCAGAGAGAATTTATTTTTTATTTATAAAAAAAATGCAATTTTGGATGATGTGCAAAAAATTTTTATATTAAGCGAAAAATTTGGCTGCATTATTATACTATCATTTTTGTTGATCACGAATTTTGATAAAAAAATAATAACTAATTTCGTGTTACATTTCTGTATTTATTTTTTTATATAAACACCATTTTTAGTTCTATTCTATTTTATTTCAATTCTAAATTGTCTTTTTTCAATTCTATTTTGCCTTTTGCAATTGAATTTTGTAAAAGACAATAAAGAGCTGAAAAATGATAAAATAGAACTAAAAAAGTTACATTCATTTTACTTTTTAGTTTTATATTTTTATTAATTGTTCAATGTACTTATTGGAAAGCTTTAAGTATTGAAAATGTATACATGTTCTACTTTATTATTATGGCATTAATTTTTGAATATATAATTAATGGATGAAAGTTTAAAATACTTTTTGTCTGTGGCAAAATATTTAATCAATTCCTTTCTATTCTCGATTAAGGGTGATAAAAAAAAAGGTGCCACATGAAAAAGTGTTTCCTGGTGTTTTTAACACAACACCGTCTCACTCACGCACCTTGAACTTGATACAGTTCTGCAAGACCGTCACTCCAAGTAAGAAGAAAAAATGAAAGGATACCAGAGTAAAAGAGTTCACTGTTCAAATTCTGGGATCTGAGAACGAGATGCAACTCATCTTGGATGAAATTGATGTCAGCATCTTCTTCACTCAAATCAAATGCGAAGCGTTCTTTCCCATAAAAAGAAGCAACACGTTGTAGATGCTCTAGTATTCAAAAAAGTGAAGAAAACTTAATAATAGTGAAGCCGAAGCAAAAATCAAACAAATTTCATGAATGCAGTGAACGACAAAATCAGAAGAATGTAGATAAGGATGCAACGACCTTTTAGCGATTTCAGCTATACTCCCTCTTCTTATAACATTTGATTATTATTCATATTGCGAATCATACACAACAAGCCTCGATTATGTCATAGTAATGACCTATTTCTTCGAAGTGAGTCTATAAAGTACAAGAGTTTTATCTCATATTTTTCTCAAATTGATGTATTTTTAAATATCAACAAAAATCAAGATGTATAAGATTCCAAAACAAACTTGTGACTAATTTGAACAGTTTAGACAAATCTATAAAAAAAACACTCAAAATGTAATTAAAAATTGATTCCTCCGCTCATTAGATCAGTGAAAAAAATGACTTTTATAGCAATGTTCTGCAGGATTTCATACAAAAAAGATTGCCTACCCCCGGTATATATATATATATATCACTTCGAAGAAAAAATGCCATTGCAATATACAGAAGAAGGGGGCCTCTCCTCCCCTAGGAGGATACAGCCATCCTATACTCGTCGAGAATGTGCCCTTGTGTCTCACACTCGCTTATACTTCGTATGAGTGAGAGCGCTTTGGAAGCTTCGATGCCAAAATATTTGGAGAGCAAGCCCCTCTTAAAATATTCTTGTAATTAAATTGGTGATTATTACTTTTGGAAATATTTGAAAATGATGAATAGATTCATATCACATTGCATATGAATTGGTAATGAGTGGTAACAACAATGCTGATAACAATAGTGAACACAAATATCCACAATGATCAATCATTTCTCCAGAGAAAATGACAAGAACTTCGTCATAATTGAACTGTGTCTATTATGCGAGGCGTGTGAGAAATGAGTAAAGAATATGTGATGTTCATGAATTTGGCAATATTTCGCAAATATATTCAATGTATTAAAACTCCTTTTTCTTCTCCCTCTCCCTCTGATGAGCCAGTAAATTCTGACAAAATCTTTGCATAATTGCATGTTTCTCTGTGTCGTAAGCGTGGTGCTTAATGATTGACACGAAGATTAGATTTAATAATCTTGTCAATATGAGCAAGATACAAATTTTATAATTAAAATTAAATCTAGATTAAATACATCTTCGTTCTCAAAATTACTTACTATCTTTTTAAAATGTTTATAAAGGATGTATCGCTACTATACCCCCATATCATTGACAGGCAAGATATTGTCAAAAAATACATTTCTGGAAGATATGATACATTTTTAACTTAAATATATAACTAGCAAATTTAGTTAACTGTTGAAACCCAATATAAGGAATTTCAAAGAACTATGAATAACGGTTAAATTGGGTTTTTTTTATAAAAAAAATCGTATCAATTTTAATTTATAGAAAGACTATTTCATTGAGTGAATACATGACAAAAATGCATGTTTGTGTCCAAAAATTGGTGAGCTTTTAATTTTTGAAATAAATGCAAAAATAGATAATATTCATTTTGAAAAGGAAAATAATGGGCTGAAATAAAAGTTGACTTAACAAAAATAACAGTTTATACTTTTTAAAAAGCATTTTTGGGTGAATGAAATCTGTGGGTAGCAGAAAAGGCATGATGTATCTCGAGGTGCAGCGGGCATGCATATAAGGAACAAAATGGCTTATGGACAAAATACCTATTTAGAAAATAATCTAATAGCCAAGAAACTTTATTGAAAATACAAACACTGTGGAGAATGAAATTTTTTTTATTTATATATATATTTTTTCATTTTGCATCATCAATTGTTTTCGAAGTAAACACAACAAAGTTAAAAATTTAATTGTTGCGTGATGCGGAAAAGTTTTTATCTACTCAAAAAAGTGGAAGAAAATACTTTATAAAAGTGTTATGTTAGAAGTTGTGCGAGTTCTCTATGAAAAATAGGTGATGATCCTCTAACCAACCCACCCTTTAACAAAAGACCTGATTCTTTTTTTTGGGATAGAATAAGCGGTTGTCCAGCCCTCTTCTTCTTCCTCACCCGGTTATTGCTATTTATCCACATTCAAAGCTAAAATCGAGGAACAAGAAAGTGCGAAGTTTGCAGGAAAACCCATTTGTAAAATCCATACAAAATATATTTGTCAAAACTGTTCAAATTAAATTTCTATTGAGAACTTCATTCTCCACAATTATAAACTGTCTTTTTATCCTTAATGTCAATATACTTGCTTAGCATTTTATATGTGGAGAATCACTCATTGACTTATATTTTTATATACTATCAAAATTTTAAATATACACATATACATTTCTTTTATTTTTGAACTTGCTTTTCTTTTTTCAGTTACTCTTTACGATAGATGGCGTTAATTTTGTAATAAATTTATAATTTAAATAAATTTTGAAAATTTACATGGCATTTTAAAATTGACGCAAAACTTCTAGTTCGTCCTTGCGAAGGATTAATTTATAATTTCACATACAAAACTTGCTTTTATGTGTGGAATTTATTACTTGAAAACACATATCAAACATATTTCATAATTTGAATCAATATTGTGAATATTAAATGTAATTCTTTTTAAAGAGAATATAATTTAGTATACAGATGGTATGTTCGCGCAAAGCAGCCCATTTTGATTAAACTCGATTGAATTCCATTGAAAATTCGAGCTTGCCTGAGTTCCCTTACTATACATGAACGAACAATAACCCAAAATAGATTAATATATTCTTAGTTCAAGACTCTAAGGCTCATTGACAATAGAGAAAGTTTGTTATTTTTTGCTTTTTTTATTCAATTCTACCTTAATTTTAAAATGGGGGATGTTGGTTTTTTAATTTTTTTTCAAATTTACCTACTGTATTACCGAAAAATCTATCTTTCTCTCTATCTTTTCTTCAAACCCAGAAACGGAATTGGATTCTGAAAAAGAGTTTATACCTAGAAAAGTTACTTATTGAAAACTTAATCTGAAAAAGAAGATAATTTATTACAATGTTATCCAAATATTAAGTTTGGCAAAAGGACAATTTGGCGTAGAGAACAAATGATATAAATCATAAATATTTTTGATAACAAACCTCAAAAGATGTAAACTTGGGGATTTGACTCAATTTTAAGTTAAGATATATGAATAAAAGCATGTTATCTCGTTTCCCAATTTAATAAAACTCTACAAGACCGGCATTGGTATGCACGGTTTTGGCGCAGGCGTTTGTGCCAAGCCGTTTAACATTATTCTTCTCTCCGTGTTATAACTGCAAAAATCGTAACTCTATAACAAATAACATGGACAGCGTATTGGTGGTGGTTAAGCTAAAATTTTGAAATTAATATTATTAATTTGAATGCAATAAGAATTCAAAAATTAAAAAAAAAAAGTAAAAAAAAATTATAATATTTTTAAAATTTTCAAAAAATCTTTGAAAAAGTTCTATAAAAGGCATAGGAAACTACTTTGATATTTGATGTATAAATAAATATTTGTCTTTTTTAAATGAAGAGAGGAGATTAACGCCAATTTGGTTACAGAAAATGGTGTGTGTCATTGAAATTCAAAAGTCAGAACAAATATGTTAGTTAGGTATACACTCAAAAAATGTATATTATTCTGGTGTAGCGTATTTTCGCAAAAAAATCATGCCTCAAATAAAAATTGGTTGGAAAGCGCGCTCACAGGCTGGAGATGTTGCAAAAGAGTGCCAAATTTCAAAACAAGGCTAAGGCATGTTAATAAATCAGAATTTCAAATCTCTACTCTGGTTACAAGATTCATTATAAACAAGAAAATAATATTTGGTGTTCGTTTGATGATTATTTTCTATGAAAAATTAATTAAGCTTTATTAAGTTTTCTCAATAACATTTCAAAGAATTGTAAAAATTAAAGTTATAGGTTCAAAAATATTAAGGAGTAGAGCCCTTCATGTAGAAAATAGGGTATATTGAATTTTTATTAATTTGTAAAATTTTACTTGTTCCAATAACATCACAATGCTTGCATTCATCTTCCGAATCGGGGTCATCTTCAAGATCAAAAGACGTCTGTTTCTTGATGTTACTCAAGTTGGGCCTCTTAAGGATGTTTTGAGAGTCGTAGTAAATATAATTCTTCATACTCCCAGAAAAGTAAGGAATGAAGTGGACAAAAGTGGATTTGAGCATCAGCTCTGCTTCTGGAACTCCTCCGAAGTAGATTAAGTAGCTGGCGTAGTTGTGATGGTTCGAGTGCTTTGACTGAGAAGCACTTGTCGTCAATTCAAATTTCAAAGAGTCCAAATCAAAGTTAATTCTTTTATTGTGCTTTATCATTTTAAATCTAAATTCACAGAAAAAATCTCAATTTGTCCTATTTTTATATTTTTAACTTTCATAAACCTCACTAAACTTGTATAGTTTATCAAACAGTTTGCTTTTTCGTTAGTTTTTTTCGATTTTCTCTCATATTTCAGTGACAAATATTTTAACGCCATGTGGAGCTGCCTACCAGAGAGTGCGGTGAAAGAGGTTTAGACACGGGCCCTCCCGAAGACCAAAAGTTTGACAAGACATTAAAATATATTTTGTTCAAGAATATTTCAACTTACATGAACAGTAAAACTCGATTAGCATACGTGTCGAAACCAAGAGTTAACCGGTGCTTAACCCACACACTTTTTCGTCAAATCTGAGAAAGAATTAATTTTTTAAATACTATAGAAATTAAAATTTGCCTTTTAAATACATACGCGAGCAAATGAACAAATGTGATTTAACACTGATTAAAGAAAAAATGATTTAGGCTTCATTACTTTTCATGACATTTCAAAAGTTAAAAGTTTTTGAATTGAAGGAAAACAACAACAAATATCTCACTAATATATTAATATTTGAATATATCTTGAAATGCATTACAAATAATTAATCTATTGTGGTTGGTTGTTCATTAAAAAAATTTGTTAAATTTCAATAACATTTTGGATTTAAAAAAAAGCAAAGTCAATTTTCTAAGGCTGCTATTTGTAATTGAAATTTTCTATGTTTGCGTTGTGCAAAACTGCACATATGTACTTTCATGTGTCCTGCTTGAGTTTAACGCATTGGAAGCAAAGCGATGCTTAGCATGCAAAGCTTACTGGGTATTATTTCTTTCTCGAATAATTATAACTGTTTATAACGCTCAAACATATGGGCCCTTTGAAAATGACCGCTTTAGACTTGGTGAGCGTTGTGTTATAATTTTGGAGTTATACAGGACCGTGGCATTGCAGAGTGGCCGTTGTAGATAGGTCATCGCTATGTATTATGTTTTTATGTAGGTGCATTTCAAATAGTTTAATATGAAATTAAGCCTTGGGTGTATGTGAGAAAAATTTTTTAATCTTATATGATCAATTTTTCATAATATACAGTTGAACGTTGGTTTTTAAACATCTCAACCTACCAACAAATGGGTTTATGGAAAATTTTTTGATATAGCACATTTTGACTCAGCTTATCTTTTATAATTCTTTATAATAGATATTTCTTCCTTCAATTTCTATCACATTAAGGTAAAGGTGTCATGTGGTGTTTTCACCGAGAAGGCACAATTGCGCCGCTTGTATCTAACTATGACGAAAGTAGGCTTGATGCTGGTTCAAACCCAAGACCTTAAGTTATCGAAAGCCATGATCTAACGAACCTTACTCACATCCCCAATATGAACATATATGTATTCATATTTTTATGTTTATATAAATATATATTTTCTCACATAAACACATGCATTAATGTATTTAAGTTAATAATTTACATATTATATATAATTCTAAAAATCCTTCTCGGTTAACGAGCATTTTGAGTGACAAACCATTATATGGAATGAATCGCAAACCGCGAGATTTAACTATTTTACAGATCTATTTTAGATCAATATATTAATATCTTCAGGACACACACATAGATATGTTACCCAGGGGAAAAATTTCCGTCCCGCCTAGGTCAAAAGTTTTAGTTACAACCCTTTCAGTCATGGGCAACGATTTTGGGCCGCGGACCACATCGAAGTCAAACAAAAGTTTAGCGGGGGCAGAAATAAATATTTTCCATTTATATTTTTATTATTTTATAAAAATATTTCGCATTCAATGTTTTTGGACAAAAATATCATTTATTATTTATCCACACTTATTTTGCATCATTTCAAACTTATTTTAAATAATTTTGAATAAAAGAATTTGATGTAGTTTTGAAACGTGATTAATTATCATGTCTTTGAGCTGATGTTTTGAAAAGTTTAAGGATACTTAAATTTTTTTTTTAATTTTCGAGTTTGGGGCCACATAATAAGAGTTCACGGACCAGATGTTGCCAGCAGGCCACATGTTGCCGACCCCTGTACTTGTATACACTATACCTTCTTTGTTCAGTGCATGCGCTAAGTTGATTTATTACCATTAAAGAAATTTAAATACCATATTTAAATTATAATCTTAAAAAAACCATGACACTTTTCAGATTATATACAATTTAATCAAAATTTTTCATGTTTCACGGTGAGATAAGATTTTAATGACACCGTCAAAATTCTTCTCCATCAATTTCTATTGTAATTATTTAAAGTTTTCTCATGTTTCAAAGAATGACCTCGTATTCTATGTACACCAATTTTAGTTCTAATTTGCCTTTTTGCAATTCTCAATTAAAAAATTTTGTTTTTTGTTTAAATTGCTTTAACATGTGACATTTGAAATTTTTTTTTGATATTTTAAGCTCACCCCTCATAGGGATAGTCTGTTTCCTCAAAGTCTATAGTGATCTATGCTACTCAGCAGACATGAGAATGAATGAAGGATCTGATGTTAGCAAGTGGAAAAAGGAAACCTGTGCCATTTCTTCCTACTCAAGTTTTGCGAAATCATTCGAAGGAAAAATGTTTTTTGAATCATGGATTTCATGATCAAAGAGTCGTTTGAAAGTGTAAGGAGAACGAAGTCTTTCGTCATCGCGTTTTCCGAATAAAAAAGGAGGCAGGCTGAACAAGAGGCTTTGAAGTCGAAGATGAGGAGTTTGGTGTTGGAGACGTCAAAGCCGGAGAAGCGCGTATACATCCTGTCAGAACTTTGGAAGAAGATTCCCTTCACGATTTTAACCATCGTCCAAACCCAAAAGTGAGAAAATAGCAGGAAAATGTTCATACAAATGATTTAATTTGTGATGAAAGTCATAGAAAAGAGTAAATCAATAGCATACTTCATTCATTTTTCATCATTAGCATTGCAAGTGCTGAAAATATAGGAAAGATATTATCGCATTGAAACAAAACGAAGAGTGTTTATGACTTTAAAACTCCAAGTCCATCATCATTATAAACCAAGGAGAGAAATAAATACGCATACTCTTTCTTATATGTTATTCATACGCATTTATGTATACACTATCTGATGATGTATATTGTATTAATACGATTATGTGTGTGACATGGATCGAGTTAAGCACTATGCCGTTATTTGTTTATTAAATAGTAATAGTAAAATGCAAAGATATCAAAAGATATTCATTTTTACTAAACCACAAAATAAAATCAAGATAGAAAATAATTCATCACCATCATCACAATCATCATCACATCATCATCACCCTCCACATCATCATAAAAATGATTAAACTCATGACTTTTTTTACTTGTTACCGAAATAACTTAGTGAGATGGCAAACTGGCTCTTGGGACATTGCCGCAATGCCAATATGAACAGTAGGGTGCATCGAATGCCCCGATATTAAAAAGATGGTAGGTCCCCTATTTTATTTTGTTTGTTATATAAATAAAATACATTTTTTTAAACAATTAACATATATTTATATTGCTTAATATGGCCACATAGCAATTTAATATTTAGTAAAATTAATTCGACACAAAAAGAAAAAAGAATAAAAATATTTGAATTTGGAAATCAAATAACTCAAGAAGACGGTAACATAGTTTGATTTTGTCTGCCAAGCTGCTCTCAAATCCTTCTTTGCTTTCTGTTTCACATTCAGAAAGGAGCATCCAAAAAAGCCACAAAATGAGAATGTGCAAAATAAGCTCTTTTTAAAATAATCCCTTTTCATGAAAAAGCAAATATTTGCAAAATATCTGAAAAAAGGGAATCGAAAGAATTATCGACTTGCTAATCAGAATTATAAACTACGAGCGATTCCACCATACAGAAGACAAACTACAGCTACAGTAAACAAATGTTAAGCATTGGAACAAAAACTTCAACAAACTTGTGTATTATAGCCATCAAATGTTTGGAATCTACAAAATTCCAGATTTAGAATTCTTAAAATCAATGAAATTATACAGAAAAGCTTCACATGCAGGTCATGATAAAAAATTTGCAAAAAAGATAGAGCGTAAGTTTGTTCGCGAAAAAGCAAATACAAGAAGAAAAGAGAAGTCTAAAGAAAAATTTGCCACTCAAACAAAAATAAGCCTGAGTGAAGAAAACCAACGTCCTGTAGACATGACAGATCGGCCAAATAAAAGTACACATAGAGATCATCATAGAAAAAAGAGAACTGGAACAGAGGCTTTCATACCTCATGATATTCTAAAACGTCGAAATTTGGTTTCTCTAGATACACACATGAAAATGGCACAAACACAACAATCTGCATTTACTAAAGCGGTGATTCAACAATCTGGAGTTAAAACAATTGCCAAAGATTTAAAAAATTAATGCATTTCTCCAGATTTGTGTACACTTCATTAGGACTCCAAGTTGGTAGCTTCATTGAATAATTTTAATATACACGAAAAAAGATTAGCTGTGCTAGTGGGATCAGAAGATTCAACAAAACTTCTTGGCCTCCTGCATACAAACCTGAAACTAATAAAAAAAATTGGAAAAAGCAATTCTGAACTTACTCAAAATTTGTTAGAGGAATGGAATTGCAAAAACAAAATATTCAACTTCACTTTTGACACTACAGCAGCTAACACTGGTCACATAAGAGCAGCATTTGTTGCTATCCAATAACAATTAAATTCAGCTTTGTTTTGGTCTGGATGTAGACATCATATTGGAGAAGTTCTCATCTGTTTGCATATTTTTGAAATAGAAGTGTCCAAATCACCAGATATTTCTCTGTTCATCAGATTTAAAAAAACTTCAAACTTATAATCAACCTCTTTCTTATCTTGATCTTTGTGAATTACAAGAAGATGTACTAGAACTGGTAATTAATTGGAAGCATAATGCTTTTAACCATCTTCTGAGCAACAATCCTACGTGATGATTATAATGAATATGTAAACTTTTACTAATGCACAATGCGAACCAGACACAATAACATTTAAATCTCCCGGAGCATTGCATAAAGCTAGATTGGTGGCTAAACTCTATATTCCATAAAAATTTGTTTATTTGAAAAACAAATTAGACAACTTGCAAAAAGAACTATAACCAAGTTACAACAACCTGCTAAAATTCGAGAATTTGTAAAGTTTGTAACACTCGCGTGGTGGTTCAATACTTCAACTGCCGTTGATGCACCTTGAAATGATTTATGTTTATACCAAAATGTTTTGAAGTATAAAGCTGTAAATCCAATAGTGTGTTCTAGTGTTATAAAATCATTTAAAAGACTTTTATGGTATTTGAACGTTGAAATGGTTCCACTAGCTCTTTTTAGCAACAACAAAGTAAGTTCAGCTGTTCTACGAAAAATGGCTAGCAAATTACTTTAATGTAAACCCGCACGCGACTCTATACTAACTCTATCAAATAGATTTAGTTCTGGATTTGGGAAACCAAAATTTCCAGAGATAACATCCACAACATGTTTATCAGACATGGTTGGAGATCATTTATGGTTTACGATAAATCAAATGAAACTAGACATCACATTCATGCAACTACTGGTATAAAAACTCACTCAAACTCTTGCATTTCACACTTCTAAAGTTAACGAGAGTCTAGAAAGGTCAGTGAAACTTAGTACTTATTATCTTAGTAGAACAGTATCAAAATAGTTTACAAGTCGTTGAACACAATGGGACAAAAGTTCTAAATCTTCGCACACATTTGAAAAAAACAATTAAAGTTTTTTCTGTATATATAGATTATTTATTATATTAATTATTATTATTAATTAAAATAAAAAAATAACTAAAAATCTATGTTTTTATTACATTTAAAATTGCATAAATAGGTCTCTAGTCTAAACGTCCAAAAACTAAAACATCTAAATTTATAATAAATAATACTCATAAATAATGCTAAATACAGCGTATTTTATATCAAATTAAATTGCAGGTTTTCAGACCTTTTGATGGGTAACCTAGTGAAAAACAGGCATTAATAGTTTTTCTTATATCCTGAATATGACGAAAATAAATGATATAGAACATATATAACAAAAATAAAATGACTAAGTCGCCATATTTAAACTGAACTAAATTGCCTGAATTTTTTCATGGCAAGTTTATTTATACAAATGGAATAAAAATAAATTGGGGACAGATTAAAGATTAAAGATTTTCAAAAAGTTGGCCATTTGATGCACCCTAATGATCATTCCATTACTTGTACTAAAACAGTGATTTCAAACTACGGATCATGACAACCAAATTGGCCACAAGCCTTTTCCGGGGGTGTAAATAAAAAAAGGTTGTACCCAGGCGCGTCGATAAAGGATCAGCGAAGCGGGTGAGTTATGATCTAATACAGTCTTGGGCAAATACGCCTTCCGGGGTCGGATGCTGCTCTTTTCTCATTCTGGTCTTATGATTAGTCAGTTGTTCTCTAAATTATTTTTTGCGTGTGTGCACAACCCGTATTAACCATTTGGAAAAGCTTCTTTAACTATAGATTCCTTTTCCAAAGAACTTATTTTCTTAAGAATACAGAATTTTTTTGTCAATTTCGTTTTAATTTAGATATTAAGTTTTTTCTATAAAGATATGAGAATCGAAAAAATTGTAAACTCAGACTTTCAAACTTGTGGCTCTTTATAAGAGATACAAAATAATTTATGGCTCTTTTTATGTGCTTATGCAGCCATCCCTGATTCAATAGATAGAAAAATGGACATCAAGATGAATTCATTCAATTCAGCATTTTTGGGCATTTTCACACACGGTTATGGAGTCGGAAGCAACGAATTTGGCTTCAAAACAAATTGGCCTCAAGACACTTCTCTTTCAAGACACCTCTACTAAAGAGGTCATATTATTTTAAGGCCGAATTGTCAGAATGATTAATTTGTGAACGTAAAACACAAAAAATCTCTTTGTTTAAAAAACTTTAAAATTAAATATTAAAATTTCTATTAACAAATCAAAAAATAATAAAACATTTATTTTTTTATTAATTATAGTTTTATTTGTATTTTTAAAATTTGTATATTCAGGATCTCGTGTTGAAAGTCTAGCGAAGCGCAAACTTTTCGTTACTAATGCTTCTTATTTTGTCTGGCAGATTTCGAAGAACCGCAAATGCAAACAAAAGTTTTCTTAACATTTTCTTTCAATCTATCGCGAAGAATGTTGACTCTTCTGAAACCCTAAGGCTGAAGTTCACCTCAAAAAAGTTTATCCGGTATTGGCCAATAAGGATTTGACCTATACTTCAAAATTAAAAAACATCAGCTCAAACGAACGCTGTTGGATCAGGGAACAAGTGTTCCCTTGTGAGACAATAAAGTCGTGGCCTTAGTTAAGAAAAGCAGCACACGGATACCAACTACGAACCTGAAAGTTCTTGTGGACAAAGTTATTTGGTGTCTGCATTGATAATTTGCCAAAACTAGGAAATTTGCCCTGGATATTCTCATTCTTTCCTCATCGACTTTATAGTGTATCTGAGAATGGTCTATTTTCAAAGGTTTATTAACGTGGATGTCAAGGTAGGTTTTGTACAAGCGACCAAGGTCACATACTAGAAATATTTGGGAAGCACTGCGCCAACATATTTAAATCATAAAAAATTAGGGTGAGGTAGAGTTGGGTGATTTGATGGAGAAGGAAGAATTGCACCACTTGAGTGGAACTAAAGATTCGATGCTTTATTTGTACACAAGACCTTCATGTATTCAAAGCCAAGCATTCAGACTACCCTACTCACAAACACACAACGAAGAACGCTTTATACAAGATTTTTTTATAAGATTACCGTCTATAACTAACTCATCTAAATCGATAATGAATTCGAAGAAAGTATAAAAATTAGATACGCAATTTTACTTCACTTTCGAGTTATTTTTGGAAGCAGGTTAATTCAATCTCAAGACAATTCTGACATAAATATATTGATATTATTATTGCCTTGAGGACCAATTCGAAAAGCCGAATGCTCTCGAGGCGGAATTGTCTCTAAACCTTGATTTTAATTGGAAAGCATAGAAAGTTCTTTTAAGTCAAAGACGGTAAAAAGGTTTAACAATTCAGAAATTATATAAAATTTCTTATTTTTGTACCATACTGATGTAATATTTATTTTGCAAGTCTATACGAAAAATGTCATATTCTTGACATATTTAGAAAACGCCCTATTCTTATATTTAAATAATAGTAATCGTAGTGTCTATTATAGTCTCGGTGGAGCTGGAAAAGCTTGAGAGCGGGTCCGCAGGTTGTGGATAGTGGAACGGGCATCAGATATGGTGGTTAGCTGCGACATAAGCAAGCTTAACTTAGTTTGTTTGTCAATGAATTTAGCATTCGATGTTCATTTACCGTTGTTGAATTTATGGCTGTTATAATTTGCCGTCGTTCAATATACAGGTAATCCTAAAATCTTCATCCGAGAAAAGGTTAAGTTCTTTGATTTAGACTTGGTTATCGGATCAGCCTGGCGTCTATCTAGCAAAGGATCTTTGCCTTGCAAATATTCACATCTCTCTTTATTGGCTGGATAAAATCAATAATGCATTAATAATCGGATACATGTCAAAAAATTAATGTTTAGACGTCTTCTTTTGGAAATCTCTCTATTGTAAGCTCTTTACGTGAAAAATATATTTTGAGACAGTGTGTTATTGTCTTTAAAAGAAATTTTTGATTGTGAAGCAAAGCTTACCTAGAAGCATCTGTGTGATTACGCTGGCTGAAGGATAATTGAAAGAAAATGGTTTCGTTCATGAAAGATACACAACGCAATTCTTATTGAATCAGTGGAGTAGACACAAAATATTGAATTTGTATCATCAACTTAACTTCGTTACTCTATCCCATTTCAATCAGTATTGAAAGTGAAATATATACACGGAAATTAACAAAGTGGATTCATCATTGAAGGGTCGTTTGCTAGCAAATTTGCCGTAAGAATTTGCTTAGTTCAACTTCATCAAGCCTACACCACTTTAGTAAGAGGCTCTCTACAGAAAGTGACTAATTACAGAGCACACACACACACATATACACTTTCGAACTACAAGATATTACTTATGCACTTGAGTGAACTTCTTTTTAGTGGAAGAGTGTTAAAATTGAATGCGCCAATTACACGCCAATATAACTTCAATTTAAAAATATCGATAACAAATAATGTTTGTCTGCACAAATATATATTATTATACATATATATAAATAGTCTTGTAATTGCCAAGATATTGAGATGCAATGAAACAGGAATTCGTATAGCATATGAAAAGACGAAGTCTTTAATACTCTTCTCGTTCTTTCAGAACATTCTTCAAGCACTGAAAAGCCAAGATGCTCCACGTAGAACTGAGTGCAAGTGGAGCGCCTCACCATGATATATTGTTATTATGGATACACTGTCTGTGACTTTCAGAAAAGTGGATGTTTTAATTGAATCAGAGAAAAATGCTTTTATTTTAAAGATATCTTTGACTAAGAAGTGAAGAAAGATGAATTCAGAGAAGGTGTGCGTTTAAAATGATGACGCGAGTCTGGATTTAAAGTCCTTCGTTTATTCATAACACATTTTGAAAGAGTTGCAAACTGACTGTATTGATTTTTACACCTTCTTACATACTCAGACACTTTTTTGTTACTTCGCATGTTAACGTTCAAGTAGCAAAAATGTTCAATAAAATTAAACGTGGTCACTAGGGATTGTTTATATTGTCCAGACATTTTCAAATCATCCCTTACTTTTTTTGGTGTTATATTTTAGTTAAAAAATAATATTAAAAAAATTTACAAAAAAATATTAATGTTTAATATGCACGTGTATTGCATAAGTAAATAAATAAAATTTTGCCGAAAAAATAATTGTAGATGGCGTTAAACACATATAAAATTTTTTAACTTTATTGAGAACAAGATTAAATGTTTTTTTATTACTAAAATACCTTTTTAAAATATTAAAAAGTTTAAACAAAGAAATATAAAATATTTTTGAAAATAAAACGTTATTCAATTTTATTTGATAAACTAATAATATAAATAAAAATAAATTACCTCTGATTTTTATTTTGACTTTGATCTTTTTTCTCTAAAATATGTCTCATTGTACTGGAAGTTCTAATAATGCTTTTTCTTTATTAGGTAATGTTCCGGGACCTGATCACATGAATATTAAAGGTTGTAGAATTCCAACGTCTCAACCAGTTCATATGTTTTCTTAGTTTTATGGAAAAGTTTATAAATGAAGATTCCAGTAAATAATCAAAAATAAGTATGCTCGCTGAGTTCAAAAAGAGTTGTTGAAGAAATGAAAACACACTATCATAGTGCAAATATACCTACTATAGCAGATAATAAAATTGATCAAAAAGTTCTTCTATTTTCATCTGGATATAGAAAAATGAAGAAATTGAAAGTTGAAAAGCATCAAAATAAAATGATTTTAGAATTCAAAAGTAATTTAGATAAAACAATGCCTTTTTGGCCAAAAAATGTTTTAGAAAAAACGAAAAAAATGAAACTTGGAAAAACTGCTTTAAAAAAAAAGAAATTAATGCTGATATTTTGTTTTTAGGAAGAAAGAATTGGTGGTAGAAAAAAAAGCTTTTTATGTTAGTGTAGATGTTAAAAGTTTTACGTTGATTCAAAAAAGAAAAAATAGACAAAAAGCTTGCATTGAAAAGAAAAAAGAAATGTCTGTTGAAAAAAAATTTGTAGATAGCGATGATGAAGAGGACTTACAAGAAAATATAAATGTTTCAAATATAAGATCTCATAAAAGATGTAAAAAAAAAGTGAAACTAGAATATTTGTACCACACGATATTTTAAAAAAAAACGTAGTTTCTATACGTTAATTAGAAACAATGTTTCGCCAACAGCACCTGCTACTATTCTTTAATCTTTTATAGAAGCTTGTAAAGGTGATGCATGCAAAATAAATCTACATCCTTCTCAAGCTTATAAATATAAAGTTGTAGTTCTAAAAGAAACAGCCTGTAAAATTAAAAACTCGTGGAATCCAACAACCTTTTTAAATTTGCACTGGCATGGAAAATTGCTTCCTACATTGAAAAGTAAATTTTATTAGGAGGAGCGAATGCCAGTTGTTGTTTCAAACAATAGCATGGGTAAGCTACTTGGAGAGCCTTTTATAAATTCATATGGGAAAAATAAGGGAGGAGAAGTGCTCTCAAGTGTTTCTGTATATTTGCTTAAAAAAAATGGGGTTGTAGGGAGTTTGTCAAAAGAATGGTCTTTGAGAGCACAAGTCTTAACACTAGACTTTTGTCTGCAACATGCGTTTCTATTCAGAATAAACTTAAAAAGCCACTTCTCTGGTGTCTTTGCAGACATCATATTGGTGAAATTTTGTTAAAAAAGTATTAGAAGATATGAAAAATTACGACACTTCTGAACCAGAATATGATCTTTTTAATAAATTTGGAAAAAATTTCAAAGTATCATCTTTAAATGAGAGATCCAAATACACTTTCTATGAAAGAAGTAAAGATAAAAGTAAAATTGTTAACTTTTCTAAAGATATATTAAATAAGAAATTTCTTCTATAATAAGAACTTCTACTTTTAAGCCTCATGTATTTTGATGGTGAAAAAAGTTTTGTAAAATTTAGAGTACCAGGTTCTATTAATAAAACAAGATGAATGTTTATAATTATTTATTGTTCAAAAATTGTTATGTTAAAAATGAAAATATCGGAAAAAATTTCAAAAGACTTTTTATCATCAGATCGAATCAAAAAAATGACGGCTTTCATTAATTTCTGCACCTTTACGTATTTACCGTGGTGGTATACTGTATAGATACAGTATTAAACGACTTGATGCTGATTAATTCATTTATCGAAGAAGAAAACTCTATGATGGTTTCTGCAAAAAAAGTTTATATGAACCATCTTTGGTCCTTAGTGAAGAAATTATTCCAATATCTATTTTCAGTAAAAAGTTGATATCAGTCAAAAAAAAAAGAAAATTGTGGAAAGTTTGTTGAAAGAGATTATAATTTTAGTCAAAAACATGGTAGAAGGATATGGAAAACTTTATTCCTCAAAAAAGAAAAACTCAGTAAAGGAGTTGAATTGAATCATCTGGTTGGAAAGTCTTCTTGTTCTTTCTTCAAGCATATGAATTTAAATGAATGTTTTTTATCTTTGGAAGTTGAAAAGTGGAAAGATGATATATATTTTATTAATGCACGTAACATTTATTCTAATATCTGTGTAATCAATGATAATGCAGAAAGAGGAGTTAGTTAGCGTCTGTTTATATTCGTTCCACGCGTGATAAAGAGAGATGTCTGGATATTTTACAAGTGGTTGAAAATGATAGAAAAAAATTTGAAAATAGTAAGAGAATATTAAATCTTTTAATTGAACATGTAAATATTTTTTTATATATACTTTGGATATTTTTAATTTTGTCAATGAAATAAATAAAATTGACGGCATTTTTTGAAAATCTATGCAAAATAAAATTTGCATCTTGGAACACCTAAACATATTTCAAATTTAATGAAAATTTAAATTTATTATTTTTTCATCAATTTAAATGATAGAAAAAAATATGGGCCTGTCAGCGGCAATTCTAGGGGCAAAGGAAACATCCTAGTCGCTTAAAAACTTTAGGAGGGGCTATATGAAAGGTTAGCCATTTAATCCGGGACAATTAAACTCATGCCTATTTTATAGGGTAAAATCCAACCTAAAATCTAGTATTTTAAAAATTAATATACCTTAAAAACTCTAAATTTTTGATAACATCTTTGATATCCGTTTTTTTAATTAAGACTTTGAGTTTTTCTCAATTGCAGACCTGGCCAATAACAGATTTTGAGAGATCATTTTCGAAAATTTTCGCATATTTGGAGCCTCTTGCGAAATCGACTTTCAACAAAAAAACAAAAACTGGTGGAATTAAATTTTTTGAAGTTTAATTGACTTTTTATTGAACTTGGAAATTCAACTTTAAATTCAACTTTAACTTTTGCGATATTTAAATTCTGCACTTTTTCAACTATACAATATATTTTACGTTTTTTTATTATATAGGTTTTAATATAATTAAATATAAAATATACAGCATGCAAAGCCTTATCAGTGGCATTAATTAACGCAGTAATTTTTGCAAATTCGGCATATGTCTTCTCTGGTCGTTAACCGGTTAGAATGATAATCACGGGGACCAATTTTGGCAAAATAGAATTTTAAACTAAGAACAGGAGCAATCATCCTGAATTTCTAAGTAAAGAATACGCCCATTTTTAACATTATCCAAGCTCCTCTTCTTACAAAATTCGTGTTTACAGCGAAGTATGCTAATTGTGTGGTGAAAAAATTTGCAAAATAATAAGTCGGTTTTTTGAAAAAACGAAAAAGCCTACAATAAAATTCAAGGACAAGCGTCAATGTACAAAAATTGAAATTGTTTTTCCTATATCTTTGTTCATAAAATACATGGATTCTAACGTCTATTTAAAAATATAATGAAAAATGGAAAAATTATTTTTAAATATTTTTTATCAAGTTTTGATGTTCATGAGGCGTGAGTAAGGTTGGTTAGATACTCGGTTTCGATAACTCAAGGTATTGGGTTCGATCCCGCATCAAGTCTCCTTTCTTCAAAGTTCAATACAAGCGGCGAAATTGTGTATTTTCGATAAAAACACTCCACGGTAAAAAAAAGATGCGATCAACAAATTTGTTGAAGGAATAAATATTGATTTTTAAATATTATTTCAATGTTGTTTTCAATTGTGTGAAAACATTTCAAGTGTTGAAGAAGAATATGAAAATATATGATGATTTTTCGAATATCAAAAATCAGTTCATAGCTATAGATCTTTTCAATTAGAAACTTTTTTGAAATAAATTAACATAGTTTATAATTGGAAAAAAATACATAAACAAGTAACTTATATTAATCAATAATTTTTAATAGCATACATTTGAAATTTTTCTGGAAGTGGAGTCTTCTCATAAAAAATTTGAAGAATCTATATATAGAATAAATATAAAACAAGTTTCTATTCCAAAAATTCAACAATAAAAACATTCGCATTTTCTCGAAGTTAGATCTGATAGCAGACTAATAATATACAGATACAGACTAATAATATCTCCAAACAATACAAATAACTTGGAATGAATAGAGATTGAACTCAATTCATAACAAAGCATTCGTATGCTATAATTCGGTGTGTAAAAATTGGCCTTAAAATAACAAAAATAGATATTAATTCCATTGACAAAACTTTAATTCAAAACTAAAAAGTTGACTTAACGGTCTGATTTATTTACAAAGTAAAATACAGAAGTTTAATTAAAGTTTGAACTTAAAAATATTAAATTTTTATAATTTAATATAAAAATTAATTAATTAGCTTATAAGTTTGATAAGCATATTAAGTTCATTTGAATATAAAAATTAAAATTACCTTCATTGCCTGGACCTAAAAATTGGCCTTATTAATCTTGAATTTTTGTAAGAGAACACTTCATTTAAACTTGAAAAAGACGACTCCCATTTTTAAAGCATTTTATTAGCCACCAAAAAGTTCAACGATATCAACTACATTTTGTGCACTAATTAGGAAAGGTAAGGAGCAGCATTAATTGAATGAGTGACACACCGAATATAGAAGATTAGTTATCGTCAAAATTTTGCTGAGAAATTTTTTTCTCCCTTCAAGAAACAACTGTCGATGATGATTGCTTTACTTTTAGTTTCAGTTCAACTTCAAGTTTAGAGAACGAATGTTATTCCGTCAAGCACTGTTTACATCGATAAGTGCAAGCCATATTTTTGAAATTATACAAATATTTTTCGATGATAATAAAATTCCATCTTTAAATGCTTAATATGCAAACATGATGGAACAATGAAAACTCCTCAATGATGCTAACTCGAAAAAGGTAACAAAATTCATTTAATTATTCATATATAAAATTTGGTCTTATCAAATCGCACTCCACTAATAAAGTTATTACACTAACCCATTTTAGTTCAATCATTTAAAAAATGAAAGAGTGTTCCATAATGAACCAAAGAAATGAACGGCCAGCATGCTAGCCTACCATTACACACTACAGTTCGTTGACTCCCTTCATCTTTTTTCTTCGACATTTTGACAATCAAATTTGGTGAAGAGAGTAAATTTAGGATTTCCCGGTAACGACCAGAATAACCAGACGATATCTAATGTAAAGCAGAAGATTTGTATTAAAGAGCTTTGATAAACGCAGACGATTTTATTTTTGTAAAGTCGACATTAGTCGATATTGGGCGTTAACGGGTTAAAGCTGCTTTTTGAAAAATGTTTGAAATAACTGCATTGATATTTTATTTAGCTAATATTAAAAAAATGAATGCTTTGAATAATTAAGTTCATAAGAACTGCAGAAAAAGGTTTTTCCTTGCAGAATAAAGTTTCTTGCCTTTGTTCCATACTTTAAAAGCTAAAATTGAAGAAAAACTTTGAAATTTTTCAATAGTGTAGTCAAAGATTTTTTTTGAAATAAAAAAATAATAACAAAATTTCTGTTGTGAATAAATGGAAGCGTGGACAAAAAAGATATTGAAAATACTTCAAGCACAAAAATTTGTATTTCCTGCATAAAAATAACTTGAATGTAAAAGAAGACATTTTATGCTAAAAAAGAGATAAACATTCACATTTGGGCCTAAATTTTTCTAAACTTGGTGAATGAAAGATAAGTGATTCTTAAAAATCTTACAGGATTACGTTCCATTTGTTATTCAAGATCTGCAGCATCCTTAGAATTGCAGTAAAATTTTTGCTATTTACAACGCCGACCTTTATAATATTATTGGAAAAGAGGATTTACCTGCTTTGCAACACTCTCTCCACTTCATCAAATTTTTGAGCAAAAGGTATAAAAGTTTGTGCGCAGAACATGAGGGTAAAATATTTCATCATAGCAAAATACCGGCATTAGCAATGATTTATACACACTTTGTATGTTCATGTATACACACATACATACACATATACATATATATATATACGAATAGAAAGCTGATAGATAAATGATACACTAAACTGTGTGGTTAGAGGCACTTTGATTGCTATACAAGTTTTTTAATTAACTCATACACTTTTCATAAAGATATTTTACGAGAAGCACAAAATGAAAGATAACGTGCAGCTCTCTCTCTCTATACACGCAGGCAGATACGTACAAAAATCCATCAACCTCTTCAATATGTAGAGAAGTATAGAGGTTGGAAATGTGGAAGAAGTTCAATAAGTGTGTTTCACTATGAAACAAGTTTGGTCTTTCAATATATCACGTTTTGAGGTAAAATACAAGGCAGTGAGATGTGCTTGAGAGCAGAGTTAACAGTTATTATTCATCATATTGATTGATTTATTACTAGAAGTACAAAATAGAAGTAATTGCTTTGACAAAATGATAGTTTACATAATTTTTCACAAGATTACACTATGACTTGGTAAAATAGCTAACATGGATGTAAATGCAAGATGCACGCGCATGCATGATCTAACTCTAACTATACTGAGACATAGGATCCGAGGTCTTTTCAACTGGTAAGGCGCTCCATGAAGAAAGAGAAACGTGAACATATTCAGGGTTTTTTTAATGTATTTTTTAAGTTTTTTATTAATTTTTAATTTTTACTCTTTTTTGCCGATAAGTGAAGAATCCAAAGAACTGCTCATGAGAATCAGAGTAAAAGTGAATTAATAAAATGGGTTAAAAATATTGTCAAATGGGAATATTATTAATCCATTAAGTCCCAATGCTCCCATTTGGGAACATAAGTAATTTCATCTTCGTCTGCATTTTTCAATGACTTTGAATATAAATCGTCTGCGTTTTTTTTTAGATATCGTCGGATTTCTATGGTACTTAACCCATTAAGTCCCAATGTTCTCATTTGGGAACATAAGTAATTTCATCTTTGTCTGCTTTTTTCAATGACTTTGAATATATATCATCTGCATTTTTTTTAAATATCGTCTGATTTCTATGGTACTTAATGGGTTAATGGATTAAGCTTCATAAACAAAAGTAAGAAAAATCATTTATTTTATTCCGGTATGATTAATTTTTGATTAACTGTTCATTATATCAAATTTAAATGTGGAGGCTTTCTATTATTAATTATCTATACGTAGTATATAGGAAGAAAAGTTGATGTTATTTAATATATACAATTTTCGGTTCTATTTTGCATTTTTTCAATTCTAAATTGTTTTTTTCAGTACAATTTTGTCTTACATCAAAATAGAATTTACAAAAGAGAAAATAATACTAAAAATAGCATATATGGCAGTCTCACGTTCTTAATCAGGGGCGGATCTAGGAATTGGCATTAGAGGGGGCGGATTTTACTAAACTAGAACATAAATTTGGAGAATAAAAATTTAAGCTTTATCAATATTCATAAGCTATTTTTATCTTAGTTTGGGTAATAGTTTAATAAAAAGCCAAAAATTGACTTTTTATCATAAAACTTAGAGTATCATAATAATATATCAAAAAAGGGTTATTATCAAAAGAGTGAAAAATCAAAAGAGTGACATGACAAAAGAGTGACAAAATATACAAAAATTTAAAAGAGTTACACAACAAAAGAGTGACACAATATAAGGAAACTCAAAAGAGTGACATAACAAAAAAGTGACTAAAGTATTATTATATTGTTGTTGCTTATTAATTTTTTTACACTACAGTCAGTCTATACAAACTGTTGAAAACTGGATTACGAAACAAAAAATATAACTTAGAAAAATATTATATAAAATAAATCACTTATAAACAAGAAAAAAATTAAATATTATTTAAATTAGAAAAAGTAGAGAAATGACCTTTTACATTTGAATAACAAAAAATAAGTAGAGACAACATAGAAATATGAAAGCATAAACTATAATAATTTGAATGTGATCCCATAACACAAGCAAAATCTCATTTTTTTAATTGTCATTGCTTGAAGAGTCAGTCTTTAATATATTTTATCATGTCACTCTTTTGATTTGTCACTCTAATTAATATCTCCCATCAAAAAATTTAAGTTTATTATGAGAAAGTAACTAGATTAAGAAATAAGAGCATTAAGGAGCACACTTTTTAGCATATACATATAAATAATGGTGTCAATATCCTATCGAATGTCTCTTTGAACAAAAAAAGAAACGATCCTCATTCCTAGAACTGCGAGGTGAATTGAATTTTCGAATTTTTTCAAACTTTGAATATTCCATTTATATGTGCATACAGATATGCAAAATTTGATAGGTTTCTATTTTGGAGGAATGAAGTTATTATAACTTCACAAATTTTCTTACATTTGTATATATAAAGTAGGCTCCCTTTTCTTCAGAAAATGTCATCCAAGTTTTGCCAAGGTAACGATGTATATATTGAGAAAAATTATATAGAACTTATACACTTATAAGAGGCATCATCACTGCATATTTATTTTTAAAGGTCGAAATTTAAACATTGACCGTTTGTATACCTCTATAGAGCTAGCTGATTGGCTGTATAATAAAAGGATTAACTATAGTCGGTACAATAGCAGGGGCGGATCTAGAAATTGGCATTAGGGGGCGGATTTTACTAAACTAGAACTTAAATTTTAAGCATATAAATTTAAGTTTTATCAAAATTTTTAAAACAAAAAGAAGAATGAGAGAATTAAAACGATCCTCATTCATTGAACAGGGAAGTGAATTGATGTGGTAAAACGTGATGTGTTTAAATAATAAATTTACAAAAAAAAATTGGATAATATAAAATTAATAAGTGTCACAATTAACTACGATTGAAACATAAAAAACTTTTTAGGGCTTCTCACTTTAGAGAAAGATTGAATCTAAAAAACGAGTTGCAGAAATCATCATAATATTTGAGTTCTAGGAAAAGAATTAGATCAAGAAAAATTTTCAAGCAATTGGCAGTGCAATTTTAAGGGGCGTGGGGGGCGTACGCGGGTTCTGCCCCCTTTAAATCCGCCAGTGTTAATGAGCAGCTCTTCGCAAATCAGGTTATGAGAGAGCATTGTAGAGTAGTTTCACTTGGGAGTCATGAATAAGCTTTTGTTATGAAAAGGAGGGCTTGATGGAAATAAGTTTGCAAGCATAATTGATGTAAATATGTGCTTTTCAAATTTAGCAAAGTTGAAGTTATTCAAAAAGTTTCGCTACCTTACTCTCATTCCACCCAAAAGTTGATAGCATAGAATAACTTATATTTAAAATGTTTGAAGCTTTTGAACGACGCAGCTCTTCTGTTCAGGGTTTCCTAAAACCTCAAAACGGAACGAAGATCCCTTTTGTTAAAAAAACAGCCAAAAAATAAATTAAGTTTTGTTTTCCTGATATTAACAAACTAACTTCGCAATGAATTAACGCCATTTTGGGTTATTGTCCCTGTAGAGTGTAGATTAATTTTTTTTTTGTGTAAAGACGTTCAGTCGAGATTGAATGCCAGTTGGGCAAAATGGAAAGAGGTTAAACCTGTTCTAAACGATAGAAGACTAGCCATGAATTTAAAGGCCAAGGTATATACATCAATAGTTAGACCCGTCATGACTTACGGATCAGAATGTTGGTGTCTGAGAAATAATGAAAAGAAAAAGCTAGAAGTGTCGGAAATGAAATTACTACAGAATTTTTTAATTGAAATAGTTATTTTGAAAATAGAAATATATTTGAAATTTAATGTGTTAGGAATTATCTCTTTAAAAAAATTCTTTTTATATTATTTCACCAACCCCCCCCCCTCCCCCTTAAAATAATATTTGTCTAAAAGAAACAAGGCCGTAATTCTCCAGAGTAGTTTTCATCGTTCAAATGAGGTTTTGGATACAGAAAAAAAATATCAAGAATTATTGATGACTACAACAAAACCAAAGGAGGTGTCGATACATTCGATCAGATGGTATCATTTTAGACAGTGAGTCGTCGAACAAATCGTTGGCCAATAGCGGTTTTTTAAAATATTCTTGATATTTCAGCATATAATGTTTACATTCTTTTCAAAGAAATTAATTCCAACTGGCAAAAAAATTGTCCCTACAAAAGAAGGTTATTTCTTGATTCACTTGGTAAGCAGCTAGCTAAGGAACATATTGAAAGAAAAGAAATTCTTCCAAGGCATATTAGTTCAAAAATATTAGTTGAGAAAGTGAAGAACACTCCCTCTTCTACTTTTCCAAATGAAGAAAGGCGCCAAGTCAAACGAAAAAGAAGTAGATGTTATTTATGCGAGAAATCTGAAAACAAGTGTGAATCTAAATGTGTAAAATGTCGAAGACATATCTGTAAAAAACATTATAATATAACATGTATAAATTGTTGATTAACACACTCTCTTCATTTTAAATAAATTTTTTGTTTTCATCTCAAAATGATGAACTATATTTTTTCCTTGGGGTCCATTTGGACCCGAAGAGGGTGAGTGTGATTCTAGACGAAGGGGTAACGAGGGTTAAATAATTTTTTAATTATAAGGGCTACTTATATAGCTACTTAAACGTTGGCTTTTGCTGCTTATAAAAACTTGAAAATATCAAATAAACTCTAATTCTTTATGCCTTCTATTATTTTGAAATTATTCTGAAAACAGACGGTTCCATTTAATAGTGAAAATTGCTTTATTAGTTTATTTTGTTTCCTTTCTTTCTTATGTTAATTATGTAACAAATTTTTCAATTTTGAGTAAAAGGTAAGGTGCAGCGGATGTATTTTCATTGACCAGGTACTGATGTACCGCTTATGTCAAACTCTGAACAAATTCGTATCGATGAGGAATCGAATCCAGAGGCTCCCGTGCTATGTCCATCATCTCAACCAACCTGCCATGCCACCCATAGAGTATGCTGTAGGGGATACGCCAAATTAGTTTTCAAAAAACTTAAGTTATGCTCTACAATTTTTTAGTTTTTGTTGAAACTATATAACTTTTTCTGATAGACTTTTTTTCATTAAAAGTTATTATAAAAGGCAAATCATTGCAAAATGTTAAAAGTTATTTTACTTTTTGTAGATTTTTGTAGCTTGTATCAATTTAGCTTTTAAACTATTTTTGAATGATGCTGAGTAAAATGAGATAATGCGATCTTAATTTTTTGTTTGCACAATTATAACTTAATTTTATACCCTTGCCCCTGAATCAATCACATTTTTTCATATAAACATCGCAGGGTGTCTAGTAGACTCTTTGCCTTTAGACTAAATTCACTCATAAAACTATCTAACCTTCAGTTATTTGTTTTCTCTATGAATCAAATATCCTTTCATCAATTCCTGTAATGTGCCTGGTAGACTACTTCATTTTTCAAATGAAAAGCCTATTCCACCCCCAAACAATTTTGGATTTTATTAAACTAGTCTATATTCTGCAAACTTAATTAAAATATTTTCGCTGGAAGTATAGTATTTAAATTCACCAATTTTGTAAAAAAATATATAAAGTAGTCTTATAAATTTAGGACTTTAGGTATGGACTGAATACACTCTATTTTAAAGGATTGCTTGAATATTTTGTCTCACATGGTATTTCCAGACCACTAATTTTGAAAATTGCAACAAAAAAATTTCGCCCCCCAATAATTTTGAGGATGTGCGCCCCTGCATCCACCTTACTGAGGTATACAATTGCGTAAGTTAACAATTATAAGCTCTTTTATATCAAATGACTTAATGCCGTCTGCTCTTGTTGGGATGAAATGGGTTAAATATATATTTCAGTCATAACCTTCAAAATACAGATCTATATTATATATAGAAACAAAATCTTTGACAGATATGCCCATTGAGGTGAAATAATTATAACAAATATTAAAAATTGTAAAAACTGGACACTTTATTGTTGATTTTGCTAACTAGTTTCGGAGTATAAACTCCTTTTTCAAAGCAAATATATAAATGATAAAATAGTGAAAATGAGATGTAAAGGTAAGAGGATGTTGGGGATAAACAATGTTTGTGTTAAGGAGGTGATGACGTTGAGGATAAGCAATCTTTGCGTTAAGGAGATACCAATTTAATAAGGCAATACATACATACATACATACATTTATAACTAAGATTTGGTATATTGCTCTTAATCTTAGTCATATATGTATATTGTATTGCCTTAAGTTGGTATCTCCTTAACGCAACGATTGCTTATCCCCAGCATCTCATTTTCACTATTTTATCATTTATATATTTGCTTTAAAAAGGGAGACTCCGAAACTAGTTAGCAAAATCAGCAATAAAGTGTCCAGTTTTTACAATTTTTTATATTTGTTATAATTATATTATGTATCGAAAGATTTGCGGATGGAGTAAGCAAACTCTTTAAAAAGTACCTTTGGTTGCAGAGCTGAATAAAATTTTAAATAAAAACCAGCCATACTCAAAAATCCATAGAATTGATGAAAGTATGATTGCTTATTATTATTATTATAGACACATCAGGGTAAAAATACATTGTTTTCAGATGATTATTTCTTCTCGTTCTATAGAAGAAAGTGTCATTTTAGGCTTTTCTAAAAAAAATTCTGAATATTTGGAAAATAGTTATAGTTATGTTAGTGATAAATATTTTTCGAATTTGAACCTTTTTGACAAAATTACCGGAAAAGAACAAAAAATTACATCTACTTTTATAGGAAATAGAGTTTAAATACTGCTTTTGTCTAAAAAAATAAATAGCAAAAAAGAATAGGGGTTTTTATGAAGAGTTTTTCGAGGAGAAACATGATATATCATTTTGCCAATGGCAAGACAACCGAGAAATTCTTGTTGGTTCGAATTTCTTAAATTCAAAACCTGAAGAAGAAATTACTCCTTATACCAAACGTTTGAAAAAAGAATAAAATTAATCATTTCGGCTTCAATAAAATTTTACAATTCTCAAATGGGTTGGGTTTACAGAATGAACGAAAGATTTTGCAATCAACCAAAGTTGGATAATTTTCAAAATGAGTGAAGAAGGTAAAAAAAATATCTCAACTTGATTTTAGAAGATATTTAGCAAGAACTCTTCCACAAACTCACAGAATGTCTCCAAATCCTGGAAAAGTAATAGCTACGACAACCCTATTTCAGAATCAAGGTTTGATACTGTTAATCATATAATTATTCCAATCACTGAAACATTAAAAAATGATCCTTCAAGAAAAAAAAGGATCAGATGTAGACGTTGTAAAAAGAAGTGTCAATCATAATGTAAAAAGTGTTCAATTGGATTGCATGTTGAATGTTTTGAAGAATATCATAGTTTTTAAATTATCAAAATAAATATAATGCTTTTTATTATAAAAATAGTTTTTATTTGTTATTATGTTTACATTATATATAAAATCTATGTTATAATGATTTAACCGATGTTATATTTTTCATTTATCAATTTGTACTTTGCTAGCGTGTTACGGGTGACCCATGTAAATTTTGCCATATAAAATAAATTTTTTCCTAAATTTTTGTTTACTATTCGTTTTTTAGACTTTTTTTAGTATATATTAAAACAAAAATTTATTTTTTATTCAAATATTTTAGACATATTTATTTAAAAAGGAAAGCTAGATAGAAGTACTCAAATTTACAATTCAATTTTAAAAAGAATGCAAATTCATCGCAATATTTGGTAAATAACGTAGTTTGTGCTGCGAGTACAGGAATGCGCAAACAAACATATTTGTGCTTTTTCTTCTCAAAAGGTGTTGTTTCACTGCGTTCGATGTCAGTCTTTCCTTCATTGACTAGACTTCTCTTCTTTCTTCATAATTGTAATTCTAAAGAAATAAAGCTTCTAATAGCGAAGCCGCAAAATATAATTCTCATATACGCGTCAATCACATAAAATCATCAAATACACGAAAAAACTAAAAAAGTCGTAGGCTAAAAATCATATGGCCAAAACTACTAGATCCTACCTAGCCATTACTATTAGCTTCAAAATGAAAACATACCTTGAGTAGGACAAAGGAAGATGAGCGAAGAGAAGGGTCCTTAACTAAGCACAAGGACAAAAAATTTTGGAAATAAGTGGACCACGCTTCTGGCGCTTTTAATTTTGGAGCTGGTTGAGTGGGAATCAAGAAAAGGGCCTAAAAAGAAATGAGTATGAAAGGAGAGGCCGAAGGGCAGAGTTTAAAAAAAGGATATCAAACTCGCATCGGGTGTACAGATGAGTAAGGAGGTTTTCCTTCAGCCATTTCCAAAATTGTAATGCCAAGACTCCAGATATCCGCTGACCAGTTGTGCCCAGTCTCTTGTATGACTTCTGGAGCCATCCAGTAGGGAGTGCCAATCATTGTATTGCACTTGTTCAGTGTGTTCTGAGAATTTTTGCACAATTTCAATTAAGAATTAAAATATGATATATTGGTAGAAAGATATGGTTGCATTAAAAAGTTTTGCCAAGTGCGCCCAAGATTGAGATTTTTTTGAAGGAGAGAATTTTTTAAAATAGTTTTAACTTTTAAAAATTTTCGATCAGTGTATTCATTCTTTATAAGATGAAATTTACGTATATCTTAATCCGTTAACAACCAGGTAACATTAACCCCACTAACCTTTGATTCCAAATCCTGAACCCGTTTATAACCTGCAGACAATGCCTAACTCTTGAAAAAAATAAAATAATTTTCCTTTAAACTTGGGAATTTTTTTAAATTTTGTACTTGTATTTTAAACTACAATGGCGCAATTATGTAAATTAGGGGTTATGGACATTTCATTTAAATGGAACTAAAAAAATTAAATAAGCACATTTTAGTCCGCGCAAAGCAGACAATTTTGATTTATTGAATTCCATCGGAAATTCGAGTTCGTGTGCGCTCCTTTACAAGAACAATATCCCAAAATGGGAATTAACTAAAATAAATTAATTAACCAACAGTAAAAAATAAGTTTTTACGATTTCATTTTTTTGAACAACTTATTAAAACAGTTGGACATTTTTCTTTTTAAGAAAAATTTCACTTTTTACAATAAAATAAATTATCCGTGCTAGATAAATGTTCGGGATGGGGGAGGAGGTGCGTTCATTTTATAAAGGAGTAGATAAGTAATGGTGAATTACTGTTAAATGTCCGGACACTCCAAAGTCAGCCAACTTAGCGCAGCCATCATAACTCAAAAGGATGTTGCCGGCTTTGATGTCTCGATGGATTTTGTTCTTTGAGTGGATGTAACACAAGGCATTGAGAGCATCACGGAGAATCGGACTAATTTCACTTTCTTTCAACTAAATGAAAATCGGGAACAAGGTTTAGCCCAGAGATGGGGAACCTACGGCCTTAAGCGCGCATGAGTCTTGTAAGCGAATGAGATTGTATACGTTACAAATGTGTAATAGGCTCATTAAATATTCATTTTAATTATTGTTGTGAATCAACATTTTCTTACTTGATACTAATTAAAAATACTTATCGAACCCAACAAAATAACCTGGAAGATCAATTGATAGTGAGAACCACTATGATAGAGCATGAAATCAAAATGCCCTATCAAAAAATAAAAGTACAAGAGTCATTAATTGTTAAAATAAATTTTTGTCTATGTAATTTTATTTAAAAAAATATTTTCTTCTTTGTAGCATTTTGTTTAAAAAAAATAGGCGGCCTTAATAGACATAACAGCATGTTGTAAAAGGCATTAAACATAAAATGGTTCCCCACCTCTGGTTTAGCTAGTTATATGAAAAGAGCTTTCAAGTAGACTCTTTTGAAGCTTCTATTTTTACCACTTAGTTCATATTTAACTTGATAATGACATATTCAAAATCAGGATTGAAGAGTCCTAGGAAAAATATCCGATCCGAAATCCAAGTACTCAAAAAAATACAATTTCGACTAAATAAAGGAGCAACACTACATAATCTTCATATGCTTTCAAAAATTAATCTTTTTTTTCATTTTTAAAATATGTTAAAAAAAATGTCACCCCAACTCAGAGGACTGCTAAACTTAATTTGATATCGGCTCGCACCTCCGACTACATCAACTCCTGCTTTGCAACCCTTTTCAAAATTAAATAAATTTTTGACGAGTGCATAAATTTTTTTTTACCATGACTGAACTTATCTGTCGCTCTTAATACCGAAATTGACCGAAACATTGCAAAATACACAAACACCGAAATATACCGAAATACAGCGAAATCCAAAATATACACTTAAATACATAAAATTGTGAAGTAAACGCATATCTTAAAACACCGTATAAATTTATAATTTTAAAGGCCCAGTTTCTCCCCGTAGCTTTTTTCACCATTAAAATAATTGATTGATTGATTGATTGATTATGATGGCTCTACTTTTTTTCTCTTACACACATCCCTGTATCTTCTTTTCAGATTTTCTTTTCTTTTCTGATGAATAAATTAACTAAAACTAGATTATAAAATATTTTTCCATTCTTTTACAAATCACATTTTTTACTTGATGATCACTTCCAACCTCATTTTAACTTTTTCTTTCAAAAATTACAGTTTGGCAGGCATATCAACTGTTTTAAAGATTTTAACTTTTTATAAATTTTATTTTGAAAATGTTAACTGCATTCAGTGTTTCCCAGATGTGTATAAATTTTCGATTATTATCTATTACTGATTGCAAAAATTTATTGATTTTACTAACTTGTTCCAGTGCAGAAATGCACGGCTTTGCGCGAACTAAAAATGGGTCAACTGCATAACTAACATAACAACTGAAAAAACAACCAAGCACCGTATTACCTAACTCCATCTTACCTTAAAAACTACCTGAGCACTGCTATCCTTCTAGTTAACAAATTTGAAAATGGAAAAAGGAATGAAAAATGTTTTACAGCGACGTGTCACACGACGAAGTGGTGAGCGGTAGAATGCTTGCGTACGACTTATTGATTCCGTTTTGCTTAGTCCGATAAAACGGTGTGCCTCTTAACAATGTAGTAAATGAGAATGAGAATGAGGCTTGCATTCACGGCAAATGAGCGCACCCTTGCTATATATTTTGTTTTTAGTGGAATCAACGTGCAAACCAAAAGTTATCTAAGAAAGCTATGCCAAAAAAAAAATTAAGAAGTTAGAAACTAAAGAAAAATTTCAACTAATTGTGTGCACCGAACTGCTTTGAGAACATTAAAATAATGCTAACAATTTTAGTGAATATGCATAAAAAACATTGAAACATCCGGAACAAATTTCGAAAAAACTAAAAACCATCGTTTTAAAAGATATTCGACACTAAGTTGACAAAAATAGTTGACAAAGATAGAAAATAAGAAAATCAAAGTGTACAGCTCAGAGGTGCTTACGTTGGAGTATCGAATAACTCGAACAAATTTTTAAAAGATAAATAAATTATTTATATATGACGTTAAAGAACATTTTTCTTAGCTAATTTGTCCAAGTCTGAGTCAGCATAATAAAATGTCTTAATTTCAACAATTATGATACAAAGGATATAAATATGAGATTACATTGATAAAATTTCTTCACCAATTTTCAAAATGGGATTTGGTATAGTATAAATAAACTGTCATTAATCTTGAAAGAAAATTTACCCTATCAAGAGAAAAAGTTGCTCAAAATATGCACATATATACTCATAGAAGGACTCACATATTATTATTAAACTACCACCACACAAATGTTCAAACACATATGTGTATAAGCAACAGCATATTCAGAGAGGGGGCAAGCATTGCGCCATACCCCCTTCTTAAAATAAAATATCGATCTTTTATATTTCTTTGCCTTTCAGTTTAATTGAAATAGTTATTTTGAAAATAGAAATATATTTGAAATTTAATGTGTTAGGAATTATCTCTTTAAAAAAATTCTTTTTATATTATTTCACCAACCCCCCCCCCCCCTCCCCCTTAAAATAATATCCTGAATATGCCGTTGTATATAAGTCCAATCCTCATTTAGCCCTTGTCATATGTACTTGGAGGTAGATAAAAATTTATTGAAAAAGATAAGCAAATGATTAAGTTGGACAAAAATAAAAATACCAAAGGCATAGTTGCCAACTCTACCGATTTTCGACTTTTTTTGGTCTACCGCTTTTGAGATGGGTTCTAGCGCTTTTTGGAAATTTTTACAGCTTTTGAATGCTAAAATTTTTATTGGCCCACGTTGAGCATATGCAGCATGTGCTTAATATTTGTTTTTTTTTGTTTTTTTACTTTTTTTTCATCGATTTATGTTTAACATAAATATTTAGACTATTTAAATTATGTAAACGAATTTTTACTTCTTGAAGAATGAGTGATAATAAAAATAAAACAAAAAGTCGCTGCGACAACTGTTTTAAAGAAGAATGGATTCAAAAATTTGAATTTATTATTACTAAATCCAAATTAGGTTCTTCCCATGCATTTTGTCGTACTTGCAAAAAAAGCATATAAAAATTTTAGGGTCCATGGGTCGTTTTCGAAAAAAAAGTCTAGCGCTCTGGTCTTCTCTGAGGTTGGCAACTATGCAAATGTAGTCAAAATTTTTAAAAAAAATTACATACTGATTTATTGCGAATTTTGATTAAATCAGAAACTGAACCTCCACCACAAAACTCCATCACAATCTTTAATAAGACAAAAAAAATTAAAAGAAGCTTAATGATGAACCCAAGACAAAGATAGAAAATATTTTCAATAAAGTTAGAATGGAAAGAAAAAGGTGGGTCAGACTAAACACCCCAAAACACGCCAAATAATTCTAAAGCACTACAAAAAAGAGGATTAGATAAAAAAAAAACCCAAAACACCCAGAAATAACAGAAAGCACCCCAAAACATCCCAAAACACCAAAAAAAAAAAACACGCCAAATAGTTCTAAAGCACTAGAAAAAAGGGTTAGACTAAAAATCCCATAACACCCAGAAATAACCAAAAGCACCTCAAAACATCCCAAAACACAGAAAATAATTCTAAGGCACTACAAAAAAGATCTTAAAAATTCCTCAAAACACCCCAAGCATGCCAAAACATTACAAAACACCGCAAAAAGCCCTAATCACCTCAAAAAATTGCAAAAAACGTCTAAAGCGCTACAAAAAAGATCCTAAAAACTCCTTTAAACTTTCGATTTTTTTTTTGGGTTTTTAGTCTAACCATCTTTTTTTTTATAATGCTTTAAAATTATTTGCCGTGTTTTGGGGTGTTTAGTCTGACCCGGAAAAGGTCGGCAGATGGCTTAGTGGTGGGAAGGTAGGGTCTCAATTCAGATGGTCTGGGTTCAAACACCGATCGTGACTATCCCTATCTGAACAACTAAAAAATAGTTTTTTTAAAACACACATACACACAGTTTTTTGAGTGCAAGAAGAAATTGTTGAAAACGAAAATATTTATTGTAAAAAATGCTGTTATACGGAGTGATTCAAAAGTGGCCATAGATGGGAAAAATAATTAATTTTTTTATAAGAGGAAAAATTATAAGAAGCAGGTTTTTATGTAACACGCTCTATATGAGTACCATTATTTTTTCAAAGATGCCATTATGTTTCAAGTTTTGACCTCATTTAAGGAGATTTGTATTGAAAAGCATTAATAAAGGCACATTTTATTTTTTTTTAGTAAATTATTATTATTTCCTATTTATGACTACTTTTGAATCGCGCTGCAGACGCTGGATTTTATTTAAAACGGTTATTGAGATTCTAAAAATTTTTAAAATCCCCTCTGTTGAGTAGAAAAAAATGTCCAAAACGTTTACTTTTTCGAACTCTAATTTATAAAATGTACATGAAGTTTTCAATAAGAATTTTCAGTTAATAAAATTTTATTAATAATTTTTTTCATAGATCTTACAATTTAGTATTCCTATTTCATTTATGTAGGCCTCTCTACATCTGAGCTTATTGGAAAAGATTCGAACCAAAAAAATATTTTTTTTATAGATTTTATCATTAAGTTATTTAATAAAAAAAATAAAGCTAGTATTAGTTGTGTCCAGATACGATGGCGTAACTATAAACCAAGAGATTTTCAACAGTATGATTGTGGACTTCATGGTAGTCAAACATTCTCATAATTATGACATTTTACTTATATTTTTCCTCGCAATATTGACGTTAAGCTTGTTATAACACAAAATTCTTCAATCACACAAATGAATATGGACGTAAAACAAAATGAAGTGGAGAATCTCAGGATTTGATTGCGCCACGAATAGAGATGTCAACTGTTAGACCGTCTCTAAAACTGTCAACTGTCAAAACAATCTTGACCTAGTCAATGTCCAAAGAAATTTTTTACTGCTCCATTCTTTAAAATGGCGCATTTTTTTTTCTTCTTTTTAAGATCAATTATGTACAGGAGACTAAATGGAAGGGTAATGCTTCTAAAATGCTTATTCAAGGATTCAAAATTGTTTATACCGGCTCAACTAATAAAAAGAATGGTGTAGGAGTAATTTTGAGTAAAAAATGGCATGAAAAGATAATTGAAGTGAGAAGGGTAAGTGACAGGATAATTTTATTGAAATTAAAGGGTTTTAATGAAATTATTACTGTTGTGTCAGTGTATGCACCACAGATTGGTTGTAATAGGGAGGAGAAAGATGTTTTTGTTGATAAACTTGATAATTTACTGTCGGAAGTCGCACAGAGTGAAACATTAATTTTAGCAGGTGACTTTAATGGTCAGATTGGGAAAAATAGTGATGGGTATGAGGGAGTCCATGGTGGACAAGGTTTTGGCAAAAGGAACGAAGAAGGCAACAGAGTATTAGACTTGGCACAGAGAAATGAATTGACAATCTGCAACACTAATTTCAAGAAAAAAGATGATCATTTAATAACGTATAGTAATGGAGGCAGAAATAGTCAAATAGACCTTTTAATGGTCAGACGGGAGAAAAGAAAATATGTCAAAAATTGCAAGGTTATCCCAGGGATTGATATTGTATCGCACCACAGAATTGTCATAATCGACATGCTTATATCTAAAGAACAAAGGAGAAAAGTAAAAAAGATAGGGCGATTCAGGACATGGCTACTTGAAGACAGAAAAGTTCAAGGTAGATATCAAGAGTTAGTTGAAAATGGTTTGAAAGAAAAACAAATAGGAGATAATATTGAGGAAATGTGGAGTCATCTTAGAAAGAATCTGTTGACAGCAAGTTTGATTGTGCTTGGTAGAACGAAAGGTGGTAGAAGAACTCAAAAAGAAACTTGGTGGTGGAAAGAAGAGATTAGAGAAGTATTAAAAGCTAAGAAGCAAGCTTTTAAAAAATGGCAGGTAAGTAAGTTGGAAGAAGACAAACAAATGTATAGACTCAAGAAAAAAGAAGCTAAAAAGATCATTGCGGTATCAAAAGCAAGGGAAACAGACAAAATGTACGAGGCACTTGATAGTAAGAATGGTGATAAGCAAATTTTTAAACTTGCAAAGGCTAAGCAAAGAGATATCAAGGAATGTGGAAATATCGACATTATAAGGGACAAAGAAGGAAAAATTCTTTTTAAAGAAGAAGAAATAGAGGAGAGATGGAAAGAATATTTTGAAGATCTGTTAAACGTTGAAAACGAGCATAATTGCATCGTTGCAGGTACAAAAATTGAAGGTCCCGAGCTATGTTTGGAGGAAAAGGAATTATATGAAGCAATAAATAAAATGAAAATAAATAAAGCAACAGGATCGAGTGAAGTAGAAATGATAAAAGCTGGAGGAAGAGAATGCTGGAAGATGATGAGTAGATTATTGGAACAGATTTGGAAAGAAGAAAAAATGCCAGAAGAATGGACTAAAAGTCTTATTGTTCCAATTTACAAAAATAAAAAAGATGTGTTAAACTGCGAAAATTACCGGGACATAAAACTAATAGAACACGGATTAAAACTTCTGGAAAAAATTTTGGCTGAACCTTTAAGAAATCAAGTTAACATAAATGATAACCAGTTTGGATTTATGAGAGGAAAGAGTACAGTAGATCCTATATTTATAGTTAGACAGGTGATGGAAAAGAGACTTGAAGGAAATCAGCCTTTATTCTGCGGTTTTGTAGACCTAGAGAAAGCGTATGATAGGGTTCCAAGGGATGTTGTGTACTGGAGTCTAAGAGAAAAAGGTGTAAGTGAAAAGTTAGTGAGACTAGTTAAGGAAACCTATAGAAACTCTAAAACTTCCATCAGAACAATGAACGGATACTCACAGGAATTCGACATAAAAGTAGGGTTACACCAAGGTTCTGCATTGAGCCCTTTTCTTTTTGCAGTTGTTATTGATGAAATCTCCAAAAATATAAGAAAAGAAGGAGTAAATGAACTTTTGTTTGCCGATGACTTAATAATTATGGCAGATAGTGAAAAAGAATTACAGGAAAGACTAAGTATATGGCAAAAAAGTCTCGAGGAAAAAGGCCTAAAGTTGAATGCAGGCAAAACCGAAGTGATGAAGGTTAGTAGAAATGACAAGACTGAGATAAGGATAAAAGACGTCCATGGAATTGAGTTAAATCAAGTTAAAGCGTTCAAGTATTTAGGATCAGTTATTGAGATGGAAGGAGGTGTTGTAAAGACGTTCAGTCGAGATTGAATGCCAGTTGGGCAAAATGGAAAGAGGTTAAACCTGTTCTAAACGATAGAAGACTAGCCATGAATTTAAAGGCCAAGGTATATACATCAATAGTTAGACCCGTCATGACTTACGGATCAGAATGTTGGTGTCTGAGAAATAATGAAAAGAAAAAGCTAGAAGTGTCGGAAATGAAAATGCTGAGAATGATGCTGAACGTTACGAGAAAAGATAGGATTAGAAATGAAGAAGTGAGGCATAGAACAAAAGTGACGACGAGTGTTGTAGATGTAATGGAAAGAAACAAGATGAGATGGTATGGACACGTGCTAAGAAGAAAAAGCGATGAAAAAATAAAGATAGCGTACGATGCGCCTGTACAAGGAAAGAGAAAAAGAGGAAGGCCAAGATTGAGATGGAGGGATGATTTGAAAAGGTCCATGGAAAAATTTGCATTGAAAGAAAGCGATGCGAAGGACAGAAACCTATGGAGAAACAGGATCAAGCCATCGACCCCCATTTAGGGGATAAGATGATGAAGAAGAAGAAGAAGAAGAGTGTAGATTATAGAGGAAGGCAAACGAACTCGAATTTTCAATGGAAATTAATAGGGATTAATCAAAATCAGCTGTTTTGCATAAACTAAATTGAATTAACTAAATAATTTTAATTAAGCGTAACTTTTGGAGAAGTTGAACAATTTATTTGAAGCTTTTTTGATTTGATTGCAGAGAGAAGTACGTTTTTACATATAAGAGAATTTGTATAGCTTTACATTTACATGAATAATAATTCATACTTTGATTTCTTGATCATAAATGTGATGAGATGATAAAGTATTTTTTCTTATTTATTTTTTCAATTAATTTCGTTCCACGCTACGCTCATTTTTCAAAAGGAGAAAACTAAGGGCGCTGCTGGCTGTTGTTTGAAAAGGGGAAATTTTATCAGACTTTTCGTCTCTGCATCCAAAATGCTGATCTTTTGTTATATGTAGAACTCATTTTTTCTTGAATAATTTATTGATACACTATACATACAAGTTGGCCGAAAATTTTACTCCAAAGTACACCAGAAAGCCAAGACCTAATCCCGCTTCCTAAATACCAACATCTTCACTGAATTGCTCTTGACAACGTAAATTGACTTCTTAAAAACAAAGACCTACAATGCTCATCTCCAGAAAAAAAGGAATCCTGGAATAATCACTCTTATTGTCAGCAATCATCTCAGATTCCAAAAAACATGATTGCGAAGTCTATGCCATTCTCATCTTTCGTCAGTGAGGAATTCTAATGAATCAGTCTTATCCTTCACCAAATTCTAACGAGTCTTTGATATACGCTATTAGTATTATTAATCCGCCTATTAGACGTGTGGCAAACTGAAATGGATGTAGTACACCTTCCTTTATAAAAATTTTAGTTCTCCTAAATTCTAAAAGTTAACATCAATTAAACTTGTAAAACTCGGGGGATCGAGCCAGTAGTGGGATTCAAATTTTTTGTCAGCCGGTTCTGTTACAAAAAAAGTCAAATTTGTCAGCAAATAAACTGATCAATTTTGGTTATTTCCCAATCAAGAAAATTCCATGAGACGGTTCTAACGAACCGGTGCGAACCGGCTGAATCCCACTACTGGATCGAAGTCAATTTCTCTAAATGTAGCCTTCTTAAAAATTGGTTCCAAAAAACTTCATCTTACTACATAAGCACGTTATGAAGTAAAGTGAGTTTGGCGAATTTATGGATATAGATATAGGCCTTACCAAGGATGATGCTCTCACATTTAAGCCTCACTTTTCAAAAGTTATTTCGAAATCAAATGTTTAGACTGCCTTAAATAAGACCTATTCTCACAATCAAAGCACTACAGGTGCATAGAGCGGGGTTTCTCTACGCGGCGCTATGGCCCTCTATGGAGCCATGAAATAATTCTGTGGGGCCAGGAAGCTAACTTTAAAAAATATGGGGCCACACAAAGTTTCTATCAACTCTTTATTTATAAGATGCACTTTACACTCAGAGATAAGAAAGACATGTATATATCTGTTTATAGATATGATGGATCTATTTGTGTAACTAAATAACACGTGTTAGATATTACATTTTGACGGTTGTGTGTGTGGTATGGAGATTCTTTAAAAGATTACCTGATGACTACTTTCAAGGAAGAATGACAGTAGAACAAATGTTTACTCAAAAAGCTGCAAAAGTGAGAGGAATATTGGCTTCTAATAAAAGAGGAAATTTAAATGGAAAAGCTGAGAAGCCTGACACTATTCGTGAATTTTGGTTCATGCTTGCGATGGCAGTCATTGGTCAGAGAGTCCACAAGAAGAGGCAGCTAGTGTTATTCCTTTGAGCAACTCATCAGTGCAGATTGATGAAATCGTAGGTAATGTTGAAAGCCTGCTTGTTTCCAAACTGAGAGTAAATGAGACCTAACTTCAAATATATGAATAAACTCTACCATATAAATCTGTTTTTTTGATGGTATTTGTTAGATTTCTTTATGTTGATGATGTATGTCAAAATTTGCTTTTTGTTTTAAAGTTGACGAGTGATATCTATCTTTAAAAAACTTGACGTCTATTTTGAACAGAACAACATTCCAACCAAGAGCATTGTGGCTTGTGAAACAGATGGAGATGCTTTTATGATTGTGAGATATCGTGAACACCGTGCTAAAAAGTATCCTTGATGTGGTTTTTATACACGGTGCGGTTTACTCGCAGCACCTGATTGCCAAAAACATAGCAGAACCCTTGAATATAGAACTTATTAATGTTACTAAAGCTGTCGCTTTGATAAAAAAAAATCATTACAAGATTGCATCTTTCTGCAATTATGTGAAATGACAAAGAGTAATTTCAACTAGCTATATTGCATACTGAAGTCAGGAGGCTGTCCAAAGTTAATTACCTGCACCGCTTTGTTTCACTTTGGAACAATGTTCTCTCTTTTTTGAGTGAAACAGAACTTACAGAAACTTATTGATTCAAAAAGTGATATGGAAATCCGTTCGATTGATTTACTTCAAATGGCGGTGCCTCTGTAACTTGTTGGTCCCTCCTTTCATTGTTGATTTATCTGAAGTTGATATTGATAAAGAAAGCTTCAATGAACTTCAAAACAACACAGCAGCTCTAGCAAATTTCAATTATGGATGATACCACAATCCGTGGATGAATCAAGGTATCTCTAAAAAGACACAATACTCTGAAAAAAATGTTTACTTTTCTCCATATTTATTTAATTGACTTATAGGTTATTTATTTTATTTAATTGACCTGAGTCTGTTCAAAGACTCGAAATTGCCTTAACGTTAAAAAAAGAGGAGATATACTTTTCTCACTGATGTATTTGAAAGGAAAAATTGACGAATTGAGAGACTTGCATCGGTGTCACAGATCTCATTAAATCATGCAATATAAAGGAGATTATTTTTTTGCTTTGTAAGTGTTAAATGTAAATAAATAAATTGATTTAAATGAAATTCTTCTTCCTTTATTTTCTCTTTACAAGTGGGTTGGATGTTTTCATGGAAAACTCTTTCAACATTTATTTCTACTTCTTTTGGCCTTTCAAGTTTGGGGGCAGAGTGTGAGAGAGAGAGAGATAAAAACTTAAATTGATTTTGGTTGAAAAACCCTGGCATAGATTATGATGAAAGACTATACGTGTATTGCCCTTACTATCTTGGTTGTACAAATATAGAAGAAATGATATGATATTATTACCAAAAACATGGATGTCAAACATAACCTACTATAGAACCTTGATTATAAAAACAAGATCTAAAAAGCGCTTTTATAAAGCTTCTTTTCAAGCAGTATTATCAATGATTGCAACAGCCTACCTGATCATGTTATATATTCTCTCTCTTTGCATACTTTTAAGAAGGGCCTTGATTTCTCCTGTGAGGACAAGATGTTCAATTTTTCCTAGCAAAATTTTAAAAAGACGATAACATAAACGTGCTAAAATGATTTAGGGTTAATACTTTTAAAATATTGCAATACATTGTCTTGTGTAATTATATCACGTTTATTTAAAAACGGCATTGCCTAACCCTTTCATGCTTTGGTACTTGTAATTATGTTTTAATAAAATTGCGTTTGATTTTTTTTCCGTCTTCTTGACGATACCCCAAAATTAAACAGTTAATCGATCCATTAAAAAATATTATGGATGAATTAACCTGTGGTTAACGAAAACAAGGTTAATTATCATCACAAGATACACGCTTTAACCCATCAATCTCTTTCCCAGGTAACTTTCCTCTTCAAAAATCTGATTTTCATCCTCCATCACTTTATCAACCACATTTTTTAAATAGGGCGTGAAAGTTTCTTTCTCCTTTCACTTAAAATCCGATTGAAATGAGTACGTTAATAATAATATAAATGATCTCATCTACTCTTCTCGGCTTGATCGTATTTAATGCATTAAACATGGTGCATCAATCTTTCTCTTCTCTATTCCTTCTTCAATTTGATTTGACTTCCCTCATAAAGCCAATATGACAAGTCACGGCAGTCTTCATTGCTTTCTTTTATCCTGAGTTCGTTGTAAGACCATTTTTCAGGCTTCATAGAGACATCCTACAGTCCACCTCTTTCAATGTCATTCTTTTTCTAGTATGCATGAAGGGGTACTAGGGTTTGCTCCCGGTTCTGAAATACCGCGACGTTCCCGGTTCTAAAAATTTGGGAACCGTCTCGGAAGCGGAAAGTATTCCCGGTTCTGAGAATAACTTAGTTGTAATTGATTTATTTCACGATGCAATTCTTTGCATAAAACTTTACTGCACTCATTCATATAAAATCTTTTTTTCATTGTCATCTCAAACGGAGGAAAGTGTGCAAACGACAAAAGAGTTTATTATTTTTTTCCCTGCTGCACACTTTTGTCGTTTGCACACTTTTCTCCTAGAACCATTTTAATGATAATGATATAGAAAGAAAAAATGTACATGTGTTTATAATAAATCAAAAGCGTCAATTTCATTGCATCTTTTTGCTGTCTATATATCTCCTTAAGGAACCAAGATTTCCCGTTTTTGTAAGTTTTTTTCGGTATCGGTACCGGTTCCTAAATTTCGATACTTATGCAAACCCTAAACGGTACCCACATAATACATTCGTGTGTACTCTGCCCGTTCTTGATTTGCAGTTGTAATTTTGAATAATATAGTTATTTTCTATATAACAACTATACGTTTCAATGTTAAAAAAGGCATATCTAGAGATTTGCTGTCCGAAGCGATTTTGGAAGCTTGTCTGGCATGAAAAGAATTTCTTGAAGGAGAAGAGCGCATCGTTATTCCCAGCTTCTGATGTTATCCGCTTCGGAGACATCATGATCATCGTTAACACATATGGTAACATTTCAGTTTGTCAATGTCCGCTTTGCTAAGTCGAACTGCCAAATTCGTAATTTACGGACAAATAAAAAATTATTTTAGCACGTTTATGTTATCGCCTTTTTATCATATGTGTATGTATAATTTGGAATATAATTAAATATTGAATGTATAAAAATTATAATGTGAAATTATTATGACTTCAAAATAAACCATTAATTAAATTAAATTAAATTAAATTAAAATATTTTGCTAACTCTTTGATTCCATACTGCAAATTTAAACTTGTAATATAATTGAACTGGCCTATGCTATGATAAAAGTAACCATACTAAATCTGTTGTCTGTGGGCTAAAAATGACCTTATAAAAATTTAATAAATTAATGTGTTATTACTTGACCTATCCAATAAGTATAATTGGGAAAATTTTATAAAATGTAAGTGATGGCGTTTAATTGAATATTAGAGACACATAAGTATAAAGTATGCGGGATATAATACATCCTTATAAATATGTTTATGATGTTAACAGATCAATTGAGCGTTTGGTATTTAGGTCTAGAAAGAAATTTTAATTTCAATTTTGTTGAAAGTCTTTAGATTTTATTATTTCCAACACAATCTAGGATATCTTCAAGAAGAAAGTATAAAGTGAGTGTCTCTTCGCTTATCTCCTCCACACTTTGATGAAAAGCAAAGCGTCATTTCATTATCAAGAGCTGCCTGCATCAATGAGACATGTCGTGTACTCTCTCTCTCTCTCTCTCTTTTACATTTTACAAGAGTGTGAAAGGAGGAATAAGATGAGTAGATATCGAGAATAGATAGAGAAGATGAGTCTTCTCCTCTTCCATTGTGAAGACGCTACCAGTGAATCTGAATTTGAAGCATCTCCGCCATTTAAACTGTCACCACCATGTTAATTACATTCGAATCACAAAGCCTTTGATGAGCCGCTACTTCCATTTCGAACGTTATCTCGTACTTTTTTAATCGCGTGTGTGCGCACCACTCACTATCTCTCCCACTTACTTCACTTTGGCACACTAGCTCAGAGATGTCTCACGCTTCTTTATTAGAACCATGACATCACATTTTAATAAGCATCCCACTCACTCTCTTTTATAAGGCAAAAATTCGAGTATACCAAATATTTCCTGAGAAAAAGAAATTTTGGGTACTGGAAGTTTTTTTGCAAATTTCTAAATTGTTCAATGCCTTCTTTTTAAAGTTGGTTATTTTTTTATCAAATCTAAATTTCTTCTTCAAGACCATAAACAACAAAATATCTTAAGGTATCCCTTATGAATGTTTTCAGCTTCATATCACTCGAACAAGCATTGATAAGTGTCCCCACTTAATAATTTTTCAAGTGAAAAACTTTCACTAATATCAAATTTAGCTCAGAATAGAAAGTGTAAATATCTCCTACTCGTCATTAAGTTGATTATTTTAATTACTTTTCCAGGGCCCTAAATAATGAAATAATTTAAGCTTAATTTCAGGTTTATGGGGGAGTAATAAAACTAAGTTCTAGTCTATTTTGTGCGCTAATAATGTTTTATATAGCGTATTCTCTGACAGATATAAGTTATGCCCTTAGATTTGACAAAAAGTACAAAAATTATTCAAAGTCCATTTTTAACAAAAATCCGATTTTATTTGTATCCAATACAATTGCTATATACTCAGAATCGTTCCAATTCGGTCCTGACGAAAATGTTTCAGAAAAATTTTGAAATGGGTTCACATAAAACTATCACTTGGTCCAACTAAATATCAAGTAATAATGCTAATTTTTGATAAAAGATATAAAACGGTAGAGTCCACTCTGAGAATAAAAATTGCTTCCATTTACCAACTAAATTATTAAACGCTCTTGTGAATTAGTAAGGTTTCCAAGCGCTTAGGTATAGCTAATTAATTAAATCAGTAAAAAAAATAGTTACATATTTTAACCAAGTTAGTAAAGTCTCTTGTTCAAAAATCCACTGATGAATTGCTAGGATTTACAAGTTTGAAAGCGTAATCTAATAGTAAAAAGGTAATACCACATGTTTATTATAGTTTTTGCATAAATAAATCATTAAAAAACTAAGTATTTCTAAATAAACTTCACTGATAAAGAAAACTATAAGATAACTAAAATTAACTAGAAATCACCAATTTTTAGTTTTTTAGATGGACTAGACGTTGAATCATAACAATAAGTTCAGTTAAGTTAAGTTAAGTATTGTTTGTGACGTTCGCACCCATCCTTTCGGATATCGTGGCCCGCCCGGGATGCTGAGTCCAGGAGAGTAAGATAAATATAATGAGTAGGAGCTTATTGAATAGTTATGAAACATACATATTGATAAAATGAGCAATATTCATAATATATTTTCCTAAAATTAAATTTTTTCAAGGTTTTGTTCTAAGCATTTCTGAAAAAGCAACAATAAAAAATATATTGTAAAACTCATTATTTAAAAATATTTATCTTTACATTTAACGACATCTAAATTTCTCTTTGTTTTTTCCAAATTAAAGCCTATCTTCTCCGTATTTTCATGAGAACATAATATGTTTGTTATTCTACATCCTCTAACATTGGAAAAAATAATTAAGGCTCCATTTTGTCTCTTATTTACTTATATCAGTGAAAATAGCATAATTACCAATAATAATTAATATGAAAGGGAATAAATAATAATACATAGTACAATTTAATTAGTGGGCTTTACTATACCTAAATCCACTAATTTAATTAGTATTATTTACCAATCTATCATAAAACTTACTTAGTTAGTACATAAATATATCAGCTTAATTAGATATGTTAACCAATCTTTATTAGTAAATAGTACTCAAATAATTAGTTACTAGTTATGTAACTTGGGTTCGATTCCCCATCAAGCTTACTTTCCTCATAGTTCGATAAAAGCGTCGCAAGGTCACGGGTACTATACAGAAAATATTTTACTAATATGCTTAGTAAAAAATCAACTTACTAACTATTTTTTTTCACTCATTAATAATAATTTACTTTGTAAATATTACTAATTAGTTTTCGAGTGAATATCGGGGTCCAAGGCCCGAGCGTGCGTTATAACTGTCCCGTGTTATAATGGATCAACGCTATAGTTAATAAATTTCTTCCAACTCAAAAGGAATTTGTTTATTTAATGCTCTTAAACAGACTAAATAAAAGAAACGACATATTGGATAACAGTTTTATAGGCATTATATACAAATCTTCAAATCGATCACCAACAATAATCCCTATATAATATACTAGACCAATAATCTTCTATTTACACTACAATCAAATAACTCAAAGTAATAATCCGTCATTTCATGAAATCACTAAAATGTTTAGATATTTCACGAAATGGCTGATCGCATCGAATGCCTATAACACTGGAGTAGAAGAATTCATTTGTGTGTGCGTGTGTGTGTTTATAAAAGTTTACTTTTATCTGGCTCATTTAACTTAATTAAAAATTTCACCAATTATAGCGGATTAATTTTAATTAAATTCTACAATCAAATTTTCCAACTTTAATACAGAAATAAACATTAAATTTTACATATATTATATGTATGTAGTGTATAATGCAGCGTGTTATTGAAGTAATTCGTTTTGAAGCTGAAGTAGAGAACATTTCATTCCCTAACTTCCACAATCTCTCCCCTATCATCCTCAAACTCACAAATTGACATTTTTAAATCTGATATCTTTACACAGCACGAGTGTTTACATCAGTGCGAGCGTTTTTAGAGTGAAAATTTTTTTGTGAACCCCTTATTTATTTTTTAAGCGATTTTATTTATCAAAAAAATATAAAGAATAAGTAAACTGTTTTTAATCACTATTTTACTCAATTAATTTGTGATGGAATATATATATCTAAAAATCTGATTATCTATTAAAAATAAATTGAATTTTATAAAATCAAATTTTATCAAGTTAAAAAGTGAAAATATTTATTCGAAAAAATATGCTGTTTAGTTCGAGCTTTGAACTCGATGCTTTGAGACTAAACTTGATATATATCAAGTTTGAATGAAGTCGATGATCATTTTAAATCTACACTATCAATAACATTAAGTCGATTCCGACTTTTTGAATATAGAGATAAAAAAACATGTAAACAAATAATTAAAAATAAATTATATTTAAATTGGTGCACCGACAATTGAGCGCGAGACAGTTGAGCGCAAAGACAATTCCAAGCAAAATTGCTGCAATTAGGCCTTATTTTTGTCGCTTTTATTGCTACCGTGTATACATAAAGATCAATTATAAATACATAAGATCTCATTTTAAATATGTAAAAATTAGATTAAAAAATGATTGCCAAAAAATATTTTTGATTTTTATTTTTGAAGTTTTATTTGAAAAATGATAGCTTGCAAATATTTGAGTTTGTCGACTCGTCTATCATATTCAGAAACTATTTTTTTTTGTTGCACAATAATAAGCTCTTTCATATCTTGAATGTTTGACACTGTCTTGTTGTCTAGCATTAAATCTTATGAGTTTTTTTCTGTGCGATCTTGTTCCAAGCGAAGAAATTCAAAAAATTTGTAAATTTTTGGGTGGTTATGGCCAAGTGATGCTTGAAATGCCGATGCCATCCTTCTACTGCATTATTAGTTTTTGAAAGATCATTGATGATTCGATCATAAATATTCCCTATTTCAGGCATAAAGGATCTTTCGTTCTGTGACGCAATGCATGCTCAATATATGTATCTTCAAAATAAGCAAAAAGATCGTCTAAATCTTCTGTCTTGTAACTTTTCAAAAACTTCGACAACATTATAAATAGGAATAAAAGCTAATGCAACTAGCATCTTGCAAAATGTAAATATAAACTTTGTTAAAATAGTCTTTGCACTCAATTGTCTTTGCGCTCTATTGTCTCTGGGCTTTATTGTCTCTGCGCTTTATTGTCTTTGCGCTCAATTGTATTGCGCTCAATTGTATTGCGCTCAATTGTCTTGCGCTCAATTGTCGTGTCACGATTTTAACTATACTTTTAGTATCAAACTTGATTCAATAACTTATGATCATGGAAAAGTAGTCACACATAACAAAACTTTTTGCCATAATATATCCTTTTTTTCAATTTCAGAACCTTTCTCAACAAAATAAATTTTTTATTTAATAAACATTACATTTTTTTAATATGGACACTTTGCAAAATTTTGTGGACCCCCAACTTGAAATATTCTTATATGAACTCCTCTAAAAATATTGTGCAACCCTTGGATGTTCACATGAACCACGATGAGGAAACTGGTCTAAGATATCTCAACTCAACAACGCCGCATAGGAATCTTGTAGACTTTTATTTCTCCAGACAATTAATTAAATTTTTCGGTTGTCCTTTACAGTCTACACAATAAATGAAATCAATGGAATATTTAATGATTTGCTTTACTCCAATATATGTATTAATTAAATTGATAAAAGTAGAATATCCAGAAAATTAAAATGTATAGTCGAAAAAAGCCATATTCTACATTCTATATACAATGCCCATACGCTTTTATAATAGCAACATTTTATTTCGTACTTTTGAGTTTAGGTACCAGTTTTTTGGTTGGACCCCATGTTGGCCCCTCCACATCAAATACCTATTTTACTGGATTTAAAATTTACTCGAAACTTTTTATAATTTAATTTTTTTGAGTGGGTTTTGCATCCAGGGAAAGAAATATCTCTCTTATTTGGACCGGTGAATCTTAGACCAAGAGCACTCTTAATTTGATTTTCATTCATTGGAATAACAAAGAAAAAAAAAGTAAAATATATGTATTTGTTAAATTGCAAAATTTATAAAAAATTATCGATTTAAAAACTTGGCCCTTGTTTGGCTTTCATTTGATTTTCATTCATTGGAATAACAAAGAAAAAAAAGTAAAATATATGTATTTGTTAAATTGCAAAATTTATAAAAAATTTATAATCTAGAACTGCCACTGGTTTTATCTTATCTCTTTATAAACAAAGTGAATGTTTGCACATGGCACGCAAAAGCATCTCATTATCTCCTTTCTCTCGTTCTTTCTCTCTCATACACTTACATATCATACTCTTTACTAACTTTCGACCCTGATTAACAACAATTACTATAGATTTTCCGTTTACTAATTATATCATTATTATTTACTAATCACATTGGTAAAATTTACTAATGTTTTTTCTCAGTGAAGAGTTTATTGAAACAGAATGTAGAATTAAAATTAATGTTTGAAGATCAAAGGTTTTCACCAATAAGGATTTTAATTTTTTTTGAAATTCCAGTAGGAAATTTAAACAAAAATATTGAGAAAATGTGAGCCTTGGCCACTCTTTGTTCTTTCGTCCACTACTTCTGGCATTGGTTAATAAATTTTGTGATTTAATTGAGAAGTTGGTTCCAATGAATACATGGTATCTTTCAATATTATAGAAAATAAAACAATTTAAACCCACAAATAAAAATAACTTGTAACGGTAACTAGAAATGTTTAGTAAACTTTCAGTCTTTAGAATTACTATATATAGTTATGGTCATCTTTACGACTTTTGCTCTTTCTTTATAATAGAATAGTAAATTTACTATCTTAATCTAGTAAATTAACTAATTATTATTGACCAAATAGTAAAATATAGATTCACTATTTTTATTGATGTTTGAAACTACTTAAAAATAGCAAAGAAATATACTACTATATCACAGCGCACCCTATTTATTTTGGGGGTTTGAGCGCCCCCCCCCCCCCTTATTTTTGACCTCACCCCCCCCCCCCCCGCCGCCCTCCACCCCTCACCCCCACTCAATTTTCCAAGCCTCTCTCAATTTTTCAAGCTTAAATAAGTTTTAAATGAATTGCATCCGATAAAGTGCGCTTGTGAAGAAGTCCTTTCTTTGTACATTGGTAGTTTCAATAAATATATTATAAAATTGTCTAGAGTATTTTTTTAGTATTAAGCTGTTCTAACAATAGAAATCAGCACTGCATCCTGTGAGAGAAGTTTTTCTACCCTTAAAAGAGTTTTCGAGTTTTTGAACTATTTCAACGAAAAGTCAAGAAGGCTGAATTTTTGACATTTAAATTACTTTATTACTCTAAAAATGATATATTGTTAATAAAATGATTTTCTTCTTTCACTTTTGTTATATAATAGTTAATTATACTCCTCAATCCTCATCACCTTACTTTTATGACCTTCTTTAGCTTTTCTTTCCGATGTTGATCGAATTTGCTTCTAGAAAGGGAAATTTTATAGTGTGTATTTTCATAATGCATTCAAAAAATAAATCAATGGAATTATCACAACTGAAAACGAAAATTTTATTAATCATCAACAAAATTCTTTCTTTCGGGAATAAACTTTCTCTGTTATTTTCATTCGGAATGAAGCTTTAAGTGGAACTGTCTTTTCGAAACCAATCACACGAGTAAATTTTTCTTTAATCATGAGACTAAAAGACGATACAGCGAAAAGTCTTCTATATTCTAAATAGTTAATTATATTATCAAATAAATTCAAAATAAAAAAAAAATGTTTTTTTACTTTTTAATTCTCAAGCATCATTTTCAAAAACACTCATATATTCTAGTTCTTCATAAAAAAAGGTTGTTTTCTTAGAGCAAAAAGATATAATTTATCATTCATACTGATCGATTTGTGCATAAAAAAACCTTTTTATTCATCATCGATGATTAGACCTAATCGGTGAAACTCTAAGTCAATCTATAATTCTCTTTATTTATATTTTTTTTTTCAAAAAATATTAAAAAGACTTGTGTGATAGAGACCTCAAATATGGATATTCCTTCAATTTCTCAGAAATGTGCTTTTTTTTCTACAATTTATCTTCTGATAAGAATTTCTTTTTGCTCCAGGCATAGGGATGAAAGCGTACATGTATTGTGCGCAAGAGGCGTTATTTTTTGTCAAACTTATCAGCTATTCTGTCGTCTCCAACTCAATAATATATATTATTTATGTGGTTCTTTACTTCCATATGTGAGAAAGCACATGCTGGGAGGAGATAGGACTAAAAGCAACTTACAAGCATTAGTTTTTACTACGCACTTTCTTAATAAAATATCTTCTACTATTTTATTTACTAAAGACTAGTAAAAAATTTTAAGTTTTCTCTTTTAATTTTACATATATATTTTCAGTACTATTTTTGGCGACAAAAAATATTATTAAAAATTTTAAATCATTATAGACAAAGCATTTTAAGCACACTCGTATGATTTAATTGAAACTTATTTCGCAATTTGGATTCTTTAAAAACATGGTTTCCCGATATTTCAAAATATTTTTCGTCTCCCCTTGTTGAACTTTAAAAATTTTTTATTTGATATATGTGAATACAGAAGAGAAATGAATACAATCCTAACACGAGCCGACCCAATTAGGCAAACAACCTTAGTATATAGTGGTTGGCTAGTTTGATTCTAGGCACCAAAAATCCTCATATTCCTCCGAGAAAGAAAACCGGGAAAAATACGAACAGATTGAAATATAATAATAATATACCGTTGACATATTTATTACATTACACTTTGTACATAACGAGGTCCCAGCCGTTATATATTACTGCAGCACTCACTATAGAGAGGAATATATCGCAGTCAGTCAAAAGATGTGACCTTGGATCAATCGCCTAATTATCGTAAAGTTGCGTCACAGAGAAAAAAGATCACGACAATCAAATCTCCAAAATGCGCGACAAGGCTGCTGATGATGATGATATAAGAAAAATAGTTGTTGCAATAAATGGTACACAAGATGATGATGAAATCTCTCACTCAGGTCGCTAAAATATACGTGAGATTAATGATATTATTCACCACTGACATAAATCGTCTAAATCCATAATGGTATATTATAATCCCTTACAAAAACACATTTACTAGGCGAGGCGAAAAATTTAGGAATATGATTTGACAATAAGTGAAATAAATTATTGTGAAACTGTCGCGGAGGCGCAGAAGGAACATATGCTAAATTTTGCGTAATACCTCTTCTGATCGATCTCAAAGAAGGGATAGGTTGTGTTGTGAGTGACAGCAAATAAGGTTACGCGTATTCACGCACGCCACATCTAATGACACGCATTCACTCAATTTGGACGCTTTCCAAGATCACACTTGCTCGCCTTGAAACTGTTTTCGTCACTCTCTCATTCTTTCTCTTCCGTCATCGTCTTTCGGAGTCTCCTCTTTGCAACTTTCTTTCCTTCGACTTATTTCACTGTTAGAGGTAATTCGTTTCATTTTCCTTTTTTCTTCTAATTACCGGAGGTATTTGGTCCTTAGTGTAGAACAATGGTTCCCAACCTTTTTTTATCCCGTTCCCCCTTTTTCAGTCACTTTTTTTTTACCTGTGGACCCCTACAACTGAATAGTTTGAGCCAACAAAATTAATCAAAATTTTTTATGCAAAGATGATTCTAGTCATCTGATTAAATCGTATGCTTATTCATATGAAAACAGAGAAATCGTAAAGCACTTAAAATGTGAATAAAATTTTTTTCCAATTTAAATATAAATTTTTCAAAAATATTGTAACTAATAAAAAGCATATATAAACATTGAAAATATGGAACTTTAAAAAAGGGAAGAAAATATTTATTTAAAAAGCTCTAAATATATATATTTATATTGAATTAGAGAATATAAGTATTTAAAGGAGATTCAGCATAATTAGTTTGGAGTAGAATTTCCATGGACCCCTTGAAATTCTTCCATGGACCCCCGGTTGGGAACCACTGGACTCTAGAAGTTCGTATAGATATCCGATCTTGGGTTCAATACAGTACTGATCTTTTTTGTTCACAGTTCAGGCGAGCGAAATCGACCAAATCTGTGATTAGAAGGACGGATGAGGGGGTGTAATTTATAACCTGAACAAAACGCATAGACTACTGGGACAGACAGTTTTTTGGTCAAAATATCTACAGTCAAGTAGCCAAAACGGCTACAGGCGCTAAACCAAAATGATCCAATACAATAATTCAATATTTATGAAACTCAATATACTGAAAGTAATCCTCGCGAGGATTTGAATTTTGTCAATACAAAATGCCGCGAAAGATTCTAAGTTTTTTTATATAAATTTTTATAAAAAAAAATAATTTTTTATGACATCACTGCAATTTTCAATAATAAGTGTTCAATAAGTAAATAAAAATTTTTTTAGTCAAATATCTAAAATTTTATAAGTTAATATTCTCTAAATTTTTTCGCAAAAACTTTCAAGATTCAAAGTAAAAATTAGGGCAAAAATCAGCGCAACAATAAATGGCTTTTGCACCTGCACCGACATTAATTGTGCCCGTTCTTCAACTTTTGGTCGAATAAAAAAGTCAAGTACATAAACGAAGAGGCGCTTCATTGAAATGAATATTTGACCACCTGTGATCATTTTATCATTTGCTGCCTTTGATATGTACCTTTTTTTCGGAGCGCTACACAAATCAACTTTTTTTTGGTTTGGATCTTCTTTCACCCCAGTAAAATGTTCCTTGTGACAGTTTTGACTTCAGTATAATCCCACCTGTGGCCGTTTTGACCGGTAACTGTAAATTTTATGGCTTATATTAGAACTATCCATTCCACAGAGGATCTTTAGTCGTGCAATCGATGAGCACTATGGTTCGGTACTGTTTTCTCGTAATGTTGCACTATCCGTGCACAAGTTGGTACAAGAAAAACTAACTAATACTTGATAACTGGTTAATGATGGTAAAAAACAACTCTTGGGATCGAAAAAGCATGATGAAATGAAGAATTCAAGTGGATTCAAGTTGATTTAACTGAAAAGTCAACTCATTTTTTCTACCTGTTATTCTTGTGCACAGATAGTGCAACATTACCCTGTTCTCCTGCCACTAAGATTCATGTAAAGATTCTGACTTATAACGAGGGCAAACTTTTTTTAATTTAATTAACCCCCTTTTTTTGACTTTACAATCAAAAAATTTTGCCTTATTCCAAAAGACTCGTTTCTTAGATTATATTGGATTAATAGAAAATTTTTTAACATTTTGAGTAAAATAACTATAGTATTGAAATAATATTAAAAAATTTTGGTCCCTTAGTGATTGTTTTTTAATTTTTTGTTTAACTAAAAAGCTTTTTTTTTATAACAAAATTTCAAAAAAATAAAAAATTGTTCAAACTAGTCTGAATTTGATTTGCAGTTGGAAGGGGTGTTTCAAGGATATTTTATTTGAAATTAAAATTTACACAAAAGGGTTGAGAAACCCCGAAAACATTTTTAATTGGCTTAAATATTTCCACTCATCCATTATAGCATAAATTGATTCATTTATTTGTGATCTCTTTAAAGAACTCGAAGAAAGGGGACATGAGCTTACTTTTAAATGAGGCAAAGCATTTTGACTGGTAAAATTACGTAAAAATATTGTGGAAAAATTTATTTTGGTTCTTTATATTATGCCAAATCTGGCAAAATAATTGGAAAGCGGAATCTTTCAGTTTTACTATGAAAAATGTGTTCGATTTTTACATAAATATCAAATTTCTTTTGCTGTATGTGATCTATAAGATTCACAGGCACAGCAGTGAAAGGAATTAGATCAATATTTTTACGAATAATTTTAGAAAGATTTTTAGTAACTTTCGTGGTACTAGTCAATCCAATAGGTCCGCAATCATTTCAGTACAGTAGCAGTATCCTAACTTCTATAAATTAATTCTTGACTGATTTTCTTGGGATCTACAGCAAATTAATTTAAGCAAAATTAATTTCCAATTTAAAGCAAAATTAATTTCTTCTTCTTCTATAGCAAGGCTAGAGTTTGAGCTTTTTGGCCCTCCCTTCTTTTTTTCATAAAATATATAGTTTATTTTGAACACCGTTTGTCTACAAAACAAAGGTGCTCTATCTCTGATTATTTTAGAGCGCATAAAAAATTATCCCAAAATAAAAAGGCAATTGCACTGACTCAGTTTGCTGATAACACTGTCGATATCTGAGTGTGAATAACATGTCCTGATCAGAAAGTAGAAAACATAAAATCAGGCGTAACTTATTATATTGATTAATAATTTTGTATCCTGATCGCCAATTTTCTTCAAAAACCGTAACATTAAACCATATTGTTTGACTTAATGCTAAGTAGTGGAATAAAATTTTTTCGAAGTTATGGCATGTTTTAGCCTGCAGGGCAAAAAAACAAATTCTTTTCAAAAATTTACTTTTTGCATGAACATTTAATTTAGTCAGCAATCAAATTAAAGTCAATTTTTTTCTAATTATAAATCTCAGCTGAAAAAGCATTTTCATTGTTCGATATTAAGGATTTGTTTCAACTCAAAATAGAAGAATGGCTGATAAATCGCTTTTATCGTAATATGGAATCTGTAGAAGAAAACTTTTAGGAAGAGTTTGTTGGACCTAAATGGACTGAAGATTTTATTGGTCGATTTTTGCTTTTTAGAATTTCTGTGGGCTTTTTTAAAAATGTCAAGAATATTCTAATAAAATTCAAATACGGGCTTTGCCGTTGAAATAGTTGCTTTAGACTTTTTTTCAATGACTGCTTACCCTGTTAAATATATTTCAATATTATATCCAGTAAATAAGTTTTCATTTTTCAAATAAAAGCCACATGTCGGTTTCCCATGATGCTGGTAACATATTTTCAAATGTTTTTCATCCGTTCGGTAAATTTACCCCAAAATGATTTGTTGTTATGGAAATTACATAATTTTGATGCGGGATCAAGAGGGGTTTATTCAAAAGGGTTTCCATCATGTCTGAAACAGTGCTGAGGTAATGTTTTCCTTTACTATTCCGTCAATCAAAAATTTTTTCAAGCAATAATTCATTGTTATGATGACAATCAAACACATTTTTCAACGTAGTTTATTTCGTTGATATATATTACTAAAGATTCTAGATCTTTTACATAAAACTAACTCATTAATTAAAATTTAAATTTTTGATTTACAGAACACGTAAGATAAAACATTACTCAGTTCCGATTTTATAGGGGGTGGTAGTCCCTTTCAAATATTTTAAATATCGGATTTATAGTTTAATAAAGTTTGGTTAGGCTTTCTGAAAGAAAAGTTCTACTTTGGATCATATTGTGCAAATGTAACTTGTGTGTAAAGCGCAGGCTTATAACGCTAACCTTGTATCGGAGCCAGATTTCGAGAGCAGTAATTTTTGATCTTATATAAAGAAAGAGTCAATTAGGAACCAACATTGCAATAGAACGTAGATTCCCAAACTTTCATACACCTCGGCACCTTTTTTGAACTTTGGCAATTTGTGTGTCCGATTTGATAAAATTTAATATTTCATCAGTTTTTTAATTAAAATACAAAGTTTTATTTCCTGGCACAAATACTTAACAAAATAACTGTCAAAAGTTGCATACAAAGCACATCTTATTAGTAAAAGTTTAATAGATAAATGAAAATAAAACAAAAAAAGACACACCTGCGTCGCTTGTATCGAAATTATCAGAAAAGTAGGCTTGATGCAGAATCGAATCCAATCCAATGAGCTATCGAAACCCAATATCTAATAAAGGCTTACTTACGCCCCAAATATATAAGTTAAATTTCAAAAAGTAAGATTAAAATTTTAATTTTATTGAAAAAATTAAAAATTATTTACACTTATTGAGATGGAGCATAATTTGTAAAATTAAAAAGTGGAAAAATTTTCTTATTTTTTTTATATCATTGTATTATGAAATGTAAAAAGTAGTTATATAAAGTTTTCAAAATAGAAAAATAATTTAAACCAATAAAGAGAAACACATGAACATCGTAATAAATATATTTGGCGACCTCCTTCACCCGATCTCACTGCACACCTTTGTGTGGCGGCACACCTGTTGGGATATAGTGCACTAGTGGGCCGTAACAACAAAAAATGTATATATTCATACTAATAGAGGGTGTGCGATTATTACATCTTGTCTAAATCCGCCACTTTCATTTCAATATAAACCAATTACAATCAAAAACTTTGCAAAATTCTTACCCTTTCAATATGATATTGATAAGCGATTATTTTTCGGGCTTTGCTATGCGGACTGCAAACAAGTGGTTAAGGGTCGCATACGGCCCTCAGTATCGCGGTTCAGAACCACTGATCCTGACTACCCTTTCTCGCGCCCACATAAATGTGTATGGAATGATCGAAATAGATTCAATACGAGTAATACTCTTCTAGACAGGTATCCATTTCTGCATAGACCTACCTAGGTCTAAATTTGGCCTTTGGTATCCATTTTCAATGCTTTCTTATATATTATTTATATTAAGGGGCGTGGGTATGGTTGGTTAGATGCCGGATTCGATAACTCAAAGTCTTGGGTTCGATCCTACATCAAGCTTACTTTCCTCATAGTTCGATACAAGCGGCGCAATTGTGCCTTTTCGATGAAAATACCCTACGGTACCATTACCATTTTCAGAAAAAAATTTATCATAGGAAAATATTATTAAATAAACCACATTGAGGTAGAGATATGCATAGACCTACCCAGGTCTAAAGTTGGCCTTTTTTGATTCGTGCTTACTAACCAATCAAATAAATAATAAGAATAATTGTGGATTCCATAGGGATCCGCTTATTTTCATTCATAGCAATTTTTGGTCAAACAAGCATAAACAGTGAAAGTGATTTATTTATTCTTACTTTTAGATGCACACTACAAGCAGATCCATTTCACCATTCGCAGCGAAAGTGAGTTTACTTCCTCTTTATTTTTTTCTTGCACTTGAAAATTTAGGGAACTCGCTTTCTCAGTATTCACGTAAACATATGACACACATGTGTGCTTTCATTAATTAACTAAGCCTTTCAATAAAAATCGTATGCTTTAAAAGAAGACATAGTAAAACCTCAGTGAAAGAGATAAGTAGGCGATTTCTTTTCAAAACGTGGGTAGGGCCTTAATGCCTTTAAATTTCAGACAAGATCCTTTTGCACAAATGTTTAAAATAACTGCTAATAGTCTTTTAAATCGCTGGCTCTTTCCTTCGCTTCTTCGACCTCTATATCTTTCTCTTCAAGCTTTTTTGAAAAGAGAGATTCACTTAATTCTTCCTCGCAAAACATGACTTCCTAATTTTTTCTCGATTTGCACAGATGAACAACCACACACGGTATCTCTCTTCCTACGATATGCCACAATTTTCGAGTAGGTACAACTTTCATCATCATCACCCGACTACTGCCCTTGGGTCAAGCTTTTACCGCTCGACACTGCCTCCCAGCCGATCCGACTCCGTTCCGCCTGTCACCAAAACGTCCTTGAGAAGATCTCACTTAGATCATTGTGGCGTGGGTGGTGGTGATCACGAGTCTTACTACTACCCCAGATACAAGAGTGTTTTGCAAAGCACTCCTCCAGACCTTTCTTCCAGATATCACCAGCACAATGACTTTCATCACTCGTATGACTCGTGCTGTCCCTGTGGAAGATGTGAAGGGTCTGCGTGCAACAAAGGCTACGAAAAATCTCCGCGCTATGGCGAACATTTATTGTCACGCTCCTATCACTATCCCCCAGCCTACTCTTCTCCTCTCTCCTACGATGACTACTTTTACTACCCTCGCTACTAACAACTGATTCTCATCCTCATCATAATAATAATAATCGCCACCCCACAATCATCTTTTTACGACGCCAAAATATTTTTTACTCGCTTATATAAAACTACATCATCCAACACTTTTTTTTGCATTTTTGTTTGATATTATCTATCTCTTTTTTAACATCTTTTTTTATTGCTTGCAAGTTTTTAGTTTTGTTAAATTTAGCGCGCATCTTCAGATCAACTGATCCAGCCGTGCTCCTCGTCTTCTGCTTTTAATTCGGCACATCACTTCGGAACTTCTAGAAATGATTTGTTTCCTCGAACCGATCATACCATTTTTTCTAGCGCCAGAGATGGAAACTTTGACTACAATTGTTATTCCAAGTTGTACGATTCTTGCGGTGAAAGAGAAAATCGCTACCATAATCCCTTCGACATTTTAACACTGGATAATTATTTTGGACACTACTACAAGTGATTTTTGTAACTAGTTGTACGCACACCATCACAATTTCCGACTTTCTTTTCTCTGTTTAATCATCATCATGAATGAGTGTAGGAATTTTAATATCTAATATTCGTTGTCATCTTGAATAAAGCTTTATACTTTTGCGTCCCAAGTTTTTATTTTACCTTTTACAATGCCAACCCTAGCTTTCTTGAAAAAGTTTTGAAATATTTTCTTCCTTTTTGAAATCTTTCCTTATTTTTTCTTCCTGAGACTTACATATGTTTATTTTTAAAAATATTCGTCTGCAGCCAAGAGAAAAAAGACGGCGCTCCTCAAGACTCAGTTTGTCTCCACGGAAAATCGAATCAAAGGCCAAGGCGATTGAAGAAGAATTTTGCAATTTGAAAGCTCCTATTCCTAAGCACACATTTGAGAGTGAGCGCCATTCGTACCGAGTAGCTAATCCGTATCGAACTGGAGAAAATTTGGAGCTGAGCAGGAGTTACACGGGCGAACACCGCAATCCTTCTAAGCAAAACATGGCTGCTTTGGATAATAAAGGCTACCGTCAGTATGACTCGCAATGCTATTGTCCCCCGAGTACTTATACTTATGAAGTCAAGTATCCGCGTCAAGCGACCAATATTTATAGGCCTATAGAGTCTACTGGAAAGTACTTTTATGGAAACTCTGTGATGCACGATTACTTGCTAAAGTTTTACTGATGTGTGCGCGCCACCTATCAAACATGGAATAAAAGGCTTTTGCTTAGAGTGTTCACTATTTCTTTTCAATTTATTTATCCAATGAACTGATATATGCCATACACATATACACGAGTTGATATAAGTGAATAAAGTTTTAAAAAGTTTTCTCTATATGTTGTCATGTTGTTGCTTTCTTTTTTCCATTTTTTTATTTTCCTTCTTAAAAAGCTTTACGATTCTCTCTTTTCCTCTTTGCATAAAATTATGTATGTATTGGAGCGCTCCGCAGTCTGTCAAAATTTATCGCACCTACTCAGCCTTCTTTTAAACCCACACACACTTGTCGCACCACTTTGAGATTCGTAGATATAGAACTAACCCAATAAATCATTCAATTTATTCCACAGAATAAATGAAAATGTGATTTTGCTGTTTATTTCATACATCGTCTGTATAACGACGGATGCTTAATGAAAACTTCAATAATGATCATCTAATCTTTATATTTTTATATCATTTTTTCATGGCATTTTTCAAAAAATATCATTTAACGTTTTTTTGACTTTCTAAAGCTGATTTTTTAGCGGAAAAACATGGCGAGCAAGACTGAAATTACTTTCTCTAGTGCAGCACTTGTGACCGCGATTATGAATATAGCATAGTGGAAAAACATGGCGAGCAAGACTGAAATTACTTTCTCTAGTGCAGCACTTGTGACTGCCATTATGAATATAGCATTCCAAACAACAACAACAACATCAGAAAGTGGTGGGATATTCTTCTTTCCACAAGTTTAATCACGATAAATTCATGAATATATTGCATCTATTTGGATGTGTGTATGGTGTGTTTCTGAGATCACTCTTCTCGTGTTATGCTGCAACGCATCGCATTACGCAAATAATATCGGTAGTAAAACAACAACCCACGAATTATCTCCATCTTTACACGTGAACGCGCCCCGCAGTAAGTTTTATAAAAACTTTAAGTTACAACCTTATTTATATCTCCATCCTTTTTCTTCCTTTTTGGAACCAGTTAGCCAATATTTGTTGTTTTTTCTTTTTGGATAAAATGATTTTGTGTGTATGCGTGTGCGTTTATATTATTTACAATTCGTATTGTTATGTTAGTATAATTCTTTCCTTATTTTACCGCGTAGCAAATGGAAGAAATCGATAAAGATTTGCTTGCGCGAAATCAAAGGATGCAAGACGCTATCGTTGGTGGCGGGTCTGCGATCCCACGCCACTGCTCCATCTTGTCAGCACCGAGTAAAGAGTTGCGTCATCTGCCCCACCACGGCCCCAAGCAACAAGAGTTTAAGGTTGGGGCGACGCGCGTCTTGACGCGGGATGTGCACAATGACTTCGCTAAAGAAAGGCACTCGTATAACGTTGCTAATCCATACTACCACTACATCAACCAGCCTGATGACGGCCACGACGTTGTGGATGACGACGAGTGGCGCGTGCCACAGAATCACATCGCTGCTGGACCCTGCTCGCCTAGGATGTACTGTCCGCGCTCAACCTTCTCGACTAATGATTACTATCCTTCAAGAGGAGCGGTTTTAACGGCTCCTCCTCCAGACTCCACTAGAAAGTTCTTTTATGGAAACGCTTCGATGGACAGTTATGTCAAGAATTTTTATTAGTTTTTCATCCTTCCTCGCCTTTGACTTACATATCATATGCTTTCAACTTTGAAATAAACTATTTTTATACTTTCATTGTTGTTATTTCTCTGTCTGTTTTATGCTCAAATATATTCATTATTATTCTGATTTCTTAAAGAGACGCAGATGATTTTTGTTCTGAACTAAAAATTTCCAAAATTGTCAGTTTGTCCCGTTCATAAAAGCCGTTGGTCTATCAAGTCAATCTTTCAAAAAAAGGAAAAAAACATTTTTAGTAATACAAAATTTTTAATTTCAAGTTTTTTTTTAAAAAAGGTATTTTTCTTATTGATTTTTTACTTTCATTTCTGAAATTTATTTCATCTGAGTGATTGTGTGAAATTTAAAGAATACCAGCTTACACAAAATTAAAATCACGGGTTCCTTTCGCATTTAGATTCCACAGGATCAAAATTTTGTTTCTAATGGAGCCCGGCCCATTTTGGAGCAGTACTATTAATTCCACTTCAGATTTTTAAAAGGAAGATAAAAATACAATAATTAAAGCTACTCCTTTATTGGTTGCTAAATATTTATTAAAAAAACGCCTTAAAAAAAGTTACTAAATATTTAATTATTCCTTTATTGTTTACTAAGTAGCTAAATAGTTACTAAGAAGGTTAATTTAAGAATTGTTTGCGACGTTCACATCAATCCTTACTGATATCGTGTTTCCGTCCGAAATGCTGAGCCCAGGATGTACCTGGACTTTGCATCCCACTAAACACCTAAGAACGGCCCTTGTACCGCATAAACCTTGTATATATTATTTTACAAAAATATATGTTATGTCTAATGTTAGCTTGATTACAGGTTAATGATGTTTTGGATGAAATGCAAGAAGAGTTTCTTTTCTTTTCTTGAAATTTAACTCTATAGCTGAAGAGACTTTAAAGAACTGGATCTTGAAGCATTTTGGATCAAATATCTTTCTTTCTACCCCTAAATTGCACATGTCGGATTCTTGTCCTTTTTGGATGACCTACTTCTGTCAAGCTGCCTTTTTCTGCACTATTTATCATCAAAACAAAATCAAGGAAAAGACTTTGAAAACGATTTACGCTCCGCACTTTCTGGCATTGAACCAGGCATTCAAGATCAAGTAGCCAAAAAACAATATTGACAGTAAAAACCTTTGAATTCTTCAAAGGCAGAAAGCCAAAATAAATCACTGGCATACTTAGAAAGTCAGTTAGCTGCTTTGCCAAGCCAGTAGTTCTATTAGATCTTACGATACCTAACAAATTACTTTCGTAATCAAATATGGAATTTAATCACTTATTAAGGAACATAAAAAATGTGAATTTTTTTCGTAATTGCGCTGCTGAAAAACGTAGACACTGACTGAGTGAAAATTTCATCAGTTTCCCAAAGTTTGCTTAGTTTTTGAGAAAAGAATTATGCACATTCTCTATGGTAGAAATAACCAAGGCTCGGGAGCCAGCTGGAGAATATCCGGTAACTAATAAAACCGGCCCGACTCTTAAATTTTACTAGATAACGAATGCGAATCCGTCCCTTTTAAATCTCCGATTTTATACGAATAAAATTTTTCGAACTCCGACGAAGGTAAGATTTGAACCTAATATCCTACACCTCTTATAGAATACCTGTTGAAAGCCACGTACGTAGAGTTTCTGATTTCTCGAAAATTTTGAAAGTGGATTGAAAATTCTTGAGACTCAATACTTCTCTCGAGAAGATTGAATAAAAGCGGTAAACCCCGATAAGGGTTCGTTCACAATTGACGTCAACCAATTATTGTCAAATATTGCCCCCTCTCCCCCCCCCTCCCTCCTATTCTCGACCAATGTCAACTTTACTTTACCCCCCCCCCCCTCCCACTTTTATTTGACATCAACTTTTAAGAAAAAATAGAAGATGAAAAATTTTTATTTTGTAGAAAATATTTGGTCAATCCTATCAAAAATATTCAGCCCAAAACTATTTTCATCTTCATATTTAACTTCTTCATACCTTTCATTTTCTAAAATTATTTGAGCTTGTGTGGGTTTAAAGATGCATAATGATGAGTGCTTGTTTTTTTCTTTAATTGAACAAAAGTTCTTTGAACACTTCAAGCAACTGCGGCGTTTTATTAAAGTTCTTCCTTCGGCATCCAATTTTTGCAAAGAAGGGCAGAACTCATCGAAATATCTAATTAATCCAAGAGTTTTCATAAACTGAGCTTGAAATAGTGAACCAAAATGACCGTTTATCGTGCCTATAGTTAAGCCTTCTGTTGTTGAACTAATTGGAACAGGAGGTGATAAAAACCTAAAAACAGAATTAACAAAAATGCAGGTAACAACTTTCGCTTGAAAATCTAAGCTTAATCTCACCAAATAAGCAAGAATGTGTTTTCAATACTCGCCTCTTTGCCTTTTTGGTTGTTTAATAGAAAATGGATAAATAAGACCAGATCCTGAAAGAACCAGGTCCCTTCGAGTGCTAACTTTCAATGAAATAAAAAATAAGATTTTGAATTCTGTAATTTGGGTTATAAATGGTAAGACTACTTTTGAAGTTAAAACAGACGCAAACAATTAAACCGTATCAGCGGTTCTCCATCAATAAGGACGACCTGACGCCTTCTTTTCAAAGACTCTTTTAGGCTGTGAGAAGAAATATTCCATCATAGAGAAAAAAGCTCTCGCAATCATTGAGACCCTAACTAAAGCACTGGCGGCATTACCTAGTAGATAAAACTTTCATTCTGTCCCTTTTATGCTCAACCAAAAACAAACTAACAAAATCAAAAACGAGAAGATTTTAAGATGGAGACTCGAACTTTCCAGTTATTACTTTGACATAGAACATAAATCCGGTAAGTTGAATGTTGCCGCAAACGCTCTCTCTAGACTTTGTTCATGCCAATCATCCTGCCATCCAATTGAAAACCTCCGTTTCCTTCATTCAAAATTAGCTCATCCTGAAGTCACGCGGTTGCAGAACTAAGAATTTATCATTTTTTTGTTGCAGAAGTATCGTCTACGACTTTGATAAAGCAGTTAACCGGTTTGTTTTCCGTATGTGAACTGCCAAATTACGTTCATTCTGATCGTGGAAGTGGATACATGAGTGAACAGTTTTGCAACTTCTTGAAATCTTATAATGCTATTCCGGCCATACCAGGCTTGAAATGGTCAGTCTGAGAGATTTGTGGAAACGATATGGAAATATATCCAACTAACTCTGAAATCTAGGAATTAAAATGCAGTCCACTGGGAAGATGCTATCCCCGAAGCGTTACATTCTATCAGGACTTTAATTAATACTTCGACAAATGTTTCACCGCATGATTTAATCTTTAAATTTTCTAGAAAAACTTCGATGGGAGCAGCTGTACCACAGCAGCTCTTTTCTCCATGCAGAAGTTTACGGAAAATTGGTAAAAACGCGAGATGTACTGGATGCAAATTATTTGTATGCACACATAAGGTATCGAAGATCCAGGGAAGATAGTCTAAAACACTTTGCTTCGGCTCCTAGTAGTGGTGACGTTTATTGGCAAGTAAATAGTGAAAAGCGGTTGGCACAAAATCTCAACTCTGATTGTTCTGAACAAGAAAAGCCAACTTCTGAAGATGTTATATCTTTTAGAATTATGATGATCACAGAAAGGAGGTGGAACAAAGTCATCAATGCAGACAAAAAAGAGATGATCCAAAAAGAGCTCGAACCTGTTCTAAGATCATCCCGCGAGAGAAAACCTGTTGAACGTTATAAGCCCCCTTGGTGATTTCCTACATGCGATGAATGTCATTATTAGTACAATTACAAGTTATGAAAGTTTAATTTGTTTTTTTAAAAAAATATTTATATATATTTTTTTTAATAACTCCATAGTGGGTAGTCCTTTGGAGCCATTTCATTGATTTCTCCTCAAAATTTTACTTTCTATATAATATAAAAATGATATAAAAACTATTCGGAGGCATATAAGTTAGTGCATTTTTCAAAATTAATTACATTTTTCATTTAATTGTCTCATTTTTATCCAATTTCTTCTTTTGGTTTTGTTTTATAAGATAAAATGAGATTCTGTTTTATGTAAAAATATAAAATGATATAAAGTTTAACGAAACATCATGGCTGCTGTTTTTTGAGAAATGATGTGAATTTTTTAAAAAGAGATACTAGTTCTATAAAAAAAATATCATCACAAAAACTGTAATACATACGCTGTTATTTTGCACCAGTTGCATTTGAGATACGATGGTTTTATTTTTTTTAATGTTTTTTTTAATTTAACAAACTTTTAATATAAGTTAAAGTTTTTATATCTTGACAGCTATGTAAAGTTTTTATATCTTGACAGCTATGTAAAGTTTTGTGAGTTTTCAAATACTCCAAAGAAAGCTATAAGCGTTAAAATTTTTTAACTTTAAATACTATATAGCAATGCCTCCGAAGCTTTGCCAAGGTATAGATAAAATATATAAATATTCTATGATTTGCAGAAGATATTGTGAAATCTACAGATCTGAGAAATCTATATATAATGCTGATGTCAACTTTTCAAACCCCCCCCCCCCTGTCCACCTTTTGTCAACTTGAAGCCTCCCCCCTCCCTCCCAGTCTATGTTGACGTCAATTGTGACGCCTAACGGAGGATACATAAAAAATGTAGAACTATTCTTTATTTAAAAAATTACTTTTCAAAAGAGATCTCATTTCAGGTTGGATACAATTGCAAGTTTTTTCTGATATTCATAAGATACAGATTGTGTGAATAAGAACAAAGCATTTTGTTATAGTTACAGAGATTCTGATAGTTTACAAGTTTTAATAATAAAAATAAAATGAATAATTTTTTCTAGTGCCATATGTGTTATTTTCTCAGGAGTTCAGAATAATAAGTAAAGTAGGCCAGATAAAAAAAGTCTCTAGATTATGAAGGAATTGGGAATATGATTGATGTCCTTTTACAGTAAATTTTAACAATAGTTGAATATAAAATTTGATAACACTGAAGAAAATAGATAGGATTAACACGACGCTTGACTGAATATAAATATATATATTTGTAATGAAAATCAGGTATTTGTATGAAAATAGTTTGATTTTTCTTGAAAGTCGTTGTTTTCTGTTGATGAGAATGGCGGGCGAAAATTTATCCTTCCTTTATCATATTTTTATATGATTTTAAATTGTTTTTATTCATATGGCATCTCAGCATCATTTTACACAACTTAAAAATAAAAAAATTATAATAAGATTCGTCATTTTAATTTCAACAATTTTCATTATAAAAAACATTTTTATAGAATTATTTTTTTAAAACTGAAAGCTTTTCTCATCATTTTTCATTAAGAAAAAATTTAATGAAAAAATGTTTGTAAAAACTTCTATCAGATTTTATGACTTAATATTAAAAAAATTTAGAAAAAAATGATTTCCTTTTATCAACAAGCTTATAACATTTTTCTCTACAAAAAATTATAAATTAAAAAATATTTATAAAAAAATTTATTTTCTTTTTAGCGCGTTATTCAGGTTGGATACAATAGGAAATTCGAATATTAAGAAAGAAGGGATGCGTGTAAGATTTGTCAAGAATTTTTGCTCTCTCTCCCTTTATTTGTAACAGGTTTGCAATGCAATGTTTATCCTTCTCTCCATAAAAACAAATATTTGCAGTACCAAAGAAAAAATACGAATATTTTAAATTGGAATAAGTATAAGTAAAAATTTTCAAGTTATGAAGCTAAGGATAAAAAATTCCCTTTTAACTTGAAATGCTATATAATGGCAGATTTTGATAAGTACTGGATACTCTTGTCTCATTTCCAAACTTTTAAATTTAGTTAACATTGAGAAATAATTTCCCCTCACCTGATATGTAATATATATTTTTTGTATACAAGCAGATGGCGTCTTTCGGGATTCGATTACCGATCGTGATATCGTTAGCTTTAGGCGAAGTCATGAAAGAATATTCTTCCATTGGATGCATAACAACAACCAAAACATGGTAAAATAAGGTATTTACTGAGTGCTATATCTTAATAAATAATGATATAAGATACATCTTTATTTCCATTAGATATGATAGTATTTTGAAAGCTGTCCTCCCATCAAAACATTTCCTGTGATTTGAGCATGTGATATATGGGGTGTCTAGAAGGGCATGAAAATATTTTTGCGCACTTGTGGTTGAAATTATTTTCGGAGCAACGGTTGTCACTCAATTTTTTTATAAGATTATGTAAATTTAAAGTTTGGTTAGTTGATTAATTAATTAGTTTTATAAGTTGGATTAATTAGTTTGATTGTTATTATTCCAATTTAACTTTTTTTATCAGCTTAGTCTTTTAATATTTAACATTGTTGGTGTAAATATTAAAAAATGACATTTTAGAATTTGCGTATATTTATTTTTTTAGTCTCATCCATAGGGAATAATAACCTTTTATGGCTGGACAGATTGTAATGATAGTTACGATTGGGAATCGAATCCAGACCATCTGGATCTATCTACGCTCCTACCACGAGGCCATCTGCTGAGATATTGATAAAAAAAGATGGTATATTGATTTAAATGTATTAAGTAAACATAGGTAAGATTCTAAAAATTATCTATATTTTCATAAATAATGCGTTAAACCTTAATTTTTGAATTGTATTTGGCAAAATCAAAACTCCATTTTACTATCATGATAAAAAAGAAATATACGAAAATATATATTTTGACTGTTAAAATAAAATTGAGAAATATAATTTGGAGCTTGATAAAGCTCAGGGCCATCAAAACACGCTGAAAATGCCAAGATACTATGTAATATGTATCTATAACTACGGTTTTTCATTTGCTAAATTATCTTTTCAATATTGAAAACAGCTACAATTTTGAATAATTAAATTCTGTTAAAATTTTAAGTCATTCAAAACAAAAACCAAAAAGTTATTGACATGCGAAAAATCCTGTGCGCTCCTGGCCGAACTCAACCTCAGTATGGCTTTACCCTTGATCAAGGTATAATAAGATCGTTCAAAGTTAAATATCGTACAAACTTGATTAGATCTATTATTGCTGTCAATACGGATAAAAAATGTTCCATCAACATATTTGAAGCTATGGTGATTAGTGATACGATGATGTAACCACATATGAAGCAAGAATGGATGATGGCGTTATTTTGGAAATTGAACAGCAAAAACTACCAGGAAATCAAAAATGTATTGAACAAGATGAAGATAGCGATGATAGTGTAGAAGAGAAATTGGTGAGTAACGCTGATGCAAAAAATTTGATAACAAAAAAACTTCATCGCTGCAAAGAAAAAGCAACAGAAAGAGCAACAGTTATAAAAAGCGTACTTACTCTTTGAAAAAAACATACACCAATCAATGTGTGCAAAAAAAATTACTCATTTTTTCAATACATCGTTAATTTCAAGTATATGCTTGCTGTTCAGATATATATATATTTTTACAATAAAATATTTACCATGTTTTTAAAAACATTTATTATTTAATTTCATTATAACGAACTAAAAAATTTAGTCGTTGAAATTCGTTTTAAATGAGCTTGACTGTATATACTATTTTTATTTAAGTTGGTCCTTTTCCATTTTAAGTTCGTCATTTTCTAGTTTAACTTCGTCCTTTTGCAATTTAAGTTAGTCCATTTCCACTTTAATTCGTCCATTTATGAATGAATATCTAGTATATCATATTTGTCCTATTGTATGTATACATTTTACGTGTTAAGTCAGGAATTATTAGTACGTTAATTAGTCAGAGTATCCACGATCTTCAAATCTGTTTGAGGTAGAATACATTTTAGAAACTAAGATATACCATTTTTACTTTAAGTTGGACATTTTTCAATTTAAGTTCCTCCTTTTCCAATTGTTTTTTTTTGCAAATTGAGTTTTTTATTCAGTCTCTGTTCATATTGGGTTGTGAAGGTTTAAAAATAAAAATTTAATCTAAAAAAACTCGTTAAAATGAATTTTGAAATTCTTTTTTAAAATTAGGATTTGAAAATTTCATTGGCTTTTTTAAACCTCACACAAACATGAGAAAATGTTCATTAACGCACAGTATTATAGGATGGGTAAAGTTCATAAATTTGGGTGTCAAATTTTTTATAATTTTGAATTTTTCAAATCAAATCTTTCAACGAAAAAATTTCTCTAACTAAAATTGTATAGTTCAATTTTTCAGTATTAAATTTTTCTGAAAAACTCCATAACGCAATTGAAGGCAGACTTTTATGAATATAAAAATTAATTTGCAAAAAGACGAACTTAATTTGAAAAAAGAAATTTAATATGGAAAATGAACTTAAATTGGGAAAGGTATATTTTACTGTGCTAATGATACTGTTGATTTAGTTTACAACATTAATATTTGACAATAATTGGTTGACGTCAATTGTGAACGAACCCTTATCGGGGTTTACCGCTTTTATTCAATCTTCTCGAGAGAAGTATTGAGTCTCAAGAATTTTCAATCCACTTTCAAAATTTTCGAGAAATCAGAAACTCTACGTACGTGGCTTTCAACAGGTATTCTATAAGAGGTGTAGGATATTAGGTTCAAATCTTACCTTCGTCGGAGTTCGAAAAATTTTATTCGTATAAAATCGGAGATTTAAAAGGGACGGATTCGCATTCGTTATCTAGTAAAATTTAAGAGTCGGGCCGGTTTTATTAGTTACCGGATATTCTCCAGCTGGCTCCCGAGCCTTGGTTATTTCTACCATAGAGAATGTGCATAATTCTTTTCTCAAAAACTAAGCAAACTTTGGGAAACTGATGAAATTTTCACTCAGTCAGTGTCTACGTTTTTCAGCAGCGCAATTACGAAAAAAAATTCACATTTTTTATGTTCCTTAATAAGTGATTAAATTCCATATTTGATTACGAAAGTAATTTGTTAGGTATCGTAAGATCTAATAGAACTACTGGCTTGGCAAAGCAGCTAACTGACTTTCTAAGTATGCCAGTGATTTATTTTGGCTTTCTGCCTTTGAAGAATTCAAAGGTTTTTACTGTCAATATTGTTTTTTGGCTACTTGATCTTGAATGCCTGGTTCAATGCCAGAAAGTGCGGAGCGTAAATCGTTTTCAAAGTCTTTTCCTTGATTTTGTTTTGATGATAAATAGTGCAGAAAAAGGCAGCTTGACAGAAGTAGGTCATCCAAAAAGGACAAGAATCCGACATGTGCAATTTAGGGGTAGAAAGAAAGATATTTGATCCAAAATGCTTCAAGATCCAGTTCTTTAAAGTCTCTTCAGCTATAGAGTTAAATTTCAAGAAAAGAAAAGAAACTCTTCTTGCATTTCATCCAAAACATCATTAACCTGTAATCAAGCTAACATTAGACATAACATATATTTTTGTAAAATAATATATACAAGGTTTATGCGGTACAAGGGCCGTTCTTAGGTGTTTAGTGGGATGCAAAGTCCAGGTACATCCTGGGCTCAGCATTTCGGACGGAAACACGATATCAGTAAGGATTGATGTGAACGTCGCAAACAATTCTTAAATTAACCTTCTTAGTAACTATTTAGCTACTTAGTAAACAATAAAGGAATAATTAAATATTTAGTAACTTTTTTTAAGGCGTTTTTTTAATAAATATTTAGCAACCAATAAAGGAGTAGCTTTAATTATTGTATTTTTATCTTCCTTTTAAAAATCTGAAGTGGAATTAATAGTACTGCTCCAAAATGGGCCGGGCTCCATTAGAAACAAAATTTTGATCCTGTGGAATCTAAATGCGAAAGGAACCCGTGATTTTAATTTTGTGTAAGCTGGTATTCTTTAAATTTCACACAATCACTCAGATGAAATAAATTTCAGAAATGAAAGTAAAAAATCAATAAGAAAAATACCTTTTTTAAAAAAAAACTTGAAATTAAAAATTTTGTATTACTAAAAATGTTTTTTTCCTTTTTTTGAAAGATTGACTTGATAGACCAACGGCTTTTATGAACGGGACAAACTGACAATTTTGGAAATTTTTAGTTCAGAACAAAAATCATCTGCGTCTCTTTAAGAAATCAGAATAATAATGAATATATTTGAGCATAAAACAGACAGAGAAATAACAACAATGAAAGTATAAAAATAGTTTATTTCAAAGTTGAAAGCATATGATATGTAAGTCAAAGGCGAGGAAGGATGAAAAACTAATAAAAATTCTTGACATAACTGTCCATCGAAGCGTTTCCATAAAAGAACTTTCTAGTGGAGTCTGGAGGAGGAGCCGTTAAAACCGCTCCTCTTGAAGGATAGTAATCATTAGTCGAGAAGGTTGAGCGCGGACAGTACATCCTAGGCGAGCAGGGTCCAGCAGCGATGTGATTCTGTGGCACACGCCACTCGTCGTCATCCACAACGTCGTGGCCGTCATCAGGCTGGTTGATGTAGTGGTAGTATGGATTAGCAACGTTATACGAGTGCCTTTCTTTAGCGAAGTCATTGTGCACATCCCGCGTCAAGACGCGCGTCGCCCCAACCTTAAACTCTTGTTGCTTGGGGCCGTGGTGGGGCAGATGACGCAACTCTTTACTCGGTGCTGACAAGATGGAGCAGTGGCGTGGGATCGCAGACCCGCTACCAACGATAGCGTCTTGCATCCTTTGATTTCGCGCAAGCAAATCTTTATCGATTTCTTCCATTTGCTACGCGGTAAAATAAGGAAAGAATTATACTAACATAACAATACGAATTGTAAATAATATAAACGCACACGCATACACACAAAATCATTTTATCCAAAAAGAAAAAACAACAAATATTGGCTAACTGGTTCCAAAAAGGAAGAAAAAGGATGGAGATATAAATAAGGTTGTAACTTAAAGTTTTTATAAAACTTACTGCGGGGCGCGTTCACGTGTAAAGATGGAGATAATTCGTGGGTTGTTGTTTTACTACCGATATTATTTGCGTAATGCGATGCGTTGCAGCATAACACGAGAAGAGTGATCTCAGAAACACACCATACACACATCCAAATAGATGCAATATATTCATGAATTTATCGTGATTAAACTTGTGGAAAGAAGAATATCCCACCACTTTCTGATGTTGTTGTTGTTGTTTGGAATGCTATATTCATAATGGCAGTCACAAGTGCTGCACTAGAGAAAGTAATTTCAGTCTTGCTCGCCATGTTTTTCCACTATGCTATATTCATAATCGCGGTCACAAGTGCTGCACTAGAGAAAGTAATTTCAGTCTTGCTCGCCATGTTTTTCCGCTAAAAAATCAGCTTTAGAAAGTGAAAAAAACGTTAAATGATATTTTTTGAAAAATGCCATGAAAAAATGATATAAAAATATAAAGATTAGATGATCATTATTGAAGTTTTCATTAAGCATCCGTCGTTATACAGACGATGTATGAAATAAACAGCAAAATCACATTTTCATTTATTCTGTGGAATAAATTGAATGATTTATTGGGTTAGTTCTATATCTACGAATCTCAAAGTGGTGCGACAAGTGTGTGTGGGTTTAAAAGAAGGCTGAGTAGGTGCGATAAATTTTGACAGACTGCGGAGCGCTCCAATACATACATAATTTTATGCAAAGAGGAAAAGAGAGAATCGTAAAGCTTTTTAAGAAGGAAAATAAAAAAAATGGAAAAAAGAAAGCAACAACATGACAACATATAGAGAAAACTTTTTAAAACTTTATTCACTTATATCAACTCGTGTATATGTGTATGGCATATATCAGTTCATTGGATAAATAAATTGAAAAGAAATAGTGAACACTCTAAGCAAAAGCCTTTTATTCCATGTTTGATAGGTGGCGCGCACACATCAGTAAAACTTTAGCAAGTAATCGTGCATCACAGAGTTTCCATAAAAGTACTTTCCAGTAGACTCTATAGGCCTATAAATATTGGTCGCTTGACGCGGATACTTGACTTCATAAGTATAAGTACTCGGGGGACAATAGCATTGCGAGTCATACTGACGGTAGCCTTTATTATCCAAAGCAGCCATGTTTTGCTTAGAAGGATTGCGGTGTTCGCCCGTGTAACTCCTGCTCAGCTCCAAATTTTCTCCAGTTCGATACGGATTAGCTACTCGGTACGAATGGCGCTCACTCTCAAATGTGTGCTTAGGAATAGGAGCTTTCAAATTGCAAAATTCTTCTTCAATCGCCTTGGCCTTTGATTCGATTTTCCGTGGAGACAAACTGAGTCTTGAGGAGCGCCGTCTTTTTTCTCTTGGCTGCAGACGAATATTTTTAAAAATAAAGTGAATATGATTTCTAATTTTTTAAATCAGCAATAAAACATGCGTAAAAAAATTTACGTTTAATTTGCATTTTTTTAATTTTTAGTTTGAAACTAAAAATGTGCTAAATAAGTTGAATTTAAAGTTCTTACATTTTTATTCTAGAACTCTTATTTACAACAGGTGTGTAATACAATGTTTATCTTTATCCCCATAAAAAAATCAAACATTTTAAAAACCAACAAAAAATACGAATATTTCAAATGGAAATAATTACAAATAAAAATTTTCAAGTTGAACCTTAGCTCCCATTTAATTACGATTGATTCAAAAGATCTCTATGTAATAAATAAAATTTTATTCTATCATTATAAGCTGAATATGCTTCTCACTGCACAAAATTATGACTATAGTTTTTTTAATTTTCAAAATTTATACTCAAAATTTTCAAAAGTGGATTATTTATATAATTTTGCTTTCATATTGAGGATATTTATTCGCAAAAAGTAGTGCAAAAACATAAGCATTTCTCCTGTTTTTGTTTCTAAGCGATTTCTTTTAGTAGAATAAATATTTCCTCCAATACTAAAAACTCTTTCACTTTCAACTGAAGAAGGCGGAGCACATAAATACTTTTTTGAAAAAAACGTCAATATTGGAAGGTCTTCTTTGTTAGCTTTCCACCATTCAAACGGACTTGAGTTTTTTTCTATTAATTTATATTTTAAATATTTCGTTATTTCAGTCTCTAGTTTTCGAGTTGTTGTTATATATAAAATTGATGACTTCTTTTCTTTCTTATTTTGAATTCAAACTGAAATTGAATTCAACGCTTCGCTCATTATCACTTTTATCTGTATCTGAATCTGAAAATTCAGCATCATCTGAAATTTCCTTATAAGTTTCATGACTTGGCAGTTCATTTGAAAGCCACAAAGAAATTGTTTTATCTGCAATTAACCCATCGTACTCTTCCTCAATAAACTTATTTTTGAAACGTGGATCAAGAAAAGTTGCAAGAATCAAATTTTTATTATTAATATAAACATTTAGTCTAACTTCAACCGATGCTTTCCACGCTGATAAAGTAGTTCCCAGTCCTGAAAATAATCCACTTGATTCTGCAACTTCAAAAAAGTGTTTAATGACTTTAATACATGGTATTATCAATGCAGCTGGTGCATTCTGCGTGCTCATAAAATTAGAACAATCATCAAAATTTTTCAGAATTTTTAAAAGTTTCTCCATTACTTTCCATTGATTATTTTCTGGGCAAGTTGGTTTTGATTTTTCACTACAATATGCAATAAGAGCAGTTTTTTGTTCGAATATTCTTTTCATCATTTGAAACTGACTATTCCATCGAGTCTGTATATCTTGTATAAATCTATGATCAGGAGCTTTGAATTGTTTTTGATATTCTTTGTATTTGGCAAATGCCAAAGGCGAATGATGAAAATGACTGACAATTTGTTTGCAAACAGCAATAATGTCTTTTACATAACGTTGTTCAAATATAGCATCATTCAATACTAATTGCAAAGTGTGTATAAAACATGGTAATGATTCTAAACTAGTTGTGGAAATACCTAAAGACATATTCGCTGCATTATCTCGCACTACAAGATGGATTTTATTGATGCTTATATTGAACTTATGCAGAGTGCTCAATATGTTTTCACATATATTAGTAGCAGAGTATTTATCATTAAATGGAGAAACTTGTAGAACGGCACTTTTGAGTTCATAGTTATCATTAATCGAGTCAGCAGTTAGGCTTATGAAAGAGGCATTAGAGACATCTGCTGTCCAACAATCACATGTCAGTGAGATAAAATGTGCAAAACTTATTTCAAGTTGTATTTTCTTTAAAACTTTATCATAAATTTTTTGAAAAATATTTTCTTTGATGAACTTTCTTGATGGCATCTCATAATTGGGACAAACAGTTTTCATCAATCTTTTGAATCCAATATCCTCAACAATGGAAAATGGCTGGAGGTCAGTTGCTATCATTTCTGCAATATGTTTGTGTATCTTTTCAGCTTTACTATCATTAATATTCCACATTTTTAACTGATCAAATGATGTTTGTAAAGTCAATTGCCTACTTGTTTTCTTTTCTTTTTTTGTTATTTCGCAAAAGATAGTTGGAGTCAATGTTGTTTGTTTTCTATTTAGTTCTTTCTCTTCATCCCTTCTTTTAATTTTTTCCTTATTATACACTTCGAAATGTTTTTTCTCCAAGTGCTTTATCATGTTTGATGTTGTGAGATATCCTTATTTTCTTCCTCTTGATATTCTCATATCGCAAAGGTTACACTTGGCTTTTTTTGAATCTTCATTGTCTACATTAAAAAATGCCCATGCTAAACTTTTGTTAATGTTTGTCATATTAAATTTATAATCTAAAAAAATCAATGTAATTTTATTCAATGTATTAATATAGTGAAATCTGGTTGTGTCGAAATTCAAGGGAAACATAAAATACTTCGACACAAGAGAAGTTCGAGATAAATGTTAGTGCTAAATTTAAATTTGCGTTTTTTAGAAATTTATGCTATGAACAGTTAGTTTTCTTTTGGTTTTGACCATTTTCATAAACTTCAATCAAAAAATTAAAAACAGATACAAGTATAGTGAGAAACTTTTTTAATGTAACTAATCAAAAAAAATTGTTAAAAATTTATCAAAGTTTAAAATTAAGCAAATAGTAAAGTTTGCGTTTAGAAAACCTGTGATATGAATAAAAAGCTATGGTGCAGGTATGAATAATTTCCTTTTCAATGACAATAAATTATCCCTTGAAACTTCAATTATTTATTGACAAAGTGTCTCTAGGTTTGTGGGTGTGCTGTGATGTCTGTCTATGTCAATGTGTAACTTTGAGTTGGTTGAAGAGCGGTGTTGACTGCCTTTTTTTTTAAAAACTTGAATGTAAACATTTAAGAATTAATTTGGAAGAAAAAGGTAATAATGAAATTCAAAGTTATAAACTAAAAGCATTATGCTTGATAAGATTTAAAATGGCAATCTTAAATTGCTTCGCAAATTTAGTAGTAAAAAGATGAGCAGAAAAACTTAGGTTTCAATCTTCTCTCCCATCACTTTAAATTTTGAACACCGAAAATCAAAAATACCTTAAAAATTTGCTTTACTATATAAAAATCTACCCGTGTGAATTTTAGAATAACAAATTTTGACAAATTAATTTCAAAACTTTTGAAAATCTATTTTAGCTTTAATACTGGAAAAATAAAAGTGTAAATGTATAAAAGTGATGTACCTGTAGTAAAATTGAATTAAAAAAAAACTCAATCAAAAATTACAAAAGAGATAACTTCTCTGGAGTGAAGGAAATAGAGATAGAAGAAAATATGAGCTATAAAGTAGAGAAGGAGTAGCGAGATAAATATATACAATGTACAAACAGTGATGTAATATGAAAAATGTATAAAAAATCTCTTACATTACTTCGACACATACATAGAGAAAACATTGAACATAAATATAATGAGAAGAGAGTGTCTCGACTTAAGCGAATATTCGACTTATCCAACTTCGAGTTAAGAAAAGTTTCTACAATGTTATTAGTTCTTAAATGCGATGGGGACCAGTATCATCTTCGATTTAAGCGAATGATCGACACATCTGACTTACACAATGAGATTTTACAATTCGTTTTAATTTATTATTTAAATAAAATTTATTTGATCTAATGTATTTAAGTAAGTGGGTTGTGAGTTGGGCTTGTGTCCCGCACTAGACAAATTACTCATAGTTCGATACATGCGGTTTTAACATTTAAAATGTACATGAAAATTTTTTATATAAAATTATAACACAAAATTTACAAAAAAAGTAGCTTAAACATAATAATGCACAAATGACACAAAAAATGTTAAATTTTTTTATAATTAAATAATTTTGTCGAATCAAGTGATTCTACACAATAAGTAGTAAAATCATTTATACAATAAAATCCTAAGTAAAGGAAATCAACGTAACGTATTAACTTGGAATCGTTTTGGTATCGGAGCGAGTTGAAATATTTCCACTCCGATTCCGATTTCCGATGCTAGAGAAAATTTCCGATATTCCGATTATTCCGATACGATTCCGATTAATCGTCCCATCACTAATTTTTAACGGCTCTCTTTGTTAAATATAAATCAATAGTTTTACTTATTTTTATAGACGCACAGATAGCACTAAATATTTGAAATAAAAGTGTAAAATAGGCAAATTTTTTATCCATATTAATCCCAAAAATAAAGAAGCACATAGGCCTCATGATTATATCTTGTCGTATTCTGAATTCTTGGATTAACAAAATTTCTACCAGTGTATAAAATTTATAAAGAATCGAAACCTCAAACTAAAATAAGTATAAATAATATTTATGTTTAAAGCTAAAAAAAAATTTCACAAATGATTACTTCAACTTCTATCCTACGACAAAGTAAAGAAAATAGTGCACAGTCTTTAGGCATAAACTAACAAATTTTGTTAAAATATTGCACTCCCTTTGTAAGCAAGTACTTTCGCAGTCTATCTTAAAAATATATAATGTAAAATAAACTTTTATTATTTTGTCTGTCGGATTAACAAACGCTACAATCGTGTTTAAAAGAAATTAGTTTGATTTGAAGCATTGTCGGTTTTGGAATGTGAATGTCGAAATAAGAAGGAGAAAAACATTGAATAAATCGGTTGCACTCAGTAGCAATCCCTGCTTTAGTATCAACAGCCTTACTATTGGGCGAAAAAAGTTCGACAGCTTTTCATGTATTATTTTCATTTGTTATGAAAAAATATTTGGGAAAAATAATTTAGATTATATTTCAAGCTGTGCGTTAGAGTAGAGTCGAACTGTTAGTGGAACATTGTGTATTAGATGGAATATATCGTTTTATATTGCGCTATACATCAACTGCGATATGTAATTTTCAGTTAGAGTAGATAATTCTACGTTCCTCCTCCTATCTCGTCACCACGTTAAGCTTTAAAGCATATTAATTAAACCAATTTATACATCTCATATTTATTTCATTATCAAAATAGAATGAAATTGTTGCTGGTTCCAAAATTTTTTCACTATTGTAAAGAAAAAAATGAAGAGTCTGAAAGATTAAACTCATAAAGCTCAAAAAATCTTGGAACATTCAATCAAAAATTCTTTATGAGAAGGAAAAATCTACTTCTTAGAGCGTACAAAGAATGCCAACTGATAAGTTGTGATGAGCGTAATAAAAAAGCGAAAATTGCACAACTTTCTTTGTTATTTTATTTCTTTCTCCCTCCCCCCCCTCAAACTCATCCACCCTTTCTCACGTTTCAACGCCCCAAAGGGGGGGGGAGTTTAAAAAAAGAAAAAAGAGAATAGAAGAGAGAGGGGGGAGGAGAAAAAGAAAAGACACAGTAGAGGAGAGGAGAGAAGGAGGGAGGGTAGAAAAAGAAAGAAAAAAAAAAAAAAAAAAACCCAATAAAATATTCTCCCCTGTGAGTACATATGAGTTTATTCGTTGTCATGCACATCGATAGAGTTAATACATTCGATGCATATTCACCCGATTTGCAAATTGACAAAGCATAGAATAAAAAAGCATGCTTCTAAGAAAAAGAAGATAAATATATGATTTCATCGAAAATGACATATAATCTTATTCATGCTATGGTGAATATAAACTTATTAATGTTAATCTATTTCCATTATGAGGGCGAATAATGCATTTTGCCTACTGACAATAAAAGCTGACTACGTCTAGTTAGGTTAACTTGCAAAAACACTTTTTTATGCCAAGATTAGGCTTAGTCCAAGATATCGGTATGCGCCATTTTGCTGGTGAATTGTTATCGCTCATTTTGGCTTATAGTCACTATGAGTTGGTGGAACACACATTTCTCTAACGGTGTCACACTATATTACTTTTGGTGTTTCCTTTCACTTAATATTACAAGATAATTTAATTTAGTACATATGTTGATTAACCCATTTAAGACCAAGCAAAGCAGACGATATCTAAAAAACGCAGACGATTTATATTCAAATTCATTGAAAAAAGCAGACGAAGATGAAATTACTTATGTTCCAAAATAGGAACATTGGTCGTAAATGGGTTAATATATTTTTTGTGCAAATTGCAAGACACATGGGTAGGTGAGCTTTATACGAAAATAATTCTACCTATAAAAGATACAAATTTAAAAACTAAATGTGGAGGAGAAATTGATTTATTATTAGTAAAGCATATCATGTAATATATGCTGTTCTGCCCTAAAATCATAGACTAAATCGTGCGTAATTAAAGTATGATTATTGCCAAATATGGGAAATAATAATCTACTTAAATACATTTAAAAAAGATAATTTCTATTCTACTCGAAACGAATTGTTTGACATGTGAATAACCTATATTATCTGCTTATTAAAAACATTCCTTGACTGAAAACACAAACTAATAATCTCAACTATTTAAATTATTGATCATAACAATGCATAATTATGCTGTTGTAATAGAAATTTTACATATTAAACTTATAAGTTACGTATTTTACTATTAAATATAAATAATTTCGATAATCATCAAAAAGTGAAATTCTTAAACCAAAGCAAAAAGACAATCTATAGGAAAAATTTGGACAAAATATAAATTTTTGCTAAAAGTTGAAAATTAAAGAAAACTTTCGGATATAAATATTTGAATAAATGACCCAAAATTCAATAAAACATTGAAGAAATCAAATTTTCTAGTTATCATTAAAAATATGGTATATATATATTTTTTTAATTTTAATTATAAATTTCAAATATCACCATGTAAATTAGGTTACTTTATGAAATTATTAAGATATAGGAAATAATGTCTACATATTAACGCCATCTAAGTACAACAATTAAAATAACAATATCTGATTTATTTATAAAGGTCCGTGGAGTGTTTTCATCGAGAAGGCACAATTGCGCCGCTTGTATCGAACTATGAGAAAGTAGGCTTGATGCGGGATCGAACCCAAGACCTTGAGTTATCGAAACCTAGTACCTAACCAACCTTACTTACAAGCGGCGCAATTCTGCCTTTTCGATGAAACACTCTACAGTAACTATTATCATATATGTCCGCGATAAGCGTTGACAGATATTTCGGTTATCGTCCCATCGCTGCAACCCTATGAAAGACAAACCCTATAACATTTCAACGAAATTTAAAATACGAAAAACAAGGTCCCTACACAAAACACTCAGGAATAATTTTATCTTCTCATTTTTTTATTCAATTGAAATTTTAAAATGTTTAAATGCATTTTATAGAAACAACGCGTTTGAAGCGTCCAAAATTTTATATAAATATCTATTGAAATTAATAATTTATTTTGTAGTTTAAACTTTTTAAATTCTGATGAGGATCGAATGAAATTAAACAATACTTGCAGTGGATGCAGCAGTCAGGTGTCAAATAAATAAAATAATGGAATTTTCGCATTCAAAGAGTTTGGGAAGCACCGTTTAATCCATTTCGATTTTAAATACGAATAAAGAGCTCTTTTTATGCTTAGAATAAGTTTTATAAAAGAAATAAATTCAGGGGGTTAAAGTATTTTATGTCTCGTTACAAAAAATAATAATTAATTGTTAAGTGAGCTTGGTAAATTAAATTATAAAGTTTAAAGTTATGTGCATAAAAGTAAACAAATTATAGGATTTTACTTGAATCATAGGAACTGTTAATAATTTCCCATAGTAAATATGAAAAAGAGAAGATATTTGCCAGTAAATAAGACTTGAATATTGATTTGTCAAAAGTATCATTGAATATTTCTGGAGCTAGGTATCGTTTCGTCCCTGCTTTATAGTCACTTTTCCAGAAATCGCCACACTCAGCAATAGACAGCCCAAAATCAGAAATGACACAATCGCCTGTCGCATTCTTCACGAGAACATTCTTACATTTTATATCTTTATGTGCTATCTTGGGCTTGTTCATTTCTTTCACCTATTTAAATAAGGAGAGAGTTGTCATTGTGTATAAAATGCTAGGAAGAATATTTTCCCTGTTGGTCATTGTTTTTTTTATCCCAAATGGTGACTCGCTCAAAATTAAGATTATCATTTTGCGATTATACAAACGTGCACTAACCTTATCGTGGTAGGGTCAAACATTCTCACTTTTACTTATATTTTTCATAACAAAGAAAACATTTTTATTGACCGGGAGAGTATGGCGTAGAACTTGTATACAGGACAAACATCCAAAAAGCTTGAAAAGCAAAACTATCTCACCCTAAATCTTTTATAAGTAAATAAGAGATGTTGAATGTTGATAAGCAAATTGATTGAAAATAACAAATTTGATATCGGAAGAATTAGAGAGCAATAAAACTGATCGCATATATCTTTTTAGGGGTGAGTTTGAATCCAACTTTACATGTATGAAATATATTGCTTAGCATTATTTTTTTATTACTTAATCATTTTACACATATTTGCAGTACATTATAATTTTTATTAAATTATATGTAAAATAACTAAATTTTAACTCAAAATCACTCTTATTTCATAGGAAAGTGAGAGACGAAGGTGATTTTTACAATTCCAAAGCTTATAAAAAAGTAAAAAACTAACCGGTTAAGGACCAGGGTGGACTTTATAAAAATATGAACGTCTGATGGTTGACAAATGATCACATGAGGTGCTAAGAGTAAAAGAGTTGATAGGCACCGATTTAAAGGGTGCTGTTCGTGATAAAATTCAAAAATAAATTGATTTTTAGAAAGCATACCTCTTCGTGCAGATAAACCAATCCGCTGATCACCGAGTAGATCATATTTAACATGTGGTTCTTGGAGATCGGCATTTTCAGATTATTTATGAATTTAAATAAGGAGCCAAGCGGCATGTGCTCGAAGTATAACTCAAATCCATGTCGTGTCATGTTTGATCCAATAAAATTTAGGATGTTTTTATTCTTTAGAGTGTATTTCTTGTATATGTCACTTTCTATGATTCCACTATTCTTGTAAGCTTGATAATTCTTAATAATGATTGAATCTCCATTATACTCTCTCCTAGAAGTATTGACGAGTATTTATTGTTTTCTAGAAGGACACAAATCATGAAAAAGGAAAATAGGAATGATTAATCAAATAACTCATTCTAAAACTTTGACTCGCTTTACCCTCTCGCTCAGTGGTATCACCACGCACTCTATTGAAGTGGAGTTCTGAATAAAAAAAATATCACTCAGTTTGACTTTTTCAAATTGTTAATTTGAATTACTTCTCCTTCATTCCATCGTCTCTTTGGTTTGAAGATCATACGAACGATATAAAAGATGGTGCAAATAAGCGACACGAGTAAAAAAGAGATAATGGCAAAGGTAGATAAGAATTCTTTAACTAAAATTGATTTTCTTTACTTTGTCGTAGGATAGAAGTTGAAGTAATCATTTGTGAAATTTTTTTTTAGCTTTAAACATAAATATTATTTATACTTATTTTAGTTTGAGGTTTCGATTCTTTATAAATTTTATACACTGGTAGAAATTTTGTTAATCCAAGAATTCAGAATACGACAAGATATAATCATGAGGCCTATGTGCTTCTTTATTTTTGGGATTAATATGGATAAAAAATTTGCCTATTTTACACTTTTATTTCAAATATTTAGTGCTATCTGTGCGTCTATAAAAATAAGTAAAACTATTGATTTATATTTAACAAAGAGAGCCGTTAAAAATTAGTGATGGGACGATTAATCGGAATCGTATCGGAATAATCGGAATATCGGAAATTTTCTCTAGCATCGGAAATCGGAATCGGAGTGGAAATATTTCAACTCGCTCCGATACCAAAACGATTCCAAGTTAATACGTTACGTTGATTTCCTTTACTTAGGATTTTATTGTATAAATGATTTTACTACTTATTGTGTAGAATCACTTGATTCGACAAAATTATTTAATTATAAAAAAAATTTAACATTTTTTTGTATCAATTGTGCATTATTATGTTTAAGCTACTTTTTTTGTAAATTTTGTGTTATAATTTTATATAAAAATTTTCATGTACATTTTAAATGTTAAAACCGCATGTATCGAACAATGAGTAATTGGTCTAGTGCGGGACACAAGCCCAACGCACAACCCACTCACTTAAATACATTAGTTCAAATAAATTTTATTTAAATAATAAATTAAAACGAATTGTAAAATCTCATTGTGTAAGTCAGATGTGTCGATCATTCGCTAAATCGAAGATGATACTGGTCCCCATCGCATTTAAGAACTAATAACATTGTAGAAACTTTTCTTAACTCGAAGTTGGATAAGTCGAATATTCGCTTAAGTCGAGACACTCTCTTCTCATTATATTTATGTTCAATGTTTTCTCTATGTATGTGTCGAAGTAATGTAAGAGATTTTTTATACATTTTTCATATTACATCACTGTTTGTACATTGTATATATTTATCTCGCTACTCCTTCTCTACTTTATAGCTCATATTTTCTTCTATCTCTATTTCCTTCACTCCAGAGAAGTTATCTCTTTTGTAATTTTTGATTGAGTTTTTTTTTAATTCAATTTTACTACAGGTACCATCACTTTTATACATTTACACTTTTATTTTTCCAGTATTAAAGCTAAAATAGATTTTCAAAAGTTTTGAAATTAATTTGTCAAAATTTGTTATTCTAAAATTCACACGGGTAGATTTTTATATAGTAAAGCAAATTTTTTAAGGTATTTTTGATTTTCGGTGTTCAAAATTTAAAGTGATGGGAGAGAAGATTGAAACCTAAGTTTTTCTGCTCATCTTTTTACTACTAAATTTGCGAAGCAATTTAAGATTGCCATTTTAAATCTTATCAAGCATAATGCTTTTAGTTTATAACTTTGGATTTCATTATTACCTTTTTCTTCCAAATTAATTCTTAAATGTTTACATTCAAGTTTTTAAAAAAAAAGGCAGTCAACACCGCTCTTCAACCAACTCAAAGTTACACATTGACATAGACAGACATCACAGCACACCCACAAACCTAGAGACACTTTGTCAATAAATAATTGAAGTTTCAAGGGATAATTTATTGTCATTGAAAAGGAAATTATTCATACCTGCACCATAGCTTTTTATTCATATCACAGGTTTTCTAAACGCAAACTTTACTATTTGCTTAATTTTAAACTTTGATAAATTTTTAAAATTTTTTTTGATTAGTTACATTAAAAAAAGTTTCTCACTATACTTGTATCTGTTTTTAATTTTTTGATTGAAGTTTATGAAAATGGTCAAAACCAAAAGAAAACTAACTGTTCATAGCATAAATTTCTAAAAAACGCAAATTTAAATTTAGCACTAACATTTATCTCGAACTTCTCTTGTGTCGAAGTATTTTATGTTTCCCTTGAATTTCGACACAACCAGATTTCACTATATTAATACATTGAATAAAATTACATTGATTTTTTTAGATTATAAATTTAATATGACAAACATTAACAAAAGTTTAGCATGGGCATTTTTTAATGTAGACAATGAAGATTCAAAAAAAGCCAAGTGTAACCTTTGCGATATGAGAATATCAAGAGGAAGAAAATAAGGATATCTCACAACATCAAACATGATAAAGCACTTGGAGAAAAAACATTTCGAAGTGTATAATAAGGAAAAAATTAAAAGAAGGGATGAAGAGAAAGAACTAAATAGAAAACAAACAACATTGACTCCAACTATCTTTTGCGAAATAACAAAAAAGAAAAGAAAACAAGTAGGCAATTGACTTTACAAACATCATTTGATCAGTTAAAAATGTGGAATATTAATGATAGTAAAGCTGAAAAGATACACAAACATATTGCAGAAATGATAGCAACTGGACCTCCAGCCATTTTCCATTGTTGAGGATATTGGATTCAAAAGATTGATGAAAACTGTTTGTCCCAATTATGAGATGCCATCAAGAAAGTTCATCAAAGAAAATATTTTTCAAAAAATTTATGATAAAGTTTTAAAGAAAATACAACTTGAAATAAGTTTTGCACATTTTATCTCACTGACATGTGATTGTTGGACAGCAGATGTCTCTAATGCCTCTTTCATAAGCCTAACTGCTGACTCGATTAATGATAACTATGAACTCAAAAGTGCCGTTCTACAAGTTTCTCCATTTAATGATAAATACTCTGCTACTAATATATGTGAAAACATATTGAGCACTCTGCATAAGTTCAATATAAGCATCAATAAAATCCATCTTGTAGTGCGAGATAATGCAGCGAATATGTCTTTAGGTATTTCCACAACTAGTTTAGAATCATTACCATGTTTTATACACACTTTTGCAATTAGTATTGAATGATGCTATATTTGAACAACGTTATGTAAAAGACATTATTGCTGTTTGCAAACAAATTGTCAGTCATTTTCATCATTCGCCTTTGGCATTTGCCAAATACAAAGAATATCAAAAACAATTCAAAGCTCCTGATCATAGATTTATACAAGATATACAGACTCGATGGAATAGTCAGTTTCAAATGATGAAAAGAATATTCGAACAAAAAACTGCTCTTATTGCATATTGTAGTGAAAAATCAAAACCAACTTGCCCAGAAAATAATCAATGGAAAGTAATGGAGAAACTTTTAAAAATTCTGAAAAATTTTGATGATTGTTCTAATTTTATGAGCACGCAGAATGCAACAGCTGCATTGATAATACCATGTATTAAAGTCATTAAACACTTTTTTGAAGTTGCAGAATCAAGTGGATTATTTTCAGGACTGGGAACTACTTTATCAGCGTGGAAAGCATCGGTTGAAGTTAGACTAAATGTTTATATTAATAATAAAAATTTGATTCTTGCAACTTTTCTTGATCCACGTTTCAAAAATAAGTTTATTGAGGAAGAGTACGATGGGTTAATTGCAGATAAAACAATTTCTTTGTGGCTTTCAAATGAACTGCCAAGTCATGAAACTTATAAGGAAATTTCAGATGATGCTGAATTTTCAGATTCAGATACAGATAAAAGTGATAATGAGCGAAGCGTTGAATTCAATTTCAGTTTGAATTCAAAATAAGAAAGAAAAGAAGTCATCAATTTTATATATAACAACAACTCGAAAACTAGAGACTGAAATAACGAAATATTTAAAATATAAATTAATAGAAAAAAACTCAAGTCCGTTTGAATGGTGGAAAGCTAACAAAGAAGACCTTCCAATATTGACGTTTTTTCAAAAAAGTATTTATGTGCTCCGCCTTCTTCAGTTGAAAGTGAAAGAGTTTTTAGTATTGGAGGAAATATTTATTCTACTAAAAGAAATCGCTTAGAAACAAAAACAGGAGAAATGCTTATGTTTTTGCACTACTTTTTGCGAATAAATATCCTCAATATGAAAGCAAAATTATATAAATAATCCACTTTTGAAAATTTTGAGTATAAATTTTGAAAATTAAAAAAACTATAGTCATAATTTTGTGCAGTGAGAAGCATATTCAGCTTATAATGATAGAATAAAATTTTATTTATTACATAGAGATCTTTTGAATCAATCGTAATTAAATGGGAGCTAAGGTTCAACTTGAAAATTTTTATTTGTAATTATTTCCATTTGAAATATTCGTATTTTTTGTTGGTTTTTAAAATGTTTGATTTTTTTATGGGGATAAAGATAAACATTGTATTACACACCTGTTGTAAATAAGAGTTCTAGAATAAAAATGTAAGAACTTTAAATTCAACTTATTTAGCACATTTTTAGTTTCAAACTAAAAATTAAAAAAATGCAAATTAAACGTAAATTTTTTTACGCATGTTTTATTGCTGATTTAAAAAATTAGAAATCATATTCACTTGAAGCTAACTGCATATTTCTTTTAGCTTCTCCAAACCACCCAATACAATCTGACTGGGTAATTTCATTTATTCGAGTTATGACGCAATCAACCAAATCATTACCTGAATTTTCTAAAAGTCGTCTTTGAACTGATATTTTTTTAAAAA